>JAJEKV010000073.1:372212-828425 GCA_021234155.1 Isoetes taiwanensis
CATCAGTGCTTCGTTCCAGTTACGTATTGCTTTAAGGTAGTATGGCAGGTAAACAGGTGAATTTTGGGTGTGGCGTCCAAGTGGAATTTTAGGCTCAAAATTTGTGTAATTCTGGAACACAGACCCCAGTATATCGGTACTTCAAGGTAAGGAGGATTTTGGCAGTCTTTGTAAGTGAAGTTAGACATCGTTAGTAGGGAAAAAGAAAATTTCGGTGCCTTAGTGGAGAATGCTCAAAGGCGTGGGACAGAACGCAATGAGAGCAGTTAAGTTATTGGGAAATTCTGCCACTGATCTTTTTGAGGGGATTATGGAATAGAGCTAGCATCTTGCTTTAGGTTGCGGTCGGATGGTGGTGATCTGAGGCTGGGTGGTATAAATATTTCCGGCTTTGGGTGTCATACTAACACATGACCTTAATTGAGTTGCTTAGTGATAGCGGGCGGGAAGGAACACAGACAAGGCATCAAGGATATGGATGCAAAAATTTGGATCACGGAATCTCAAATTATTTTCCCATGGGACCGAGACTTTATAGGTAAGTTAAATGAGATTAATTTTCTTTATGCGGAATAGAGAAATAAGAATTTATTTCTTGTGTGTACCCATGGTGGATTGGTATCATGGAATCACTGTATCATTGGAGATACAATCCAAAATGTCTGTGAATTACGAGAAGATATTAAAGCACGTGAGGTACAAGGGTATATCGTCTCTTAACGATACGGATATCCATAACTGCTTTAGAGTTTTGCGGGGATCTAAAATAATGGAAACAAAAAGGAGGGTTCAATGGATCCTAAGAGCAAGCTGGAAGCAGCGGAGGTTCCAATGGGTATAGATCTTTAATGGAAGTACAATAACTTATATAAATATTCTTAGTCGCGGTCTAAGAACTCCCGGTGTCTACGTTGAACATGGGACAACCGCCTTGAGAAGGATGGACCCATGGAGCGTACTCGAGACGATCGCCGGATATAGTCTTCTTTTGAGAAGAAATGGACTGATACGGAGTTATGTACGGGGGTAGTCCGCGGCGGTTATGGGGCGTGGCAAAAATATGCTTCTTCAAACGTTTGCTTGAGGGATAACCCACTGGAAATTGGTTGGAGAGATATCAAGGGAATCAATGATCCCAAACAAAGTGGACTATTTACTTCAAAGGCCATAAAGATAATATATATATGATAAGTCCTACCAATCTAATTAAAAGGCAAGGAGATATTTTGAAAGGAAACTGTTGCATGCTAAAAAGGCCTAAAAATCGCGAGAGAGGAGGTCTATAAATGAAGGCCAGGCTTCCACAGTTGGACATGTCTCACAGCAGATACTCCACGTTGTGACAGCCTTCCACCTCAGGAGTGGGTGGCTTAGGAGTCTAGTTTTCAGGAATTGGGTGGCACATATTCTAGTTCATCATTGTGAGGGAGTAGCCAAAGGTCACAGGTATTGCTACTGGCGACTCTCTTGCAGATTTGCAATTATTTTCTGATCTATGGTCTATGTGGGTAGCTATGGATTGAATGTTTGCTTTCCAGGGGCTCGGTAGATACTTCAGGATATTGTTTACTCTACATGGTCATTAGAGTAACCCGGATATTGTCTGTAAACCCGTTTTGCCCATTTGTACTATAACCCCTTGTGGACCGGTTGGGTGGTTAAGCGTGCTCTTCAATGTATTTGTATGTAATACTTATGATAATTGGATCATGTTCTACAATTAAAATTTGTTGATCGGTTGAATAGTTCCTCTATAAACAATGAATCGTATCATATGTAGCAAAAGTAGTATGGGCGTATTGAGGAAATGATTGCATACATTTGATAGAATGGATGCAAGGAATGCCATTTAAGTGAGTGCAATGTACGGGGAAATTTTCTAGGAGGAAATATTAAAGGTGTTCTGGCCTTTGAGCACAGCCAATAGGATCTTGAAACCAGACACTGTTGCTTATATTTTCGATGCTCTTGTTTGCCATATCAAACTAGGAGGAGGAAAGTTCCATCCATGTTTTAAATTTGAAATTGTTAATTAATTATAGCAGTTTAACATGGCTACTTGTTCACGGTATCAGAGTGCTGGATGCTTAGATGATAACTCATCCATGTTTTATGGGTTTTCCTGCCAATGATGTGGTATCAAAAGCTGGAATACTGTGCTTGGAGGGATATGCACAGCACTAGCAAAGGCATGGGCTTATCACTTTTGCGTGGTATGCAATCTCCAGTACCATAAATGAAGTAAAGTAGCAGATTTTGAGCCTTCTCATTGGATGCATTAACTCCTTTGGGCCTAGAAGAAGATAAATGGATCCATTGCAGGGGACTCATTAACCGGCTCAAATGTTAATTCTTGCTTTCGAATGACATTCCCATACGATTACATTATTAGGCGAGAGCGCCATGACCCGCGCCCGAACCGCTGGTGGTCCGCGTTCACGATCACGAGATGCGCCGGTAAGCAGCCATCTGCGCCAGGGCAAGCAGCTGAAGAACTGCCTTATATGTTGACGAGACTGGCCAGCCCAACAGAAGACCCGTGAAGAGCCTGAGTTGACCAAAGTTAAAACATTATGGGAGCGAGGAGGAGGCTGCGGGGACTAGTCAGCGGTAAGATGCAAATTTTTGAGGCCGCAAATGCTGCTACTTGAAGATCCACTAACTCCCTCCAGCAGCCCCTGACCATGCTCGCACTTCACCTGCTACAGCCCCTTGCGCCCACCTGCTCAAGTTGCTTCCATCTTATGTTGCTCGCACATCTCATTTTGTGCTTCTACCATCCCCTGCATCTTTGAATCTAGCTGCCCTGCCAACAAATGAGGTGTGCCTCCGCATGGTGTCCTGGAATTATGCGGGGCTTCCATAACAGAAGGGAGGCCGTCTCAACTACATTGCCACAGATATGGATCTCATCTTCATACTTGGAAACATGGGACCATGCAGGACCTGAGATACCTGCAGGGATACAGTACTCAATCTTCAATGATTGCTATGATGATGACCTTAAACAAAAATACGGCAATGATTAAACGCGCTACTATCGAACAGCCTTGGCACAATCAATCTTCTTATTCAAGGCAGAACTAAAACTGGCCGGTGACAGCAGAGTGCGTGTGCAGCTACGATGCTTGAGACCCTCTTTTGTGGCAGCACACTACTTTCCACGCGAGAAGCAACTATCACACCCCTCCAGTTGGATAGGAACTTTGGACCCCTATGTCGATCTATATGATGAAGTGTCATACTCCTTGGAGACTTCAGTAATGCACGGGCGGAACAAACCATGAGATTTGATCCCATGGTGATGATATATTAATTGCGTCTGCGGAAGGGCTTGGCACGGACATCAGATTGACAATTTCAGTCACAGCTATGGTAGACAATTGCTTTCTTTGTGTGAAAAGTATCTTTGACATGGTAATCTGCAATGGGTAGCACGATGGCCGTCCGCCCTTAAAACCTTGTGTAATAGCGGGAAAACCGGGGGAGGGATCTAGTGTGATGGACTATGTCTTTGGTGCTGACGGAGGATATACGTAATAGAGTAAAGCACTTCGGTGGGAACAATAACTAATGGGAGGATCTGGTGTGATGGACTATGTCTTTGAATTGCACAGCGGGGATATACATGTCGTCAAGCAGTGGGAACAACTAATGAGAGATGAAGATGGGCTCGGACCACTTACCACTTTGCTTGAAGTTGGCTTGTGATTTGCTCCCTCCCACTTATTTTTTATTTTTTGTTTAGGTCCATACTGAGAACTAATCTTGTACAGATTAGCTAGCTATATCCTTGCCTTGCGGCAGCAAAGTGGAAGTCGCATTATGGCTTTTAAGTTCTACCCGCGTCGGGGATCATCATCATATAACCCGACCAACTCCAAAGATAAACATACATTGGCAAGGTTTGAACCCGACCAAATGCACATTATTTTGGCATTACTAGGCCTATACAACTCACCACACATCACGTTAGGAAAACTTTTACGTACATGCCGGGGATATCTCCTTGATCACAGTATTTTTTATTTTTGTTTAAGGTCCATACTAGACTAATGCCATGCAGTTAGCTAGCTATCCACTGCCTTGCGGCAGCCAGGTGGAGGATAAGTATAGGCTTTTAAGTTCTATCACGTCGGGTCATCATCATATAACCCCAAGTAACCAACTCCCAAGATAATATACATTGGCAAGGTTTGAACCCATGACCAAGTACACATTGTTTGGCATTGAGCTATACCAACTCACCACACATCAAATTTAAGGCAAAATTTTTGCCCATGCCTTGTGGCGGGGATATCTCCCTTAGGAAGTCACTGGTATTTTATTTTTGTTTAAGGTCCATACTAGACTAATCTTATACATATTAGCTAGCTATATCCCACTGCCTTGCGGCATGCAAAGTGGAGGACACGTATAGGCTTTTAAGTTCTACCACATCGGGGATCATCATCATTAGCGCTACTATCATGTTACTATCGAACGGCCTTGGCACAATCAATCTCCTTGTTCAAGACAGAATGCAGTGTATAGGCTATATGAAAGATGCTCGGGTCGGTTGCAGCCGACAAGCCAACCATTTGATAGTAGTATCGGGGTTTGTCAGGGATGCCCTCTCTCCCCAACATTGTTTGGGCTTTACATTGATCAATTGGAGAGCTGGCTTGTTGATAATGGGGGTGAGGGGCTCACCTTCTCTACCAAATCATTAAGCTGTTAATATATGCTAATGATGTGGACCTCCTAGCTTACACACCAGTAGATATGCAACGACATATCGATGCCTGAACACATTTGTAAGCGGTGATATCTTGGCGTCAGCTTAGCCAAGACTAAGGTGGTTTTCATATCATCTTCCGTCAGCCGGATCCCCTCCTTCAGTTACCGAGGCAGAATGTGGAAGTAGCATCCACATACAAATATTTGGGAGTGGAGTTTCCTTCTACTATGCATTTGGGACACATCCATACGGCCTCCCCGAGGTTACGCGGGCTGGAAGACACTATGCAATGCAAAATAATAGTCATAGGCGGAGTTGTATGAAGTTGGACCCATCGGTCACACCCTGTTCAAGGTCTTAGTGGAGTATGTCTCCTTCTATCACGGGGTTGAAGTATGGGGCCCAATGGTATCCCTCGCTGCTTGGAATGACTTGGAGCAGACGGGTCACGAGAAGCCCAGCTAGCAGTGCAGAGCACTAGGGGTGGTCCACAGTCCCATATCAAATTCTCTTGCAGGAGACAGGATTCTTGCCTCTTCAGAGGCGGCCCTTGTTGTCTATTTTCGGAAGGTGAGTCAGCCTTGGGCAGCTCGTCTCCCCTAAACTAGCTTATATCATGGCAATGGGGCCACAGCGCCTCAAGGCCTGCTGGAGGAAAAGAGAGCTCAATGGATGGCTAGATGTGTGCAGGAGCACAGGTGCATGCATGTGCAAGCAGAGGAAGATCGCCATAGCTTGGGGTAATATCTTGATGCTTGCTGTCATCAAGTTTTTGGGATGCCGAGCGCCCTTGAATAGGTCAAGACAGCACACTACTGGCATACATAAATCCCACATTGGAACAAGGCCGCAGTACTACCTGCACACCTTGCCCATGAAAAGGCGCAGACTCATTGCCTCCATTCATAGGGCATCATCTTGAATTAGGGCGAGGCGGATGGATTGGTGAGCCACGTGGAGCCATTTCCGTCAATCTTGCCGATAAGTCATTGAGGATGAATCTCTTTACCCTTCAAAGTTGCCCAACAGCAATTAAAATCGATAGCGCTATGCTGAGTTAGTCGGGCTGGCCATTTACTACATGTGACATTGAGCACGGCATCCGTGCGATTACTAGGATCATATACCTTGATCATGGATATGCGAGATCGTATAACTCCTCGGGCCGCAGCGTTTGACATGTACATACGATTATTTCATGATGATGTATACTTATACGGTTGACAACATTCTTATTACCACGGTCTTTTCCCTCGAAACCCTTAGGAGTGAGGGTTTTATTCCACGGTAATAAGTTGCTCGCTCATACAGGTCCTATGGGCCAGTTGGTCTCGGGTGGGCGTGAAACCATTCTTATTCTTATTCAGCATTTGTATTCAAGCATTCTTGTTCTTATTCTTATTCTTATTCTTGTTCACTTGTTCTTGATAGTATTTCTTGTTCTTATTCTTGTTCTTGTTCTTTGTTTCTTGTTCCACATTCTTAATTTCTTGTTACCTTTATTCTTATTCTTGTTCTTGTTACCTTTATTCTTATTCTTATTCTTATTCTTATTCTTATTCTTTATTCTTATTCCTTATTCTCTTGATACACTCTTATTCTTATTCTCAAATACTGAATGCCAATTTATGAGAATTTTGGATGTCTTTTTATTGGTAGATCATTCCCCGAAGTTGTCTTAGGAAACACAAATAGTCTCCATGGCTGAATTGCTACTGAGCGTTGTTTCATGGAATGCAATACTGAGATATTCTAACACACAAGAAAGTAAAAAAACGTTTTTGCTCCTTGAAGAGATGAGGTGGAGCGTATAGAGACAAATAATATACAGATTTTACGTAAAGCTATCTGCTTGTAGTGATATATCACAAGGGGTAGGTCCATGCTGGAATTCTAAAGAATGATGTAAGGACAGTTTGGTGCAAGCAGTCAAGTCGCATTGACATACACAAGATGTGCCAGCATTAAAGATGCCGAAGTATTTTCGGTGTTTTACCGCAGGATATTGTTCCATGGGGATGCAAATAGCGTTTTAAGATGTTAGGCGATATGATGATGGTGTAATACCCAATCAAGTTAGTTTTTGCTTTCTTTCTTGGGTGCATATTTAAGATGGCTTCATTTGGACAAGGGAAAACACTTTCACACATGCATCTAGAGCATCTCGTTTTATATTTGACTTTTCAGTTGGCAATGATCTTGTGGCATGTGTATGCTAGCTGCAGCAGAATTAACAAGCAGTTTTGATGGCTACATTCCACGAATCTGCATGTTTGAAGGGTGTAAGTAAATGCAAGGGATCTAGTACATGGTGGGGACTCTGCTCGGGCCCTAACTTATCTTTTATCGCTCTGCATTTCGCGCATTGATGAAGGTTGTTTTGTTTTAACATGATGGGTCAAATTTGCAATCTTATAGTGCAGCATTACTGGTTGACCTTTTTGGCCATGCATTGCCAACCTTGCCATATCAGCAAGTTTAGAAGTCATTGTTGCATGTGGAATACATTATGATATGGAACTGGCTGAGCAGGCCATACAACAAGTCCTTCAGGCATTTTCTATGAGAACAGCCAATGTTTAATGCTCCTCCTAAGACCCAACATGTAGCTTTAGTCCTCAGGACATCTGAAAAAATTGGAACGATACATCAAAGATTAACATGGCCCCTGCCCAAGGATAGTCCAATATAATTCCACACTCCAAAGGCAGATTATTTGTTCCTATGTCTTCAAGACCATCAAGCACAACATTGATCAATGGCAAATTATCTGTTCCTCTATCTTGAAAACTACCAAGAACAACATTGACTGCCTCTTTAAAGTAAAATTTCATCAAACTGGAAGTAAATTAGATTTTTTGGGCTGCCTCTCGAAGGCAAACCCTCACTTATATGGGTTTTTGAAATATTCTAGTTATATGCTAGCATATATCTAGAATAATCTAAAACTAGCCTAAACTTGGCACGACCTGTAATTTTTTGGGCGCTCCTGTTGCTGGGCAAGCCTGTTGCCGCTGTTAAAACCGTCTTCCAAAATGCCATATAATAAATTATGTAAAAAGGTATCTTCTTAAATGCACCATCATACTTGTTGTTTAACAATGTTCAGATGTGTCACAGATCCATGACTCAAGTGGATGTGTTTCCTTTTTTTTCTATATATACTCACTATTTTGAGGATTGGATTATCCAATATAGAATCTTGAGGGATATACCACATATCAGTATTTAATTAGCATATCTAAAAGACAATGTAGTTCTCTTAGCTCGCAATTCAATGCAAAATAATATCTATATATATGTCAATGCGACCAAGACTAATTTTTGTTATTTCATGGTTAACGTAAAATATATTTTCTCTGCATCTAAAATTGGGAGCTGCAGAATGAAAGACCTCATATACTTCGCAAAACATTGCCTTAAGATAAAGCTTTATGATTGGTCCCATCAACGACAAGTTTCCCATATGTTAGTTGAGTTAGTGCAAGGTCTAGTGTAAATATTGCTTTCTATATGTTGGTTGAGGTGTAGGGTCTAGTGTTAATATTGCTTTTCATATGCTAGTTGTGGTGTAGGTTTTAGTGCTAATATTGAAAATCTAAAATAGCCTAACACATGTCCACAGTTCCATATGCAGCTTTTCATTCTCTAATGGGTAGACATAGAATGCCACCTCTTTACCGCCACAAAACCTTGCATTCATACCTGTCGAGCCGTCAACAGCTTGAAGCTTGGCAATGTGCCCGATGCATATGGTTGACCACAACACTTTCAGGTGACCTGCTTGAGCAAGTCTTCTCCATGGAGTTCCACCTCTCTTAAAAATACCTTCATGTCGAGGCATGCCTCGGGAGCTCTGCATCATTGTCTTCAATGCACAGCAATTTATGTGTTTAACATGCGGTGGTGTGGCGGCATTATCTTCTAGGTTGGAGTGCGAGATGTCATTCTTTGAGCCAAAGAATAAATGACCCCTTTGACTCTTCAAAAAATTGTCAATCTCGGGGTTCAGGATAGGAACAGCGAAGCGGATCTCCATTGAAATGCTTTCTAGCGACACGACCTTGAATCCTCGGTAGGGGCAAATTATGATGAGTATTAAAATTGTGCACTTTGCCCTCGACGCTTTAATGCCATTGTATGACATGCACTTTAGCTCCATCCACGGAACTATAACATGAAAGGAAAGTAGTGTTATAAATCGCGGCCGCGATCCGGTGGACAAATCTTAAGTCTGGAACAACAGCGAGTTTCGACATGAGTACATATTACCCATAGAATTTGCTCGAGGTCGCCCGGCAGCGATTTTGGTGAGAGTGAAATATTTTGACCCAATGGTGAGCCTTTGAATTCTTTATTTAGGATAAAACATCAATGAATCATGATAATATTCACCCGTAAAAGAAACATGCATCTAAACATGTGCACCGTAACGAGGGGATCTAAACATGCATGCAGTGATTATGATCGGATAAGCTGGTTACGCCACCACGATCTTACTGAGATGAAATTATGTGACCAATGGCGAGCCTTTGAAGTATGCTGCTTGGGATAAAACATAAATGAATCTGTACTAATGTCCCCTTAAATAAATAAATCAAATGAATGCCCCGCCAACAAATGATGTAGCAATTGGAAGTGTATATGGGATTTTTACATCAGGTGGGCAAACTACTCAATGTGTGCTTCAGATTCAATCGAGAACTCCAGGATTCAATAGAGAACTCCACAAGTATGCGCTTCAAATAGATCCAAACCAAGGGCATCTTAACATGCATCACGGGCATGCATCTACATGCATCTTAGACAAAGCGAAATTGAATCGAGCGAAATGCAGCAGAGATGCCCAGGAAATTGAATCGGTTTCTTCAGATACGAGCAAAAACCCCTTAAATCTGGTCGCGCTTTGCTCCCACAGGCTTCGCGCCACAAGGCAACAAGCAGCGCCCACACAATCGGCAGGCGCCCACAAAATTGGAATGAAGGCGCCTACGAATAAGTTTCTCCCACTTTGTGTTGTTAAGATACCGAATTTCAAAATGTATGAATTTGAATTCGAAAATGTTTAATTTGAATTGAATGCGATTTAAAGTCTACCCTGCATGAGTAATTATGGTTCACGACGGCATTATCTTGGCGTTGATGGCGGTCACGCGTCAATTTCATCGATCGCCATGCTTTGTGGCCGTCGGACATCATGCGTCGTCATTTTATGCGGGATCTGGGTCATTAATGCCGGAAATATTAACGCCCGTCGTTATCCAAGCCCATTCACTATTTCTAATGTTCGCGGCCATTCGGTCATTAATCGCCCATCGATCCCGGTAATACCCGTCGATCATAAATACCCGTCATTACAATGTCGCCCGTAATTAATACCAGCATTCGTGTCGCCCGTCATTAATACCGGCCCGTCATAAGTTCAATCCCTATATATAAACACTTTCCACAAATTTTCGCGATTATTTCGGTAGCCTCGCCCACTGGAAGCTTCGATCCCAGAATCAGGCGCCTTCCTTGGCTCGCGGCTAGCCCTCCGGCAGGTAATTTCAGCGCTTTCTTTGGAGTGCTGGGTGGGAGCACTTCATTACATAGTTTAGGGGCCTTCACGCTCGATCAGCCGGCCGCGATCCTTGAGCTTGAGCCTCCAACAAAAATAACCAGGCCTTCGAGGATCCTTGACGCCCAATCTCCTTCCACAATTTTGGTGAGTGTAGGTAGGAGCATCCGTGCCACAGCTTTGTTTAGTTCTAAATGGTTAGGTTGGCGCCATGTTGTATTTTTATGGTTTTATGGTTTCTGCTTCGGGCAAATCGCGGCCGCGCTTCCTTCCTAGAGAAGAACCGTCCAATAATGTTTGTGATTTGGATTTTTATCCAATAAGTATCAACGCTACCTATCTCCAGTGCTTTGGAAAGCCATGATGCGATTTTCTTCTATCTCTTAGGTTGTCTTTTGCCTCGAATATTTTTGTCGTCGTTTTTTCTCTCTGCCAGCTACGGAATTTATCTTGTAGCTTCTTTGGAACCATTCATAGTAACTCAGGCCCTACCCGTAGGTGGGTGTGCCAGAAATTTGGCAGGCTATACATGGACAAAGATGATCGAAGAAGGATTCATGCACCTATTTATAAGGAATAGCGAGGATATGGAATACGTCTGAACAAATGGGTATCGTCCTTAGCATACATGTGGGAGACCCAGCGAGAACCTGGCGTCGGGGCCTTATCTGCGGCGTGGAAGACACACAGTGCAGTGAGTACATTTCAGCGAAATATTCTGGGCGAATATGATGCTTGCAAGCAAGACGAACAAACTTGCCCGATTGGTAAAGGGCACCAACTAAGCGCAAAGGGATCTGGATTGGAAAGAATTTTATATTATGTCACAGAGCCGCGACATCACTGCTTGCTCAGGATACCCTCTTATGTTAGGAGATGGCTCGCGTCTAGAGTTTGCTAAAGCCTATGTCACGAGGAGGAGTCCGAGGATCACGAATGGAAATCTCACGGATAGAATATCCACTCTCTACTCTGATTATAATGAAATAATAAGTAATCTGCATTTTACGGGGGCATCTTATCGAAAAACTCCAGCAGGTAAATCAACTGGCTGCCCACAAAGGCCCAACTGGGTGCGTGCTTCAGGCGTGGAAGGTATTTTTACTACAATTTTGCTTTATTCGCTCTTATAGCTTGAAGATGGCCTTGTGATCCTAACCACCAGCTTTTAGAGTTTGTTGATGTTGCGACCACCACTACTTTTGAAGGTCAAAATTAAAGATGAAACCCCAATTTGTCAGAATTGACATTCGACTAACAAAGTTGTTGCTCATTGGGCCGGACGGCCTAGCGAAGGTGACCATGGAAATTACCGGGATAAGCCGACCGAGAATTCTTTAATAAGATCTCTTTCTTGGTATCTCGTGGGATGAATACGCGATGAAGTTTTCTTATTGATGGGCCGAGATTTTGGAAGGCGAAATAACTTCTTTCCAGAAGGTTCAGCAAGATTCTGTGAGCAGATTAAGCTGTTGGACGGCTGAATGGGGCGCTAACTCTCCATGCGCGTGAAATTGTATCCTAATACAAGCAGGTGTCTTGGACAAAGAATATGCCACTTCCCGAAGAGTTGGTGTCTTAGATTTGACCCGAGGATAGAAGTTTTGAGCATCTCAGATACGGATTTGAATACATAAAGGACAGGTACAATAAGAAAAGCGTCCAGGGTAATCTTCCTAGTGCCTTTTGGAGCTCAGATCTATAATCGTGCGAGCGGCACTCTTTGAGGGCCGAAAACTTGATTGCATCATGCCAACTACGGCAGAGCATTCCCGTCCCACAGCACCTCGCAAGAAAAATGCAACGATGGTCTTTTATTGACATGCGCTTTGAAAATGCGATTGGGAAGTTAAAATATCGAGTTATGAGTTGCGGGCATCTAGCAGCCAAAGCCCATATCATCTTGCAATTTTATAAGGTCGGGCGCCCAACTTCCAGGCGCCTGCCATGAGAAACAAATCCAAAGACAGATTCTCTGCTCCAATTCTCGGGCTTATGAAGGAAACAAGGATGGATCAACAAAAGGAAGTATGAAAGGGAGTTTCAATATTGTGTTGCACGCGCTGTTTGTTAGCGGTGGGGCCGCAGTGGCCCTGGTGTTCAAAGTTGGATCTCTGGAGAAATAACACAGGTCTAAGCTGCTTACAAGGCACCCCTCTTCCCAGGTAACAGGCTAACGGGCAGGGGTGGACGCCAAGGCAGGCCAGGTATTTACAGTGGCCTGGCAGGTCAGGGCGGGTATTGGAGGAGACTTTGTGCTTAAATCTCAGGCAAAACCTCTTATGTCTGTCGGATGGTGAGAGGAACTGAGTTCCATTTGATGGGCAAGGTGCGTGCTTGGAGTTTCTGCTTCCGCGGGGACAGCCTCAAAGTAGCAATGATGCAAGGCAGGCGCAGGCCCCTTTGGATTGACTGACAAGGTGCGTCCGGTTTTAATGCTTTCTTTGAGACCTAGAGGAAAATGCTTGCCTAAGCGTGGAAGAAAAGTTGAGAAAACAAACCAGATGCTGTTGTCGGCCTTGAGAGAAGCGGTTGAATATCACTCAGCATACACATATTAGCAAGTGGATGACATATTGGATAAGCTGAGCGAGGAAAGGTTTTGAGCGAGGAGGCTTCGAGGACCCGGAGATCTGATGGGGGCACAGCGAGCTCTTGATCTGGATCCTCGGTTCAAAAGCTCGAGGCACCTAAACTGAGTCACGGATAATGTCATGCCCTTGTTGTCACGGCAAGCGGTTGAATATGGCAGATTCTCACAGATGAGGAAGCGTGGGCTAGAAGCGGGCCTCCACAAAGATTTAAAACAAGCAGTTGCAGGAAGAAGCCATGAAATTTGGGCGACATGCGAGGGAAACACCCAGTTTGATGAATCGCATAGGCGGGCCACTTGTGATTGGCTGACGGCGTGAGCGATTGATATACCGGATACAGCGGGCTATCTGCGATGGACTCCGGACTATGGCAAGGTATTTGAACATGTGGCGGAATGGAGAATAGATTGGGGAATTTGCCCACGAGACTCAGTACTAGAGACACCCAGTAATACTTAGGCCAATCTGTGTTTCAAATGCAAATGAAATTTTTTACTATAAGTTTATAAAATGTAGGCTTTGTTTCAGGAACTTTTTATGAAATATATGATTAAAGTTCTTTGTAATTTTATAGCCGAGATTGTCATACGAGAGAATATTAATTTATGAATGCATGAGTGCAATAGCAATAGAGAAATCGCGGCAGCGTTCCTTGAAATAATGTGAGTTTTGTCAAATGCTCGGCTGCCCAGTGATTCATAGATTTTTAGGCTATCCCAGCATTTAAAGATCCTTACCACCAATCTTGAGGACCACTAGTGATGACATGCCTGGTCTAATCTTTGTCATATGTATCATAGAAATAATGTCCATCTCGCTAAATTTAAAGGACTGGCCGATATTACGTTTCTGTAGTAACTACAATTTAGATTTTTGAGGACTGGCAAATCACTGCAGCCTGCGCACTATCGCGACCTATTCGTCTTTCGGGCGAGAAAACATGGCTTTCTAATTAATGAATTCAGCCAGCGAAATTACTGGGGAGTAGGACCTCAAAACAATTGTATTGTGCGCGTGCCTCATAGACTTGTACTGATATTTGGGGATACAAATACATTTATCAATAAAAAATAGGAATGACAAAATGTTCATATATCATCTAACTATGTAAGCACAGTAGTTTTCATTGGAACATGAGTCTAAAAAGACCATGTCACCTCCACATTGACAAAGGCAACTAGGATCAAGATGACACCACCTTCTATCGCTGGGGCCAACATCTCATTCAGAATGCCGAGGAATGCATTACAGCTCAGAGGTATGTTATTGGATGAGCCTTGGCGGCCAGAGACTGCTTGGCTGGGCGGACTTTGGACACATAGGAGGACCAGTGCTCCAGAGTCGGCCTACAGCTTTTGAGCTCACGAAACTGGGCATACTCACAGGTTGCAGCTGAGAGGATTATAAGATGTTGCGGGCGTTGTAGGTGGGTGTTAAATCCTAAGTTTAACATTGCTGTCCCAGCCGATCTTGAGGTGGAGGCAGGCTGGCCCTGTCTGGGTTTGAGGCGCCGGGACCAGGGGTTTCCTCCCACATGGGGTTTTCATCCCAGTCATTGAGGCCACGGCCCAGGGGTTTACATGGTTTCTTTGTGTTTGGAAACTTTCACGCTTCCCATATTTAAAACCGTCTCTCATGGGCCGGTTGGCCTCCTGGACATTCAAAATATACTTCCCAGCTTCCTTCGGCTGGCCTCAATTTCACTTGACAGTTTTATTCATCATTACAGGTTTATCATCCCATAGCATTATTACTCAGTATCTGACGAGATACTTAGAGACAATCTGTATAGAAATCAGATTCTAATGTAAACTGTAGATATGAAATATTATATATTTAAGAAAAGGGCTAATAGAGTTAGTCCATTTACAACAGAGCATGGATTTGGACGAAGTTAAACATCGAATCTGAAATCTGACTCATCAAATTATTCCAAAACTTTTATTTACTTGCGTCAAAATAACCTAGTCTTCCTTTTTGATGTCAAGTAATCCACAGCAGCTTCTTCTAGCGACTTGTATTGAGGGAAGTAATCCCTTGAGATTTGATGGTATATATTAATTACAGCTCAAGATTCCCTACCATAGCTGAATCATAGAACCATATACTGATTATCATGAACCTTTGCCATGCCTAACTCAGAATTAGATTCTATGATTCACTAGAAAAAGTGCCCAGCATTGCTGGGCTTTCATTGGAAATGTATTATCAAAACTACATAAGAATGCATTTTAAATTCTTAATGGCGTATAGACGTTTGTAGTTGGTTGGTCATTAATTGAATTACATTGATTTTGCTTTTATTGCCCATGGGACCGAAACAAACATTGGTGTGTTGTTAAGCGACAGGCAGGAAGTGGATCATAAAGTACCGGAGTAAATCAAACTTGGACATAAAAAGAAAATGTTGAAGGCCCGGTATGGCCTTTAGTAGAAAGCACGTGGGTGTTTTCCATCAGTACCTAACATGCACTGGGTATTTGAATAGTGTAAATACCGAAGGCTTTTGTTTTGATTTGTCATGGTTGAATGAGACTCTTGGTACTACCACTTTCATGCATTATCTTAAAGTAATAGAAAGCTAAAGCGAAAACTATCACTTATTTCAAATATCAGGATGTTAAGGCCCAGCGGTTTAATAGCTGGAAGAGCCTGGAAGCTATTGAAACCATTTCAAACACATAAAAACATCTTCACAATGACTTCTGGCACTACGGCGTGAGCTCCTTTGTTGAGGAGATGGAGAGGAAGGCTGCGATGTAGGAAGCTGGCCACAAATGCATTTCTTCTCTGTAGTCACGGGGCATTCAAATGGGGGATCACAGAATTGGTTTTGTGCTGCCGTCTCTTGTAGAACGTTTGCAAGGAAAGGCCCTCTCCATGAATAAGAAAATTTATGCATTATGGTCCAAGAATGGGGCGCACCTCAAAAGAATCTCCCCCAATGCTATTCCAAGTATGCAACTAACAGGAAGCCACTTACCCTTGTCCCCACCCCAATGCAAAGATTTCTGAAACCTAGTCGGAACTGTATGAAAACAACAAAAGGAGGTCCACCACATCGAGGAAAGAGTGGCCACAAGTTTGCATATTATTGTGATTCTTGGGCGACTACAAAAGCAGTGGTGGCCTAAAAAAATTGTACCATTCCGGCTTGAAAATGGTTATTTGGAAAAATGGTTATGCATATAACGTCTTGTCCAATCTCAACCATCCATCTGCATCAACAGTTCAAAATTGAAATTGATGACAAACACTCAAAATTACTTTAGTATAAAGAAAGATTGTCAAGCAGGCGCACAATAAAGAACTAAAGATCCGATGTTCTATATGTGGAGGAGAACATTATCAATTCAATTGTCCTACAAATACAACTTTTGTGGAGAAGACAAGAACGAAAGTATAGTTCAAGGAACCAGTACCCAAAGAATGACCTAATAATGAAGTACACAACATAGAAGACAAGCCACAAGCTTCCTGCGATGGAGAAGAAAGGAATAAAACAAAGCTTGACTCCATTGAACAGGAACAAGGGAGGCTGCAAGTTAGAATTTATGGAGCTGATAAAGAAGCACCAAAAATATGACTTTCAAAAATGAAGGCTCAATAAAAGGCTAATAAGTGACAATCCTATGTGATGAGGATTCAACACATGACTTCATATTGCATGATCTCACAAATAAACTGGACTTGACCGTTCATGATTTGCATACTCAAGTTGTTGTTGTGCAAGGACTAAGTGACCCGAAAGTCAATGTGACAAATTTGTGATAGCAACCTTTACAAATAGCGTAGTACGTAGAGGACATGGTCTTACTTTTAGCTTCTTTGGGAACAATGGACGTGATTTTGGGAGTTGGATGGCAAGAGCAATTTGATACTTGTTCTAACTACCGTAAAAGACTGTGAAAATTTTTGTAGAAGGACCCTTGATATTGCAATCTGAATTTCTATCTCAAATTGAGCCTTAGCTTTCACATTATAATGCAAAGAAATTAATACAAATGATACTGAGTCATATTTTATTTATTTGAGAGCCTCAGATCCTCTATCATAGGTGCCTCCTAAATCATATAACTTCTTTAAGCAGTTCAATGATCTTTTCAATGAAACTTTAGGCCTTCCTCCTCATTGTCCTGAAGGTCATACAATTACACTAGAAAGCAGATGCAAACCCTCCAAATAGAGCACCTTATTGAGCCAGCCATTCTGAAATTTAGAACTTGAAAGCAGATAACAGAGATGTTAGATCGTCAATTGATACATCCTAATTGTTCTTCTTTTGGTGCACCAGTCATTTTGATTAAGAAGAAGGACAAGAGGTACAGATTGTGTGTAGACTAATAAATTGACCATAAAAGATACATTTTTGGAAAGACTCTTATAGAAAAACAAATAACAACATTTGGCCATGAAGTGGCTTTCTTATTGAACGTTAAAAAAACAAGGTACAATAGTATAGTAGTAGAAATGTTTGGCTACAAAAATATAAAGCCAAGCAAACCTCAAAACTAGACAATCACTGAGGGTTTTTATAAGAAAAAAGATCCGCCACAATGAAACTCAGAGTTAGAGATTTATCAACTGAATAAAACAGCTCTTTCGTGTTTCGAAAACTATCGCGGACGCTTCCCTAATATATAATTTACACCCGTGACGTATACATACCGACTTTCCCTCCCATGGCAACCACTCCGCCATGAGCAGGCTCTCCGCCTATTCCGCCAATTTCACCCATATTATGGTGTCTAAAAGAAGGACACGTATCAATATTCGCCCACGCCACAATGGACTCCTACGCCGCTAAGCATGAATAATACAAGGGCAGTACCACGATAAATCGACATAAATAACCACCACGGCGCGGCGATCCATTCAAATACCAACGCAAAGAATATGCATCTAAAATCAAGAAAACACCCAAACCTCGTGTTCTACCCTCGCCCGCATCTGAGGATCGCATCAATCCGCTGGGCCTCAAGAGATCACAGACCGAAAGTCTTGGCATGGTGTTGGCCGCATAGAACATCGGGTTAGGTTGTCCACTCCATCCTACTCTCCTCGCGTACACTTTTGCGTATGGGTCAATTCACACTATGGCTTCGCTTATAGCCTTCCCGGAGACGCAGACTCAAGGTATCACCCTTGAGCCTACCTGTGGTTCATGAAGCTCCTGGTCCGGCGAGGCGTGTCGTGAAGCGCCCCTTCCGTAATCACAGTGGGTTCCATGGGTGAGTTTAGAATACGCGTTTCATCAATTCCCCGCATCGGCATCTCACTTTACTCACCCTAAATCTACTCAAAGTGCAAGCAGGCCCCATACGGGTCACACCACTACACCCGTGGGAGTGTCGTGACCCATACCCGCCCCACGGACCGCTATCAGGCCTAGCCTAATCAGAGAGTCCGTGAGCCTTTTATATTCGTGCAAGACCCTACCCCACTTCACACCATCAGAAAAATTCCTTGTCCGCGCTAAGCCGCTGTATTAGCGCCTATCACCCGGTGGGCTCTTGCACAAAGCCGCATTATTGGGAATTACAGTGGTTTTATCTAGGAACATACTAACGTGATATGAGTTCAGAGGTCTCTACCTCACTTTATTTCCATTTCGCAGAGTGATACCATACAAAGAACTATTATCAATCCATCCTTTTAAGAACCAAACCAGACCTAATATGAAGAGAACTTACCTTTACATTCAAGGGTTAGTTCCACTTAATACTGGAAACACAGAGAGAATCGCATGGTAACAACACAACAAGTACCCAACAGGGCGCAATTCCAGGAATTGGCTGAACTAAAACTACCACTCAACCAGTGTTTCGCTGGAACCGGCGTATCGGTGTCGCATGGTGCCGGGCGATTTAAGGGTGGGCAAAAAGAATGTACTCTTTTGGGTAGGAGGTTGTTTATGATTTTGGTGAGGTCAAAGAATGTACCCTGGGGTGCTCACCGCTTCCCTGGGCCAGCCACAGCCTTAAGGCCAAATACTGCTCCCTTGGGCGCCAAGAACAGTCCTTGGCCAATCGCCCTTCTTTGGGCCTACAAAGAACTCCCTCTCCATCTCCCAAAATGCTCCTAATCTGAATTGGAGCACAAAGCCCTAATTTGGGTGTCCGTACGGAAACTATGCCTTGCCCAATCGATTTGGCCAAGTGGCACCCCTTGTTGGTGCTAATTAACTACCTTAGCTTTAATTAGGTAATTAGGCTATATACTTATATTCATCCACAATGGATTTATTAACGAGCTAAATAAAACCATTGTGGCCTAATTCTACTTAGACAATTTACCCTTATGTTCTAGTGACGGTTCCTACAAGGTATTAATGTGATACCGTGATAAAATGCCTCGAACGCCACATTCTCTCACCTTAAAAAATGATGCCGCCTCAAAGATCAAGACTGCCATCATATGCGGCAAACACATCATGATCATCTTAGGATCAGCTAAAAAAGTGAACGTAAAATTTCAAAGCTTCTTGTGGAAGTCCTTTCACCGCTTCATCCGCGGGTGACTCTTGGTGCCTCACACTCTATCTATTTTGGAAAGCCCGCACTATATGTTGGAGCTTCTCCGACAATCTCTCGCTTCACATTATGCTCAATTATGATTGGGGACGCTTCTAAGGATTTTAAGATGCCTAATACGAAGTTTGCCTAAGGTTTTGATGGTATATCGAAGCCCTATACCTGCTTGCTAAGTTTTGAATATGAGCATGTGGATTCAACCTCTACCAAAATAGCTCAATGTCCTAATAAGACTACTTTAAACCAATCTAACCAAAGTGAGCCAATGTGACTATTTTTATATTAAATCTATGTTTTTTTATAATAACCCATTGAATTGTTTTAGGATATGGTCTATGGTTTCAAGAATTATATCTATATCAAATCCCCCCGGAACCCCTCAAGCATTTTGCTACATATTCTAAAACGATGCACCTGGATCACTACGCCGCCGACTGCCAATCCTACGCCCCGTACTATATGTTGGAGCCTCCGACACCTCTCGCTTCGATTATGCTCAATTACATCAGGACGTTAAGTATTCAAAGATGCCTAATACGAAGTTTGCTCTAAGGTTTCACATACCAGTCTCTACACGGTTTTGCTTAAGTTTTTGAATATGAAATACTGGATTCAACTCTACCAAAATAAATCAATGTCCTAATAAGACTACTTTAACCAATCTAACCAAAGTTGAGCTAATGTACTATTTTTATCTTAAATCTATGTTTTTTATAATAAACTTATTGAATGCTTCTTAGATAAGGTCTATGGTTTCAAGAGAATTATATTCATATCAAATCCCCCGAACCCCTCGTTATTTTGCTACATATTCTAAACCCAGATGCACCTCGACTACCACAAATGTCGGATCTGGCCAATCCCACGCCCACTATATGTTGGAGCCTGACACCTCTCGCTTCGATTATGTCAATTATGATTAGACGCTTATGATTTTAATATGATGTCGAATATATTTGCCTAAGGTTTTGATGGTATCAGCCCTATAATGTGTTTTGCTTAAGTTTTTGAATATGGA
Organism: Isoetes taiwanensis; assembly: GCA_021234155.1. Lineage (NCBI taxonomy): Eukaryota > Viridiplantae > Streptophyta > Lycopodiopsida > Isoetales > Isoetaceae > Isoetes > Isoetes taiwanensis. The sequence goes on from JAJEKV010000073.1 coordinate 392,638, forward strand.
ACATGATTCTAACCTCTACCAAAAAATAAATCCCTCAATGTCCTAATAAGACTACTTTAACCAATCCAACCAAGGAGCTAATGTGACTATTTTTATCTTAAATCTATGTTTTTTTTATAATAACGCATTGAATTGTAAATAATGATTCAACTTTCAACAAAATAGCTCAATGTCCTAATAAGACTACTTTAACCAATCTAACGCAAAGGAGCTATAATGCATTGGCTTTTTATCTTAAATCTATGTTTTTTTTATAATAACCAATGGAATCTCTGTTTTTTATATGTACTATGGTTTCAAGAATTATATCTGCACAAATCCCCCTCGAACCCCCCGCTATTTTGCTACATATTCTAAATCCAGATGCACCCCCGACTACCACAACCGCCGGATCCGGCCAATCCTACGCCCGCACTATATGTTGGAGCCTTCCGACACCTCTCGCTTCGATTATGCTCAATTATGATTGGGGACGCTTCTATGATTTTAAGTATCGAATAATGAAGTTTGCCTAAGGTTTTGATGGTATATCGAAGCCCCTATAAATTGTTAAGTTTCTTTTGAACAGAAATACTGGGATTCAACCTCTACCAAAATAGCTCAATGTCCTAATAAGACTACTTTAACCAAATCTAACCAAAGGAGCTAATGTGACTATTTTCTATCTTAAATCTATGTTTTTTTTTATAATAACCCATTGAATTGTTTTAGGATATGGTCTATGGTTTCAAGAATTATATATCTATATCAAATCCCCCGAACCCCCGCTATTTTGCTACATATTCTAAAACCTAGATGCACCTCGGACTACCACGCCGCCGATCCATTAACTCTACGCCCGTGAATATATAAGTTGGAGCTCGACACACCTCTCGCTTACATTATGCTCAATTATGATTGGGACGCTTCTATGATTTTAAGATGTCAATACGAAGGCTTGCCTAAGGTTTTGATGGTATAACGTTTCTATACGTTTGTTTAAGTTTTTTGAATATGAACACGGATTCAACCTCTACCAAAATAGCTCAATGTCCTAATAAGACTACTTTAACCAATCTAACCAAAGTGAGCTAATGTGACTATTTTTTATCTTAAATCTATGTTTTTTTTTATAATAACCTATTGAATTGTTTTAGGATATGGTCTATGGGTTTCAAGAATTATACCCATATCAAATCCCCCCGAACCCCCACATTTTGCTATTCTAAACGAGATGCACCCCCGACTACCACAACTGCCGGATCTCGCCAATCCCACGCCCGCATTCGGTATGTTGAGCCTCCGACACCTCTCGCTTCATTATGCTCACTATGATTGGGGACTTATGATTTTAAGATGTCGAATACGAAGCTGCCTAAGGTTTTGATGGTATATCGAAGTCTCTATAATGTTTTGTTTAAGTTTTTGAATATGAAATACGATTCGAACCTCTACCAAAATAGCTCAATGTCCTAATAAGACTACTTTAACCAATCTAAATCCGCCAAAGGAGCTAATGTGACTATTTTTAGTCTTAAATCTATGTTTTTATAATAACCCATTGAATTGTTTTAGGATATGGTCTATGGTTTCAAGAATTATATCTATATCAAATCCCCCTGAACCCCTGGTTTTGCTACATATTCTCAAACCAGACACCCCATCACTACAGCTGCCGGATCTGCCAATCCTACGCCTCGCATCTATATGTTGAGCCTTCTCGACACCTCTCCTCGCTCTTTATTATGCTCACCATGATTGGGACTACCATGATTTTAAGATGTCGAATACGCAGTTGCCTAAGGTTTCACGATGGTATATCGAAGTCTCTATACGGTTTTGTTTAAGTTTTTGAATATGAAATATGTGATTCAACTCTACCAAAAATAGCCTCAATGTCCTAATAAGACTACTTTAACCAATCTAACCAAAGGAGCTAATGTGACTATTTTTTATCTTAAATCTATGTTTTTTTATAATAACCTATTGAATTGTTTTTAGGATATGGTCTATGGTTTCAAGAATTATATCTATATCAAACTCGAACCCCTCGTTATTTTGCTACATATTCTAAACGTAGATGCACCCCCGACTACCACAGCTGCCGGACTGGCCAATCCACGCCCGCATCTATATGTTGAGCCTCCGGACACTCCTCGCTTCGGGATTATGCTCAATTATGATTGGGGACGCTATGATTTTAAGTAAGATGTCGTAATACGAAGCTTGTTTGGCGGTTTTGATGGTATATCGAAGTTCTATACTTGCTTCGCTTTTAAGTTTTTGAATATGAAATACTGTGGATTCAACCTCTACCAAAAATAACTTAATGTCCTAATAAGACTACTTTAACCAATCTAACCAAAGGAGCTAATGTGACTATTTTTATCTTAAATTCATGTTTTTTTTATAATAACCCATTGAATTGTTTTAGGATATGGTCTATGGTTTCAAGAATTATATCTATATCAAATCCCCGAACCCTCAAGTATTTTGCTACATATTTAATCTCGTGACCGCTTAATAGAAAGTCATTCTAATCATATTAACTTCTCGCGGTATATGTATTATATTCTCCGCTCACTTTACAAGTAAGTGATTTTACATGTGCCTGTGCCATCACGTAATTTTGATCTAAATTTTCGCTTTTCCTATTTTGGTACAAATTTAACAACTCATATATTGCTATTGTGAGTGTTTAGATGCCTCCGACATTTATAGTTACCCTTTTATAGAATTATATATTGTAATCAGAGTATTCCATTTTGACCTATAAGTATACGCTAATATTAATTACGCATGACGCTTCTTATTTATTTCTCATAACCTTGTTATAACATTATCTAAGTCTCAAGTATTCCCTTAGGAGTTTGTGTAAGACATACATACTTATCCCTTCTATTATATTCGATTATTATGTGTTGAATAACTTGGTTCTTTCGATATCTTTAATGTTTCCACACTCACTTCTATCTTAGCATAGATTACGTACTATATGAGGACGTATATAATCATTTACCAAAGGCCCATATTCTTATATATTTGATTTACTTATTCATTTTATTGTTATTTTCATAAATTTATCAGCTGCATTACAGCTGCATTAATTTTATAGTTATGGGGCACAAAGTATACCGACATATACATTCGACGCCATTGGTACCGCCTCTGGCCAGCTATCCCAGTTGCTATGGCTATGCAATCATCCTGCATCACGTATACCGGGCCAGGACTATGGTGTCCACTCGCTAAGCATTGAAAACCACGGTTCCGCCTGAGCCTCGTTAGGATGGTGATGACCGAGAAGTCCCTGCCCTCTACTTAAAGTAGAAGTGTCAATGTTGGGAATAAGGAGTGCTATGGCGTCTCTATTTTGGATGGATACCGAAAAATTGGTATGCCGCTTGGTATGTAAGGAAATACCTGACCTAAAAAATTACGAGGATTGATGTATGATGCGCATCTTAAATTGCTATTCAATGTAGAAGGAGACTAGATATAGCACCCATATATCCATGGAGAAGTGGTTTATGATTATCTACTAGACTATGTTAAGGAGGTACTATACTAAGGTGGAAACTCGATTATAAGTACCCAGCCCCCGAGAGGGAAAAACACTTTAAAAGTGTAGGTTCACCATGATGGTGTTGGTGCATAGAATGTCGACTATTATCAGATGGCTATTGCTACGCGGAAGTTGCAGGTATGATTCGTGGAATGTAGAATAATGTTGTATGAGGATGTTGGATCCATATGTACTATGGATTATAAAATACACATATATTGTGTTTGGTAAAAGAGATTGATGTTCCCGAGGTGTGAAAAACAAAGACGCAAGATTATAGACGACTAAGAAGACTAATGAGGCACGGAATACACTTAATAACATTGGTCAAATGCATGATCCTTATGTGGTGAAAATTAAGGAAATGGCCGATCCTATGCTCTGCCTGGGGTATGTAGACGTGATAAGAGACTGACAATAGTGTGGAACGAAGTTTTCCACAAGGTGAAGAGAGCCTAGATCGAATGGACGGTTAGCGTAGGTCAAAGCATCTGTAAGACCGCTAGAGACGGAAGACCTACAATTGCTAGCAAAAGGTGCAACCGCCTGAAAGCTACAAAGTATGTTGAGCTCGGCGGCTTATTCTATGAAGGGAAGTTGACCTTCAACCAATGATATCTTTAGGGAGGCAAGTAATGTACCCACACGACAAGTGGGAGATTAAGAGGTGCTTTGAAAGTTGTTGTAAAACAACGCTTCAAATATAGAGAGTTTGAGGGACACTGAAGAGACCAAACTGAATATGAAGAAGGGAGGGGTATCCAATGAACATCTCGCCAAGGAGGATGTGCTCGACTTGGTATTGTGTGTGCATCCCAGGAGTAGTTCCGCTGGTAGATGTGTGTATTAGACCGCTTTACTAGAACATAACTAAGAAAAGATAGGATATATACTCAGAACTTTTAGTTCATATATGAATACGGAGTAATGAAGATAAATTCTAAGCAGTAGTATTACTGGGCATGTCCACTAGGAACTTAGGGTGGGTATGTGCCCTAAGGGAATTTATGACTAGAGCGTGAGGACCAAGGCAACCTGTTGATAGAGAGTCTAGAAGGTGTGGTGTGAAATCCATGATATATAGAGAAGTAGAAGCAGGGGCTACGCCAACGGACTTGGTATATGAGTCTAGAGTTAAAGTTGGTAATACACATGTTACTATATCTCATAATAAATAACGTGAGTGGGTTTCTGATGTTTGAAGGGATTTTAGTAGTATTACATACTACACTAGCTGGTGATATCAAGGATGTCGATTGTACATCCAGATAAAGGACATATTGGAAGATGGTAGTAAATATTTGTATACGTAATGTGGGTGGCATATTACGCGGACAATAAAAGTTTACGTAATAGCTTACAATGATATGCTTATATACGAAGATATTGGGTTAGTATGCTTTTACCGTAGATAAGCATCTGCTATCCAATGGTTAGAGTTGACTATCTTAGATACGCTGCACTAAGGAAGATGAGAAAGTTTAAATGAGTGAGAATAGCAGAGTAAGTCTAGCATATATGCAGTGGGATGTTACTGCTCAAAAACATCCTAAGGATGGTTGGAACTGCATTGAATAACCGAGTACGAGAGCTTAACTACTCAAATGTTCTAGATACCAATGTATTAGTTCAACGCTATAAGCTAAGAGCATTTATTTGGTTTTGGGAATAAAAAGATATATAAGAATATCGCTACCCCCTACGTGGAAGATAAGAAGAGTACGATAGACTTTGGCGATTTATACCTTTTAGGGATAACCAAGAAGAGGGCAAGATGTAGGGAATTCCAAGTCCTATAAATCAAGATGAGGTGTATTGATCGAACGTTAAGATTATATAGACCAAAGAGTCCATATAACCAAGAGTTACCCTACATGCTGCGTGAACAATTCTAGGTACGTAAGTAGAAGCCGAGGATCCGCTTCAAGCGCATAGACCCGCTAGAGATTATGACTTTGAAACTCTTAAGAGGGTAAGGAATTGATAATCATATGGCTGCTACCAACGTAAGATTGAAAACATTGGATTTTCCTATTAGAAGACCACTGTGGGGTTTTAAGTACTCCGGCTTCATTATGAGGGAGCCAAAAGACGGCAACATTCAAAGGACTAAAGTTGAGGTTGACATGCTAACTTAAGATAAATAGATTAGGTGTGACAAAAAAACATGGCTTAAAACGCGAATTAATCAAGGAACCTTTTAGAAAAGGCCTTGATTGTGTAGAAACCTTTGAACTATGGCATAATCCCATATGGAAAATTATAGTAGCTTATGTACGGTTAAAGTACCATAAGCTTAAATTCATCCCTTTTAGGTCAACCCTTAGGTTAAGATATGCTTACTCCATGGTGTACCTTTATTGGGTGATCTATACTATTTATACGAGTACCGCAAATACATGGAACGCCACATTCTCCCTTCTTAAAATAATACGCCGCCCTGATTGGGGTTAGTTAAACAAATGACTAAGCACCTAAAACTGCGTGAGAAGGAAGTATACATAAAAAGGAAGGTAATTCCTTATTTCCAAAGGTAATAGCATGAAAGCTTTTTAAAACATAGAAGAGCTTAAGCACCAAGGTGCATTTGACATACTTATCATAAGAAGGTTTAAGGATCAAGTCCATATCAAACATCAATGTAACAAAAGGTAAACAGATGTAGATAAGATAAAATCGAAAAGTTGGGCCTTCAAATAATCCCTCTCCATACATGGGTTAAAGCCACGATCGCTAACGGGCCTCAAGACATGTGAATAACAATACATCAAGATGTACAAGTCCAACATAGAGTTGGCCCCATTTGGGAAGTAGGTGTACAGCCACATCATAAGTGAACTACAAAGGTTACATTTTCAAATGGTTAGAGCAGAGCTCTAGCATTGTGGGATGAGGATATATGTTTGTTATGTACATAGTATGTACACATACGACAAACATGCTGGAGAGGTAATCTAAGTGGCTTACACAAGAGAGAAAGACAACATTCACTCCTGCTGTAGGCTAAGGTAGATGTCGAAGTTGGCACCGGGGCCAAAATGTCAACGCCAATAGAATAAAGCCAAGGTAGTGGGGCTGGAGTAGTACACAGTACAATTCCGTGATAGGTATCAAATAGAGTTACATGCTAAAAGTTAAAATGTGTCTTGGTAGACACCTAAAACTAGCTTTTCCCACATGATCCATACCGGATCAGCAGAGGTAACGCCATGGGTTACATGAGGTATAAGCAGGGATATATATAGACTCGTAATACGGATACAAGTCCGTGGTTGTCTCAACATAGATAATTGTAGAAAGGGTCACAAAGCAAAGGCAAGCACTCACATTCCGTAATCACGACATACGGTTGCTCACTCAGCCTAGCCATGGCTATGGGCTTAAATGCGATGTCGTCATTTGGAATGCCAAAACAAAGAGTAAGCATGACATCATGACAAAGAAATGTAATGAGTAACATTTTGATGTAGGATAATGTTGAATTATAACCCCAATGATAGGTAGGTTTACAAACATAAGAGGCATATAATAGCTGTGCTTAGAAGGCACAAGATGGTTAACAGATAATGAAGGAGTACTGGATTGGCATCTACCGAATATAGATCACAAACTAAAGGATGATTTGTATACGATGTATGCACGAAGGGCCAGATAATCAAAATCTACCTATAGACGAGAAAACATATTGACGAAAAAAAAGGACCTCGATGCATGATGATATTTAGCACCGATAGAAAGCGTTATTCCAACACATGAAGGGTGGCCATTAAGCAATATACAAAGGTAGACTTTATGCTTGAAAGGGCAAAGAAGAGTTTTAAAAACTCCTTAAAGATTTGGTGCATGGCTTAGGAAGAAGACTTCCATGTCCTAAGACAAGATGGTGAATTGAATTCACTCAAGGACATTTTGTAATAAATAGATAGATAGGTAGATAGCATTTATATATCATGCCACATTGGCAAGGCCCATGAGGACATATGACGACCCCGTGAGACTTGAACACAAGATCTCGGAATAGAGAGGCCTATCTTGAGGGGTCTTTTGATGGTACTGGCCCTTGGGATATTCACATAACCCTTGGAATACGAAGTTCATTTGTGGAACTTAACGCCATTTGGGCACTACAAAGGAATGGTTAAAATATTTTGCCCCAACCATATTTGGATACCCCAGAAGGAGGTGAGTAATCACCAATGGTTGGGTGGCATTGGATTGTAATGAGAACAACTCTTAAAAGAGGGTAGATCATTGCTACTTTGGATACGACGTAGGTGCGATAACTACTCATAGCCATATGTGGTGAACTTTGGTACAAAATGATACCAAGGTTTGTACCTAAATGTATGACTCATTAATGTGACATGAAAGTATGTGTCATGATCTAGGGAAGTGATCCATAAAAGGAACAAGACCAATGAGAAGGAATATTGAAGGGTGGTAGGATCAAAGTAGAATCCAAACCGATGGTCTAGAGGGTGTCGCATGGCAGTCCCTAGTCGGTTGATCACAAAGAGATCCTTTCTCCGAACTCGAGACGAAGTCAAGGTTTAAACACTAGAGAGAGGCAACGTGAATTAGAATTATGTTTATAAACATTACTATATAACGTCAATAAGTTGCCCAATATAAAAGCATAAGTGAATGTAGTGTATGGATTGAATCATGGCAAGGGCCGTAAGAAACTGTGGTTATCAAGGGCATCTACCAAAGGAAAAAATAATTATGGATCGAGGAACGTATTAACTCGACATTATTATCAAGCCGCCTAAAGAATATCCAAGGATATAACATGCCGCTATTCCCAGAGAGTTGCCCCGTCGTTAATTAAATTTAATTAGTCCCACCAAGTGAGTTGATGTTATCATAACAAGTTGGCTTCCACTTAAGTATAGATTACGCCGTGTCATTTGGCCTGGCTTATTCCTAGGCTAGCTTTATATATGGTTAGCCATCCGCTGACTATGGCAAGAGAGAGGTCGCACTGTAGCTATAGCAAGAGTGCTTACCCGTAAGCTGCGGCTTAGAGAACTTGTTCTACGTAAGTTATGGCGCCTCCACTTCGTGGTTTACCAAAGGCACGCCTCTAATTTAAATAGGAAAATAGATGCACTATAAAATATTAGAAAAAAAGGTTATATCCCTTTAAGAAAGAAGTTGGCTTATTGGTAAAGGTGTTATTTGGGTGCAAAAGGCCGTGGGTTCAAGACCCCATAGTACCTTTTATATAAAAAGTTGCTATGCAAAGAAATAGAGTACTATATGTGTATAAGAAATATGAAACATATATTACATTCAAGAGAGAGCTTGGTGTGGTGGTAGGCACTAGGCTTGAGTTGAGAGAGGTCATGGGTTTAAATTTGATTGGGGTCAAAATAATATGTATATAAAAAAATACTTAAAATTTTATATCGCTGAAATACGCCAAGCTTTATACGTATCGGGCTTTACTCAAGATTGAACACGCCAGCCCCTACCATGATCCGAGTCGCCAGCAGCGGCGCTCGAAAGTTGACTTCGTGGCCCCCTCCTTGACCATTTTTCGCCTAATGGTCCAGGGTATTTGGGGGCACGCCTCCGATCCAATGGAGCCATTTCCGCCTATCCCAGTTTAATCACAAAAAGTTATAGCCTCCCAAACTTCAAGGTTCTCCACGCCTCTAACTTCTTTAAACCTACAATTTCTTACTTTAACCTAACACAAAGCCAAACATCAAAGAACTAACAATCACACTAGCTTAGCCTCCTACCTAGCCGATGAACTACGAAGTAGAGTTTGCCAGTTAAGTGATTCCGCCAACCGTAATCATGGCTCGACACCATCAGACGCTTCTCCTCAATATATACGGATAATCTCAGCGATACATACCGACTTTCCCTCCCATGGCAACCACCTCGCCATGAGCAGGGCTCCTCCATCTATTCCACTGCCACCTATATTATGGTGCCCGGAAAGAAGGACACTAAGGGGTCATTCGCCCACGCCAATGGACTCCTACGCCGCTGAAGCGAATACAAGGGTTAGCACACAGCATAAATCACATATAAATAACCACCACGGCGTGCATGCATTCATTCAAATACCAACGCAAAGAATATGCATCTAAAACTAAGAAAACACCCAAACCTCGTGTTCTACCCCTACTGACTCCAAAGGAGGATCGACGAACGGTTGGGCCTCAAGAGATCACAGCACTCCAGGGTCTTGCATGGTGGGTTACCGCATAGAACATCTGGGCTAGGGCTGTCCACTCCCATCCCGCCCCTCCCCGGCAGGTATTAATTTTTGCAACATGGGTCAATTCCACGCTTATGGCTTCTCGCTTATAGCTCTTCCTGAGACGCTAGACTAAGGTATCACCCTTGAGCCTACTCCAGGTTCATGAAGCTCGTCCGGGATGAGGCAGGTCAAAGCGCCCTCCGTAATCACAAGGGTTCCATGGTGAGCTAGGAGAATACGCGGCCGCATCGGGCCGACCCCCGCGATCCGCATTCACTTACTCACCCTAAATCACTAAAGTGCAAGGTGCCCTATACAAAATACACCACCACACCCAGGAGTCAGACCCATACCCGCCCCCACGCGGACCGCCATCGTGCTCAGCCCAATCGTAGGAGTCTCGTGTGAGCCTTTATGTTCGCGGCAAGACCCCACCCCACTTCACCATCGCGGTTCCTTTGTCCGGTGCTAAGCCAGTCCATACGGCCTATGACCCGGTGGGCTCTTGTGTACGAGTCGCATTATTGGGAATTAAGGTGTCGGCCTTAGGAACATACTAACGTGATATGAGTTCAGAGGTCTCTCACTCCCTACTCTTATTTCCCCATTTCCAGAGTGATACCATACAAAGAACAACAACTATCCTTTTAAGAACCAAACTTAATCAGAATATGAAGAGAACTTACCTTTTACAATCAAGGGTTAGTCTTACCATTGGAAACACGAGAGAAATCGCATTACGTAACAACACAACAAGTGCCCAACAGGCGCTACTCCTAGAATTACAACTAAACTACTACTAACCAGTGCTTCGCTGGAACCGCTATCGGGTGCTTCCATGAAGCCAGATGAAGGGTGGCAAAGAATGTGCCTAGAGGTTGTTCAAAGGATTTTGGTGAGGTCAAGAATGCCCAGCCACTGCTCCTTGGGCGCCAAAGCACAAATTCTTGGGCCAAATGCCTCAGCGCCAGCAATACCCTCCCAGCCAACCGCCTCTATGCCTTGTGCAGCCCTCTCCCTCCCCCATCTCCCAGCCTTGCCTTGACTCCTGAATTTTAAAGGCACAAAGCCCTAATTTTGGGTGTCCAAAATGGAAACCATGCCTTGCCTAATCGATGGGGCCAAGTGGCACCCCTTTGTTGGTGCTAATTAACTAATTTTAGCTTTTAGTTTAGGGTAATTAGGCTTATACTGAGGACATCCACAATGGATTACAACATAGCTAAATAAAACCATTGTGGTTTCACTCCCACTTAGACAATTACCCTTATGTCCTAGTGACGGTTCCTGGCTGCGTATAATGATAACGATAAATGCCTCGAACGTCACAATCCATGGGAGGATAATAAATCTAACTAGGGCACACACAAGGCCATCCATCTAACATTTGACAATAACTCGATATCTACATAATGTTTAAACTCCCAATGACCATGACAACTTGATAGAATAGAATAGATTTTTTATCGTCCACAGAGATCAATTGGCCTATGAGACCCAAACAAAAAGAGAGCAACAAGGGTATTATTGTCAAGATTCCTCTCCTAAACATGCACGGTTTGATGTTGACTGCAAATGGCTTAAAAAATAGTCGGATGATAATTGATCAATTGGAAACATAGCTTGATAATCATGGTAGCAGAGGACCGCACTATATCATCACACAACTTGTGTATGCTGATGATGTTTCGCTTATGACGCATTCAACTGCTAGTATGTACAACATCATTTACATGCTTTGCACTCTTCTTGTGAGACCACAGGCCTGCGCCTTAATCTTTGAAAGACCAAGCTCTTAATAGTTCAGTCTTCTTGGCATACCGTTCCAACTTAAGGCTTATAATAGCTACGAGCGTTGTGATAGCTCAAGGATTTTGGTGTAAATTCTCAGAAGGACACACTCGGGGAATAGTGTATCATCACCAAGCAATGAGTGCGCCGTTAGAGAGTTAATTTTATGCAATGCAAACGCCTGCTTTTGCACAAAGATTCATGATTAGCCGCAGCGTCACTTTTGATTCAGACTTTGATAGAGCATGTTTTGCTATATGGCTCTGAAGCGTGAGCCTGCCATTAGTGTTAGTTCTTGAGAAAGCTTGAAACAAATGCAATCCTTTGTCACTTACAACCTATGAATGAAAACTATGGTCCCATATGCTATTCTTTTACAAGATGCAACACATGGATGATGATAGATATGTTTTGTAGCGTACCGCTTATGGTTTCAGTTCCTCAATGCTTGAAAAGGCATTGAAAGTTTACTTGTAGTGTACATGGTTTGGTCTACCGGTCTATGCAATAGGAACAATGCACCACACTATCTAGATGGTCTTTATTTAAGATATGTGATGCACATGTCTTGATCCAAGTTAAAACTGGTTATTATCATGAAAACTCCACTTTGGCACAAGGACCACAAGCTTATTTGCTTGCTTCTTTTCCCATGAAAGAGCTTGTAACTATTGCATCAATTCGTATAGGGTCATACATGCTAAAGATTAAAACATATAGATTGGAGCGATCCCAACTACTGCGATAGGTGAGATTATGTGCATGCTGTCAGTTATAGCTTATTAAAGATGAAAACCACTCAGTTCTAAGATCTTCTGGTTTTGAGACGATCAAGAATCGTTATTTGACACTGACATTACATTCCATGCTTCCACAACTGCAGCATTATCTCACACGGACATTATACATACCGAGGTTCTTAGATGCTACTCCAATTGATGGTTTTACCAATGTCACTATGATTTTTTTTGTACAAATTCTATTTATTAATACAGTCTATAGTATCATCAATAATGCAGTTTTCTCTTGAAAACCTTTCTGCAGCAGGGTTTTTTTAATCTTGTGTAGTAATGGCTGTACTAACCCATTATGCGTCTCCCGGCGGCTCTCGTCTCCGGACGCAGGTTAAAATCTATTTACCCTATTATTTTTACACCGCTTGGGGCCCCTATAGGCCATATGTCTCCTGAAATGATAAATATATAATTCAATTCAATTCAATTTTTGAGGGTACAATTTTGATTAATATAAGTAAAAACAAGGTACACTCCACCTCCCGTGGGCTCCCACAATAGGCCGAGAAGTATACAATGCTCTTGGTCACCGATAGAAAGAATTGTAAATAAAAGATACACCATCAAACTGAAAGGCCACCCTAAGATCACGCCCATGTACTCATGGTCAAGGTTCAACCTTCTTCTTCATCCCTCGCAAAATGAGCGTGCTCCTCAGCCTTTAGTTCCTCCGGGGCATTGTGAGGCGGCCTTCTTCCCAACTAAGGTTGTAGGTACTATGGGGAAGGTAATAGTACTTGTAGAGTGCAATCATTATTCTCGTATTTGAAGAACACACCTAAGGAATACCTAGAAGAATAAGATAGGCGTGTCGCCTGATTGTATGAGAACGTCAAGATCCGGGCTTTCTCCTATTAGCAAGATTTCATGGAGGCTTACCGTTTTCCTGCAAATACCCACTATCAAGAAGCCCAACCCGCAAGATTTCCAAGCAGAAGTAGATCTCACAGCATTTCAGGGGCAAGGCTAAGCAACTGGCTCTCTCCCACTAGCAAGGTACTATAGCAATTCAACAAGAGCTCCCTCCATTACTAGAGTAAACTCCGCTACTCCAATTCGTATAACCGCTTCAATCCTCTTCTCAATAAAGGTACTATAGACTAGGCTACTCTTTCCAAGTAGAGTCAGTATGTAGTAAATATTATATTCAAATGCTTTTGAATAATACAGAGAAAGCCAATCACCCAATGGAGATTTTCCAGAAGCTTCCAAAGAAGATGCCGCATGCACTCCGGCAGCCCTGCCATGACAAAAGCAGCTTTGGAACAAAATATCTGCACCAAGCACACTCCCAGCATCAGCTGCTTAAATATCAAACAATATAAGCAAATTTACAAGAGACAATGTGCCCCGCCCCAGAGCATTCCTTGTTTTACTCAATCTAGTCTCAGACGGGATCATCAAGTCATCTCTAGTCGATAGAGTATAAGGAAAAAATCAGCGGACAAATATATACCATATCAATGTGCATTGAGAAAAGACAACCACACCATATCCTCCCTAACACTCTCAAATGCACAGCACCTTAGTGTCCTAAAGCACAAACAATAATAGGTAAGTTTAATACTTAAGATCTGGATACTCCATGCCATATCATTCAAAGAAGAACTCTTCATAAGTTGCTCCAGATGGTCAACGACGAGGATATTCATTACAAAGATCCGCAAAGATTTCTACGTGCATTCAACTCTTCCTCGCATATAATGCCAGGCTTGATACCGCATCGATCAAGATAAACAACAAAGCTTATTCAGTGTTCACGATCATCCCGTAGGGATGCACTCCACCCATTTGCTATGAGTTCCTTTCCACTTGATTTTAAATCTACAAATGTATGCAGATTTAAATCCACCCATAAGTAAAACCTAGAATTAATCCTCGAATTTATGTAAGGAATTATGCGAACTCAACTTACACCTTATTTGATGATTTATCTTGCCATGCCATTGACCCTCACCCACCCATTTGAGAGGAGGGAATATTCATTGAATGCCCACCAAGTTTGGTATACTCAATGCAAAGTGACACTAAATTTCCAAAATTTGCACTAAAACAAAGATGTAAAACCAAATTTCTGACAATCGCATCTTAATGAACTTCTAGTTACATTTGAAATACAAACTTCCTAATTTGGGAATGTAGCTTTTGGATGCTCTATATTTAAGTATGGAAGAAAATAGAATTTCATATGCAGCTACATGAGCTAATTACCTTTTCTCAATGACCGCATACCCGACAAGGCCAATAAAGTGACATTCATGCGCGAACAGTATCGCCTTTATAGAGGCCACAAGGAGAGGCAGTATCGCTAGTTGAGTGCGTCTCACGCCAGTGATTCAAACCAAAAGCAGATTTATGGCATACTCGACCAAAACCAAGCCTACTATCAAGAGTATGTTCCTTAGCGCCGTAAGATGTGAGATCCGCATAAAGTTCACAGAACTGATAATTGTTGAAACAACTGGCACAAAACCCAAAAGCGATGGGTACGGAAACCTCTATGATTTCGGCGGCTTCGCGAAAATCGTATAAATGTCAGCCTTTCCAGCCTAACACCTATCGAGCCTTGTGGGCTCTCGCTCTGATGTCAGCCACGCCCCTTAAGGCTAAAACTTAGCGCATCTTTTATCGCTTATTGTCCCCGCATTCAATTCACTTACATATTGCCACATGTCCACATAGTAAGACATGTATAAATTATTAAAGACACCTTTCACAAACCTCTTAAAATTGCACAAATTGAAGATGCAACACACACGACCAAGCTCTATCTAAAATCTTCTTTCATAAATGTTGGAAAATATTAACAGGATACCATATACTAAAGACCTAAAAATTTCCTTATATTTAAATTTTCTTAACATAACGAAACTTGAATGTATAAGAAATTTATCACTGCGAGGCTACACCACTATGAAATTTCTTGGTTCTAAACTCATGTAATCGATCCACTCCGTAGCGCAATCGTGAAAGTGCAAATATAGTTTATAGCTAGAATAAAAATGAGTAAGGGGTACACTACAGAATATAATCACAGTCTGAACTTCATGTCTCTAAAGTGTCAAAGAATCAATGGCTTAAGTTTTTACTCTATGCTTGGGCCTTGCAACACACACCAAAACACTATGCAATGATCCTTTAACTAGCTGCCATTTTTAATATGGGACCAAGTGATAGAAGCTATGCATATGGTCAGACCCTCAAACATTTGTCAATTCTAAAATATGCCATGTACGGGCATTGAAGCAAAGTCCTCAACTAAAAGAAATGCTATATTGGACTGCATCCACTATCTAGCTTGAACGCATTAAAGCAAAAAACACATATTTTGAACAACTTCTCTTGCAAGTTGATGCTCACCTCTATCTATATAGTGGCTCATAAGTGCAGCAGCCATTTCCCAGCAATCTTAGGGTACTAAAACACACCATGGTATATGTGACGACCTTATGCACATTATAAGATCATCAGTCCATACAAAACGACAGTATCCACAGTTGCAGCTGTTGAAAAGTAGTTACCAAAACTGCAACAAGACCAGAGAAGTAGAACCATAATGAATCTAACAGATAACAGAGATACAACATTCCCAACAACGTATATGTTGGCATTACTAAGTTGCATCGCCAACTTATAACTGTTTTTTTCTTGCTGGAGTTCAATGATACTTTGGGCTTTGCTTACTGAGGAAAAAACAACTACCAGACCTATCTACTATCTAATTTCATTTGCTCATGTTTTTGAACATTGTAAAAATGAAGGAAATTTACTGTAGAGTGAAGATCAATCATGGATTATCTAACTATATACAAGAAATTTATCGCGGCGGCCGCGAACATTTCTCTTCACCAATTCACTTATTGATCTGAAAGTTTGTTCAATGCAAATATGGTGATAGTTATACAATTTTTGAAACGTTTTAGGATTTTCATAACCACCTAGTCATTTTCGTGTAAAGATAATGTATATGAGACCGTGATGTTTGACATCGTACATTTACTTCCATGTTAACTCCAGATCCCTTAAGAAACCGTATTAACTCCAGACTCCTTAAGAACTAGTCATTTTATGTTAATCATCGTGCCTAGCTAGTTCATCATAATCTTGTTGGTTTTTTAATAAGATTTAAAATCAATATATTAGGAAGTATTTGATATTGCTTTCTTTGCTTTTGTATTATTCCACCGGGTTATGAAGATATAGATATTGAGTGTCACCCTGAGTCCTCCGCCCATGATTCTTAGTAATCCACTTTGCCAAAGCCTATGCTAATGATGCGTAATCTATTGCCACTTCTTTAAGTATTTCGCATCTTTGACAATACATGAAACTAATCCTCAAGTCCTAATGATTTTTTTCATATATTCTTAATAATGCAACTCTGTTGTATTCTACAACTAACAAAGCATATGTGGTGTCCCCCCAATGAACCAAATTATCACAAGTAGAAGGGAAAAGCAAATGAAGGCTAAATTATTGCCATTGGAAACCCAAGCTTTGATGCCATATTTGCAGTTGTAACATTTGTGGTATAATCCTTGATGCTATGCTCGCGCTACGTAATCCATCACAAGAGACATGTCGAAGCATATCCTTGTTGGACAATCAAGACAAATCATCGACTTCATCAATGGTTATGGACCCTACAATCCTAGTGTCCAAGGATAACCATAACTCAGATGATGCAAAACAGAACCATCTTCTATATATAGGCCCTGCAAATATATGTGTATATGTTGAATAATCAAAAGATTCGCCAAATTTGATAAGCGAGGTGTGAGAATTGAGCCCCTTGGGCATTGTTATATCCATTGAAAGCTTCTTCACATGCCTCAGCATCAAAGGCTTGCTTCGGCCCGGAAGGTAGTCCAGCAGTGATTTCATTTGATTGGGAAGCTTGTCTCCGTGCATCTTCCCCTTTCGTGGTTGCCTCAGATACTCATGGCCAACTACACCCGCTAGAATTTATGCATGCGCATTCCTGCTGCAGGTGGAGGAGAGCAGGTATTATGTCTATTGAACAAGGGTATTTTGGTATTGACATTGCCCTTGGCAATGGTTTCAGGAGACATATGGGTTGTTGGATAAAGATATCAAGATATGGGCTTATGTGTAGCAAGTGCCCTTCCTAATTAAGAAGGTGGGTAACAAGAGAGATGCTCGGAACTTTGTTCAAGGTATTAAAGAAGGCAAGAAGCTAGTAACCATGCTGCTGTGATTGCTTACCTCCTCAAATACTTTATCACCTTCTCAAAATGGCACTTACGTGACTTTGCCTCTCAATGCGGCAATCCATCCGAACCTTGTTTGGTCTAAATATAATCCTCCAAAGGTAAATGTTCTAATTTTGGCAGTGATTCATCGCTTTGAGAGTTAATGAGATGGTTCATCGCTTTAAGCCGTGAGTTTATGCATTGAAACATTGAGCACTGCTTATATTTGTGTGCAGAAATGAGCAGGTCTTAGGTCCTCGGCCGCATTCTCTTTTTGAGTATCTTTGATAGTCGCAAGACTTTCTTTTGGTAAATATCCAACCGCGGACCGCTTCTAAAAAGGATTGCATTTCACATGGCAAAGTCTTGGCTAATATGGAGTGTGGCGGAAGCCGGTTGCTTAATTTAAAGGTCTTTTATGATGTTTATTTCTTTCTCGTGGTGCTTCAAGAAATTCAGAAGAAGTTGTATATCTGCTTTCGTGATTCCACTGGTCTGGCATCGTATTAAAATTCCAATATGGAGTGATCATCTAAAAGTGATTGATGCTTCAGTGTGACATTTCTTACTCCGAAGTACTTTGTAATATTTTGAGTGTATAATATAAGTAAAACAATTTTCTTCAAAAAAAAAAAAAAAAAAGATTCGGCCAAATTTTATGCCAACATATTGCCGCGGAATGTCCGTAAAAGAAACCAACCAAATTGTACCAAAGAGACTTTTAATTTGTACTTTCCATAACAATTTCCAACCAATCGATACCTATAAATAACTTCACAACCCATAAATCAGAGTTAAGAGCAAAATGTTTGTACCCATTATGTAAGCCATCAAATTTAGTTGCTGTCAACACCCCAAATGGTGATGATATGGCAATATCGGCACTAAAAAGCATTTGTATCTTATCAACTTAAAAAGGAAATAAACATGGTCATGAAATATCCAGAAAGCTTGAATTATACACAAATAGATAATATGCATATTGAATTCGCGGAACTACACAGAGATGGAACTCGCTATTACAGAGAAATAGAGCATTAAAAAGGAAGTAGATAGATACATACCTTTCCAAAGAAAGACAAACCTATTTGCCACAGCCAATGAAAAATCTCAGAGAAAGGCTTTTGTTTACGCTATCGCATCCGAGCCATCGGATCTAATTAATGGACGAGCATGCATCTCTTCCCATGCATGCATGCATTGCATGCATTTTTGAGTTCGCCCGCTTGGGGATTGCTATTTCTTGTAGGTTCTTCATCTACTTCTCATCGCTTCCTCTCAGCAGCTCCCTTTGACTCTTCTTTGATAATCGGGCAGGAAGGGGCCTCGCCCGGGTTTGCCAATTCCATGCTCCTTTCCATGTTGTGACATGTTCTTCCTCGATCTTGTCCCTTTTTGGCCATCTTCACCTCTAATTCGATCCTGCTTTTTGATAAGGAAGTTATCTTTTGTCGGGAGCTTTGTCTGCTTTCAAGGCGCAGCCCTTATTCGAGAATGCCATCGACCGAGCCATCGGATCGAATTTTCAATGGGCCAGCATGCATCTCTTTCTTCCTATGCATGCATGCAATCGCATGCATTTTCCGTAGGCTCGCCTCGCTTTGGGATCGCTATTTTGCGTGTTCTTCATCGACTTCCTTTATCGCATTTTCTCCTCTCTCAAGAGCGCCTTGACTCCCACCCGCCCTCCTCCCTTCATGTGTGTATATTATTATAAATGTTGTTTTTTGTCACATGGCACGCGGTAATCTGTTCTCGCCAGCTTCCTCTTGTTTTAGTTATTGCTTTTTAACGCTAAGCACGCGCGGACCAAATTTCCTCTTTCGCAGGTTTTTCTCTATTGGTTTTTGTTGGTGATGCGCAGATTCGTAAGTGATGCCACTTCGTGATTCTCTATGGAGCGTGGGTTTTTGTGGGAACGCTTTTAGCACCGGCGTTTTTCTTTGAAGGACGCATAACTATTATCAAGAAAAATCAAGATACATACAAGCGGACCGTGATAAGGGACTCAAAACCTAGAGGGACAAGCGAGTCCACTAAGCAAAGTCCACCCATACACAAGATATACTCAAACTCCTTGTGCCACCTTGAGGCGCTTATCACCCCATCACAATCAACATGGTCTACCACATCGATGATCATCAAGAGACATCAAATTATCATGCCATCGACAGAACGAGGCGAGATAGCCTCGCGGAGATGACATAATGCATTTTTCTCGCCGCTTTTCCAATTGACCTGCTGCTGACTCTTTTGCCACGTAAGATTAGGACCATCACCATAACAACCTCTAAAACATGAGAGGAAGAAGCATCAACATGGAAGAACAAACCAAGGTGCACAGTATGATGGGCGCCAAAGACTATTAATCGGCCGGAACTCGAATTAGAGCATTCCCGATGAGGAGCACACAACCTGCAAAGGTTGATTATGAATAGATGAAGAAGTCACAACCGAGCTTGAGCCCTCGAAGAAGGTTGAACATGTTGAGACGACGCGTGCCTCACAAAGCTAGCAAAGTTCTTCTGTCGTAGAAACAGACGCAAGCACTTCCGACCATTCAAGCTTAAGATCCAATTTTATACCTCAAGGCCCACTTTTCACCACTATACAATCTTAAAGCCGTTTAGTCCACCGCATTGAGTCACAAATCCCTGACCGCTCATGATGGAATGTGAGATATGAACTCTCAAGACCACGGGTAAATTGGGTAAATCTCAGAAATTCGATGGGCCATTAGATCAGGAGGAAGATTAGATATCGAGAACCAAAGAATGCATCTTTTTAATGCGCGAACTATATCTGTGTAAAACTTCGTGAGAGTAATAATGATACATCTATATACTCCCCAAATTTCAAGTGGATCAATCCTCTCTTGATACAAATTAAAGAGTCCACCGTGAGATCACTACTTTCAAACATAATAAGAACAAAGTTTTTTGCCAACAACTTGATGGTCCTAAAAGGAGGAATGTATACGCCTCAAAAAGCCGGTAGATAACCAAATACCAAACCGGAAAAATCCAAAATAGCCACCAAAGAAAATAACCAAGGATCAGACATGAGATAGGTTCTCAAGATACCTAATATGAGCTTGATGTGGTCCACCTCAACCACCTGGAACAGTCGGCTTGATGGTTTAGCAGCCCTCAAGCAAGCAGTGCTTCACTTGTCGCAGATTTTATCAGCTAGGTTTTTCCTCAGAACCCGAAAGGGCTGGGTTTTAATCTTGACGCATAAACTCTCAAGCAGTACACTAGCCAACATCCGTAGTACACACTTACCGTGCATTATAACTGATATTCCCTATGTTTTTCATTTTCTCTGCAGTATGTGATGTGCAGCTACCCAATTTATACCATTGTAGAAAATCACGAGAGAAGCAAATACTCATGATGCTTCTAAGTAATAAATCCAAGTGGAACTCAAGCTATTCTTTTTGGGCTGACGCATGCTTTATTCACCAAGTAAGAACTAGAGGAACATAAATGCAAAGACAGGATTATAACCCCAAAGGGATAAACCGATCCAACTGAAAGCACAACCACCACTTCATGCAAAAGAATGAATCAAGATAAGTATGCCGTGACGTGATTTTCTTCTCTTTGATCAAGAGAAGAACAATTGTAAGCCATAACAATTTTATTTTGCCTAATCGAAGAACAATCTCATCCGCAAAGATTCATGCCCTTAAAGATAAACAACCTCCTTCTCTTCCCCGTGATTGACCATAAATGCCACCCACATGCCAATGAAAAGCTCAAGCCTCTAGTTTGGGCCAAGCATTAGGATAGATAGCAAGCAAAAATTTGCCGGGCTAGATCGAGACGTACAAATAGGGTCAACAACCAAGACCATGCCTCGCCGGGCCACACAAGAAAAACAATGCTCAATACTCAACCCTTTATGGGCATAAAGGATGTGAGTTTCCAAACTGGACATCCATTTTATGGACCAACCTCGCTGGACTCGAGGCATCTATGGATCACTTGCCACCACAAAACTGAATTACTTTGGGATGAAGCAGCTTATCCCATACCCATATCCAAACACTTTTCATTGTGGTCAGAGGGACTCAAGATGCCACCTATTAGATATATGGTGATTTCAGGAATGCACAAGCAGTTTATGCTTAAGACAATAAACCGCCTCGGGCCGGATATCCCCATGGCAACCCCATAATGACCACCCTCAATCAGGACCGTAATGCGGTAGCAAATAATGCAAAGAATATGATCTTGACACTGCCCCATCTGCATAACAAGAACTTTGTTCTAAATAAGCCTCTATGATGAGATGACCGCATCATACCAAGCTGCACAGTGCTTATACCAAATTGCTATCCATCGCCGTTGTGTTCCTTGGATGAACAACCACACTTAGGAGGCACATTCTCCGAGTGTCTCGCAAAGGAATCCACCAAAGATGGAGTGGAACTGAAGACATGCCTCGTGATTAATATAGAAAAGAGACTCGACAAAGGTCCCAAGTAGCAAGCAACCCTTTAGAAGGGAGACGATTAGGATACTTGATGCATATGATAAAGCAAAGCCCAAGGAAGGAGGGCTTAATGGTGGCCTTATGAAATGGGAGACAATGCTGAATCGACCAAGACCAACAAACTCAAAGCCAAAGAGAATCATCCTACCAATGAAAATCCTCCAAATAAATCCTTTGATATCATCAATCTTCTACTGAGGTGAACTAACATACCACATCTCACCCTCAAATGCTTTTGAAAGTCTAATGCATTTCCCAAGCTACCTTGACCACCGCCTCCTAACTCATTTCCACACCAAATAAAATTTCACTACACGACAATCTCCTCCATCTTACATCAAGGAGCTTAATTGAGCAGACACCATGTAGACATGAGTATTACTAAGAACACATTTAGCCACGCTGATTCTACCGAAAGCATGGACAGCTACTGAGTCTCCACCAAAACAAATGCTTGCAACCCACTAATGATTTCATCCTGCCATCCGCCAAGGTAGACGCGAATTTCAACCGAATACCAAGTAACTTTTGTGGTATTGCCATGCAAAAGAATCTTCCATGGATAGTCCAAAATATTGTGGAGGGATGGACTGTCTAACGCCCACAAAATGGTATACTTACGCCTCTACAACAACCTCATGCTAAGGAGAATGTGTCTAATAATAGCTTAGCACACGATTCTCACCGCAATCAGGAACAAAAAGTGTCATCGCATATTGGTTACATACCTCTTGAGAACCATCGCCCATTGGAGGCCTTGAATAATGCCACTGGGTAGCCACAGAAGAGCCGGGATACATTTCACACACCAGAAAAGCAAGGGTGCCAAGGGACGCCTCGTCGCACCTCTACCCACTACAAAAATATCAGATGGCTCGGCCCCGAAAAAGCGACAAGAGATCCGCTGATGTATGGAGCTTCATGACATTCCTGTGAATGACTCCCAAACCCAAGTGCAAGAAGACACCTCTCCAAGAAACCCCTAATCAACACTATCGCAGTTTTGTAGCAAAATCAAGCTTAAGATACACCGCTTCTAAAGCTATTCCTTATGCGTAAAGCAAGCAAACCTAGCCCTCAGAGCCCCAAATACCCCGGATTAGATCTTTATTATCCCAATCGCAATCAATGTATGCCTTGCTCTTTTCCGAGACTCGCTGGATGGTCTAATGATTCTTACCCTTAGTCATATCTAGCAAGATAAATCTAGATGTATATGCACCTGGTATTAGCCTCGATACCGTAATGATGCCGGGTTAGAGAGAGATAGTTCTTAATCTACCGGGTTTGTCAATCATCGACTATGCCGCCTCTACAAATATATGTATTTTCTGCCTAAGCATGTCAAATTTGTTTTTCCATCCGACAAATGCGCTACGCGATGTCTTTCATAATTAGGGTGTGGGTTGTTCCTTCCTATTGAATACCAAAGTTTTGCCCATCACAAGATAACGCCAATGGGAAATGCAAAGCTTTGACGCGGTATAATGCTTATCCTTCCAACATCAATCATGAGCGTAACTAAGGAGGAAGTAGCGGCAAGCATATGGCTGGAAATCGTAGGCAAATAGCCTGCCAGAGGGGTTTTCGTGGCGAAGGCCTCAAAACTCCACTAATAAGGTCAAGATGAAACGCATAAAAGCTTAGCTAGGCTTTTGCATTTTAATGTACCAATCAGAGGCTTTAATGATGTGCCACCGCATATCAAGAAAAAGGCTAAAAAGGATTGTAAGGTCTCGGGTTAGAAAAATTGAGTTCTTCATGCCCCACTTGATTTTTCTCCCATAGCTTTTCTCCCTTTTCTCCAAGATGTGATAATAATGGATGGAGAATGTGGGTTCCTCGTGAACTACCCCACACTGCAGCAAAAACAAAAGAACAAAAAGAATTCAAAAGCTGCCTGGACAAAGGCCCCTATCTTTTTCAACAATTTGTCTGCCACAGATAAAGAAGTTTACTCATTTATTCTTCAAATAATGCCTGATCGCTACAATTATATATAGGCACTTCAAGGATAAAAACATGCCTCCTCTATCTTCGATCTAAAAGATGCATGTAAGAACTTAGCAAAGCCGCTAAGGTCGTTTTCCTTTGTATGCTATGATCCAAAGCTTGTTTCTACTAAGTCCAAAGTGTACATCTCCTTATGCACACCGCTTTTCATCACTCTTAATGATCTCACAATCCCTTTAGCGCGGCATTTTGCCACCACATTGCCGGAAAGCAAAGTCAAATATAACCTACAACCCCATTTGATAATGGGAGAAGCTGCGATGAGCTATGGACTCTTATAGTCGCAGACAGAATTTGCCTTCAAAAGAAAGCTTACATCCGCAAAGGCTTTCATACCATACTTGTCATCAAAGGGAACAGAACCCATGGATCCGGCCATTGCCAAGAGCGTATCCGCTTTAAGCAAAGGAAGATGGTCCTTCGTGAGAACTTTCGTGAGATGCACTAACAAACTTCTTTTGGTTCCTTTCGCCGATAGAAGATGGATGCGCTGATGACCTCGAAGCACCAATCAGATCAATTAATGATGAGACTGCAACAACTGCAGTTTGCATCTTATTTGAATAAGATAGGATTTTTTTATATATTCAATTTATAGGGGACGATGCAAAGAATGATATATGATCAGCAAAGAATCGGCGCCTTATCATCGGGCTATTAATGGCTTTGCCATCCCCCTTTTTTTAAGTCCTTTTTTAAAACGAAGATTTACACGTGTCTCTTCCAGGGTTTTTCTTGGTGTAAAAATATTAGGCTCAAACAAAAAATAATACTGCCTTATATATGTTTGGATAAGATTACTAGCAATTTTTTCTTTTTTTTGGAATTATCTATGTGAAAGTTTCTCTCTTTAAAAAATGCTTTTCCAAATGCATAATTTTTTCCCCGCAAAAGACTCCATGCTATTTTTTCCTCCCTTCGAAAGCTCCCATTGCGCCTCGTGGTTCCGCCTTGGAGACTTCAGCTTTGCTACTTATTTATCCGACAACCCAAAGAATCAATATCTTGGGTACCCGTGAATTGGGCTAAGATATCAACAAATTAGACCCGACAATGCCGCTGCTTGGATCGAGAAACCCGTGTACTGTTACCAAAGATAGATTCTTGCCATGTTAATGACTAATTTCACTTATCTTAGAGCCAGCCCGCGATCAAGCTATTAGTGGAAATTCAAAAGTGTAATTAGCATTGCCCAAGAGTTTTAGAAAGCTAGAATTTAGAAGAAAGCCGATCACATTCTTGCATCAAGCCACAAACTAAATTCAGGATATTTAGAATAAGGTGAAGCCGTATGGAATCAATAGCCCCATTGCGGCAGGCAAAGAGTTTTATGGAATCGACTTCTTGGTTTGCCATAGAACAAATGCCTAGTCTCTGAAAACTTAGCCACGTTGTAGGTATGCTATAGATGAAATTATAACAAGATCCATCCTGAATCGTGGTTGTGGTGGAAACAAGAGGAACTAATTTACTAAAAAGCTCAATACTCCTTCCAATGCTTCAGAATGTAATTGAGATTGTGTTGGGGATGAAAAATTTTTTGGGTGCATGTGCCTTTATTTTTGAAGTGGAGTTTTCCAACCACTTGACTTGACCTCGGGATGGGCTTGGGTTTGTATGGTTTGAGAGCCACATCTTGGGTTCTGCACAAACTTTAGCACAAATGAAACAATAATTCATGTTTAGATGCTCAAACATTACAAATTTTAGATTATTCTCGATTATATTCTAAATTACCTGATCAAAATCGTAATTTGATTTGCTCCTGAATTTGCTGGTGATCTATATCAAATCTTACATATTTCTCGATCATGCAGAAATCTGTAGATCTGTGACAGATTCTTAGATGACCCACATGAAATTAGCTCGACGTATATGTGATTTTGGGTCTAGCAAAGCTCGATGAATACCTTATCGCTGTGTTGTAGTATTACTACAACCCCGTGAATTGTGTCGACAGATTGTGTGTTGCTATGGATCAAAGGTTTTGTGTAGACAGCCTAACCGGCCCCCATTTTTGAGAGGCCAAGTAAGCCCGAAAAGCTCCCGCCAAGATGCAAAGTAGTTCCGTTGTAGCCATACAAATGGTATTTTGGATTTTCTCGTCACAATTCACCCTTTTGCTCAAGGCAAATAAATCATATGGGATATGGGTTTGATTTGCAAACTCCGCCTAAGACTGACTTCTACAACATTGCAAGCGGGAGAGCTTTTCAAGTTTGTTCAGAGTGTCATATTACCACATGAAATTGTAAGCTTTTTCGTTTGTTCATATGTGTAATTACCATATGAAGCTATGGCAAGACAAACTAAAAGTGATGCCATTTTGGTTAGATTGATAAAATGTGGGCCACCCCCAAAAGACAATTTTGTTTTGAAAGCTCTTCAGAGTTGGTCAACGCTACGTATTAAGTCGAATGAGTCCCATCACCTAAAAATTATGTTGAAGAATTGATGTATGTGCGCTAGGAACTTTGTAGGACCTCACAAACACATATTCTAGAATACAATAGTTAAGAATTCAATTAGGAAGGATAAATATTGCAATATCAAGTTTTACATTTCTATATGATTCGAAAGTACTATTCTCGTGGAATACAAAACAAAAGAAAGAGAAATGTCAAATTAAAGCGCACGTAATTACCGCCCCCTCCTCCTCATTTCAAATCAGATTTCTTCAAAGATTTCTTTGCAAGTGATGTGGTATGTGCACGCAAAAACAAGAAAATTCACAAAAGGATATATATTGGCGCCATGTTTTGTTTGTCTCCATCGCACGCTATTATGTAGCCTGTAAATTTGAAATGGTATTTTTATAAATATGGTTTTCTAATGGTTAGTATGGGTATTCGTGATGAAAATACCTGTGAGGAAATGATGGTGGCGCCATAGATTTGAAATATGGGAATCTAGGGGTTGGCATCCGCCTCCTCGGGTTGGCTCTGAATCGAGTTTTCACGTGGTCTAGAGTTGGGCATGGCTAAATGGCGATGGCGCTGCTGGTGATATGTGTCTTGGCTGCGGTGATTGTTTTCGCTTTGGGCCACGTATCAAGGAGGGGTTTTCTGGTTGTTCGTAGTCTATCCGCAATTTGTGTGAGTGAAGTTCGCTACGTAAGCCGATTTGCCGCTTTATTTTGTTTATGACCTTCTCCGAAGTTTTTAAAATCGGGTTCTCCTCGAGAGCCCTCGTGACTAGGGACATGCCGCCGGGCTATTCTCTTGGTCGATTGGAGTACCATAGATGCCGCAGGTTACCTAGTTTGTCTCGCAAGATGCCTAATGAAGCTTTGCGATGCTCTTTTGTTAGGTTTTGCAATCGGCTGCGTTTACCGGAGCCGTACATAGAGCATGGTGCAAGTGTTGATCACTCTGTAATCGCGCGAGCTGCACATTTCTGCGGAATTACCATGTAAACTGAGTTCACCGCTAGTCTATTGTATAAATTTTGGCTAGGATGATTCGACCGAAAATTTACCTTGTCTAGTTCTGGATCATTCTTTTCAACACGCGCCATATCAGTTTACATCGGTTCGTGCTGCCCCGAGAGCGCTAACTCCTAGCCACCGCATACCACTTCCATATGAGGACGATTCTATTTGATTTGTCAAAGAAGCTTTGTGCCCGTGGAGAGTGAATGGCCCGGGCGAAAGCAAGTATTGGGATGATGCTATTCCCGCCGATGAGGAAGACAATAATTTTGAGGATATACATGATGCTTCTTATAGTGCGATAGCCCCGATGTCGCGGATACTTGGAAAGCCCAAGGATTATATCCCCTGCACAAGGGTGATCGTATCTGCCATTTGGCTAAACTCGCTTTGGGTGTTGGTTGTACGCTGGAGTTTCTTTGTTTTCATGTTTTCGTTTGTTGTATAGTTGCGTGGAGTTATGGAGACCGGACCGAATCCGCTTGTTGGCGGACGCAGCCCTCAAGTATCCTTGCCCGACCTTTCGGCTTCACCCCACGAGATGCATCCCATCCTCGACCCCGCTTGTGTATTCAACAACTGCAGGCATCATTCTCCGCCAGAGCTTGGTATAATAACGCTTATTCGTGGACCGAGGCGCCAGAGGATTAAGCAAGATCACCGCTGCTTTGCTTAGGCAGCCTTAGGCATTCTATATGTCCATCAATATATATCAGAAGTGGGAGCACTTGATGCCTGCTTCTAATTGCACACATATTGCATTCATGCGAGCCCCTCGCAAGGGCATTACTCAAAGTGAAATACGCCAATCGTGATGGATAAGGCATGCTAAAGTGGCTCGGCTATAAACTAGTTTATGTTCATGTTTATGTTTTGTTACTTTGTTATTTCTATATGAATTTCATGGAGCTTGATGTGCATTTGTGTTGTAGTGCTTGCATGAGCATCTTGGTGTTGGGAAGCTCAACTGGGTTTCCTCACCTTATCAGAAAGGTCCTTCAACATTGTAAAGTCTCATGGAGTTATTAATGTACAGGTGTGGTTATGCTGGTTGTGGGAAATGGTTTGTTATAAATATGAGTAAACTAAGATTGATTGGGGGCCATTATGTGGCCGAAATTAGGTCACTTTTTATTGATGCTTCATTATGTAAATGAGACTAACTTGTTTGATGTCTTAGTAGGCTTCTACTCTATGAAGTATGCATCCCTTTTGTGGGATGCCCGCTATGCTGGATGAGCATCTAATTTATATCGGGTTCACTCCCTGTGCTCATTGTAATTTATGTGGTGGCTGGTGCTTGAATTATGTGAACGACATTATGGTTATGGGAATTTATCTGGGCAAATATGAAATGGCATTTTTATAAGCTAAGGTTTTCAATGGCTAGTATGGCTCTAAGGGGTGAGTCAAATACAATGGATTTGACCCCATCTTGACTTGGTTTCAAGGGCTGAAATTTGATGAGGTGGAATATGTTGTGCAATATGCTTGCATCCAATGGTTCAAAAAAAATTCGAAACACCCCAAATGATAATACACCCCAAATAAATAAATAAAGGCGCTCCTCTAACTAACCGGTTTACATATTCTATTTACATCTCAATGAGCTTGGTGCAAGCAATCCATTATTCCAACTTTGACTCTTTCAATTCATTATGTATTATCCACATGTATAAAAGGTCCATGGAGAACAGATAGCGGATGTATTTCTGGCTAAGCTGAAATCGTTGAGCATCCGATTAAATGGCTTTGCAGCTGCCACAATCACTTCTCACGACATCTTGTGAGTTTAGGGATACTTCCATATAATCGTCTTGTGAATTGTTAGGCAGCAGTAGACGAGAATCAGATCACAGTACATTACAATAGCAGCTACCTGCATCAAAATAAGCCTCTACTGCAACAATGCATCCTGCAGAATGGCTACCTGCCATCTTACCCATAGTTTTCCACCATTCTGGAATGTGAAAGATTTAAGCCCTTCTCCACTTGTGTATGTGATGATTTTATCTGTCCTATATGACATCTTCTTGCGCGCTGATTACAGCAAAATTCTCCACTTCTAGATCTGTTTCTGAGATTCTGACTGCACAAGCAGTGCTTGATATTTTTGTTCAGTTTCAGATATTCTGAATAAAGCATCCTTCAATTGCAGATGATTATCTCTGTAGATAGTCATATATGCTGGAACACTTTTGAACTACGTACATTTTCTAATGGGAAATACTGCATGGTTGGCGAACAAGTGAATTACTACGATAGTGTGATATACTGACTTCTGAATTGATCATGGATTAATGCTCTGTTCATTATTTTTAGCATTTAGCAGAATTGTTCTTGACATGCAGGGGCATATATTGACGGGCTGGATGTACTAGTAAGAGTATATCCTGAATGTCTAACTGTGATATATTTGGTTCAAGACGTTGTGACTGTGGAGATCAGCTTAGTGCTACCATGCAACAAATAGAAATTGCTGGGAGACGAGTGCTGGTTTACTTGGAAGGCAAGAAGAGCGTGGCATTGGACGAAGGAAAATTGGACATGCTCAAGGTTGACACAAGGTCCTTTATGTGGATATGCTCAAATTTGTGGTCATGTAAGTTTCTCGTTGTTTTTAGAAATAGCTGGAGTTCTAGATAGTTTTCTGTATGATGCAGCACCGAAGACGAAAACGTCTCTGTTAGGAGTTTAGAGTATCAGAATTGCGTTGTAAAATTAAACATCACAAAAGCGTTGATGATGCCAGATGTTGAACAGGAGCTGGTGTCAAGACACTGGCTTTTGTCTCTTGTCTGAATTACAAATAAATTGTTCCTTGGTTTGCTGCCAATGGATAAAACGTTTGGAATGCCCCCTCCGGCATGGTGCAATAAGGTCTTATCATAAATATCATGAAAGACAGGCCTTTCAAAATGGAAAGATGTATTTTTGTAATGAAGATATGAATGAACTTAGTGATCCTTGGAATGCTAGATTGACAAATAAAAGGATCCTCACAGGCTACAGAAAAATGAGGGAGAATGGGCTGCAACCTGATGTTTCTAGTCTACTTGCTGCGCTCAAGGCATGTTCTTGTTTGAAAGATTTGCCAACTGGAATAATAATTCATGCTGATGTGATCGATAGCGGGGATATTAAAGACATTGCCATAGGCAACACCCTGGTGCATATGTATGCCAAATGTGGGAGCACATCACACGCTCATCTAACATTTGATAGGATGCCATATCACAATGTGGTGTCATGGAATGTTGTCATATTTGGGTATGCAGAGAGTGGGGAGGGAAAATTGGCCCTGCAACTGTTTGCACGCATGCAAGAGGAATGTCTTATACCAAATGCTCTAACTTATGTCGCTGCACTAAAAGCATGTGCTAGTTGTGCTGCAAGTGAAGAAAACAAACATGCTCAGGAGAAAGGTATCAGCGAATGGTGCTTGAAGAAGGCTATGTCTATCCATTGGCAACTTTCAAATAGCAGGCATGAGTTTGACATCTTTGTAGAAAATACCCTTATAGATGTATATTCCAAATGTGGCAGCATGGTTCATGCTCGTCTGGCATTTGACAGGATGCTGCACCATTCAATTGTATCATGGAACGCATTAATATTCGGGTATGCAGAGAATGGAGAGGGGGATCTAGCTTTGCAGTTATTTGCGCGTATGCAGGATGAATTTTTCTTTCCATCCACACGAACTTATGTGGCTGCATTGAAGGCTTGTGCTGCCTGTGCAACAGATGAGGAAGGCAAGCAAGTTGATGGGAAAGTAATCAAAGTCACAATTTTAGAGAGAGGCATTGCAGTTCACTCTCAACTTGCAAAGACTAGGTATATCCTGGATATTTTTGTTGCAAGCACCCTTGTGGATATGTATGCCAAATGTGGGAACATGGTGCTTTCCCACCAAGTTTTTGACAGCATGCCATACCACAATATGGTGTCATGGAATGCTGTTATATTTGGCTATGCAGAGAATGGTCAGGGTATGCTGGCCTTACTTTTATTTTCACGCATGCAGGACGAAGGCTTTGTGCCTGTTGCATTGAGCTATGTTGCCGTACTGAAGGCCTGTGGATCTTTAGCAGCACTGGAAATAGGGAAGAGAATTCATGACCAAATCTGCTTTGCTAGACTCCAGGATGATGCACTTGTAGCAAATTGCCTAATTGGTTTTTATGGTAAATGTGGGAACATGAGTGATGCTAAACAGATATTTGATTCAATGAGAACAAGGGATTTGGTGGCATGGAACGCTTTATTAGCAGGATACGCCTATCAAGGGGACACTAAGCACGTCTTTAGTTTATTTTACTTGATGCAACAAGAATGTTTTCAAGCAGATAGCATCACATTTCTCTCCATCCTTACTGCATGCAGTCATGCTGGTCTTATTGATAAGGGAAAAGGGTATTTTAGAGTCATGTGTTTGCAGTATAACATAAGTCCTAGTATTGAGCATTATGGTCGTTTGATTGATCTCTTTGGACGAACCAATCACTTGGATGATGCAGTGGTTGTGGTAAAGGTAATGCCTTTTGAACCCAATCTGGCTGTATGGAAAACAGTGTTGGGCTCTTGTTAGAAATGAAGGAAGATGAGAAGCTTTGGGTCTGGGGTTGTTTCAGCTTATCCATCGATGGT
Source organism: Isoetes taiwanensis (assembly GCA_021234155.1). Taxonomy (NCBI): domain Eukaryota; kingdom Viridiplantae; phylum Streptophyta; class Lycopodiopsida; order Isoetales; family Isoetaceae; genus Isoetes; species Isoetes taiwanensis. Next base: position 424,793 of record JAJEKV010000073.1, read on the forward strand.
GATATATAGCATATATTGATGGTGATATGTTGCAGAATTTTAGCCCATGTGCCAAAGCAATTCGCTTAGACTGTGATTTAAACCTTGTACTTGGCGACATCCCCAAAGTGAACAGATGAAACTCGAATATGCCTCAGAATGAAGTGATACCTGCAGTTCATAGAACACAAGGCAAAGCTAACTTGTTTTGCAATGGCTGATTGATACACTAATGCTGAAGACAGCTCCTAAAATAAGCATAATCCCCTTCGCTTACAGCAGCTCATCCAATCCATTTATTTGGCTCACAAGTTGTGAGTAATGGATGGATGGATTGCATGCATTTCTAGCACTGTACGATAACGTGTTATTCCAGGATACTACTGTCCTCACCCTGAACAAGTACTTTATTGGCGAATGAATTGAGTAGTTAATGCTCCAGCTGCTATAATGGAATAGCAGAGAGAAGGCATGAGTAGCAGAAAAAAGGAACCTGCCTAAATTTGGCAACAACTCTAAGGAACCTACTTCTTTAAATCAAGCTGCCGAGAAGCCATTGGGATGAAGCAATGATAATTGAAATAAAAATAAACATAAACATTATAAGAAACAAATATATTTTAATTTATTAAAATTACAATGAGAATATACAAGCGCCTGCGTGCTCTTAAATGTTAAGTTGCAATTGGAAGCAACAATCTAATTTGGTACTTTTGGCACAAACAAGAGCAGGCAGGTTAATTTCTGTTAGGAGTCATAAGCTCATACTCTATGGCATCAGCAAACTCCACTCATGATCTTCTAGATTGAACAAGATCTTTTCTAGACAGTACCACCAAATTTAGTAGATCACCACCTTTGTGTACCATCTGAAATTCTCGAATTCTCAAAACTTCATGGCTGAGAGGCATGCAACCATGGCTAATTTTGTCAATGTCCACGAGCTGTTTTCGTCTTATAGAAAGTCTGTAATTGCTGGTGCCCAAGGAGGCCATTTGTCTTGATGGCCTAAAGTTTCCTATATACTGATAATTTTTTATATTTTATATGAAGTGTCTTGGGCCAATTTATCTTTCGAACCATGAACCGAAGTTAAATTTTCTAAGATATTCGAACTGCTTGATTAGCTATTTTATTGCGTTTGACGGAGAAAGAAAAATATAAATAAGTTCTTTTGAAGGAATATGCTATGCTCGAAGTACAATCTCTAAATTGATTAAAAGAAAAATACAAACTTAAAATGTTTATTCATATCAATAATAACAAGTTTTCAAGGGTACGACACCATTGCTAATATGATTACCTCTACAAGAATTTATCGCGGCGGTTGTCACCGCCGCTAGTTTGTGCTTTTTAGTTTGTGTCTTTAAGAAAAAAAAGAAATAGTCATTCATGCACACTTCCTTCAAATTAATTAAGCATTACAAACAACTCGTAAAAAAATTCACCATAATATTATAGTTGGTCAATAACAATAATGCCATTTTCCTAACCTTACAAATGGAAGTAGCTCACGAACGCTAATTGTGTTCGAAAATGCTTATGATGTATGATATGTACATATTGCCATAGACTATACTTAATTATACTTACCTCATGGGTTTGCATACATAAAACACCCCGCATTCTCGCATCCTAATTTGCATAATAAAGCAAATCAGATGTCACCGGAGCACAAATGTAGACTAGAGACCGGGTAAATTAAGATTGGAAGCCTTACTCTGGACTGGTAAATTAAGATTGGAAGCCTTACTCTGGACAGAGGAACAAAGTACCATCCAAAGTATCTATCGGAGCATTAGACGAAGTTGAAAATGCGAGCAAGCTTCCCTTTGTAGCAAAACAATTCCTCGCAGCAGAACCCAAAGATGTAGAACCTAAATCGACCTTCAAGAATAAGGAATCTGTTGATTTATTACCAACATCATTATAAATATACTATAAGCTAGGCTCAAGTATTACCAACATCACCGCTTATATTGGCTCTAAGATCCTTAAATTCAACCGCCCTCACAACAACATGGATTGCAATGAGTTAAGCAATATCAAGCGTTAACACCAAATTTTAACTAGGCAATGGATATATTATGGATAAATATTTACCACCGGATGGAAAATTCTCATAGCTCGGCAATATGCTCAAACTCGTATAATACTCTTCATCCAATGCTTAAAATGCAATTGGGTGCAACAACACCCTCGCTATCCCGACCTCGCTTCTAGCCATTATCTTCTAAATCGCATCTCAGGAAACTTCTAGACATGATCCAAAAATAGGTTATGGAGCCTAAACACATCTTGGCTACATCCGGATCAAGCCTGGATGGCTTAAGGAGGGCTTCTACATTCGCTGGCTCTTCCATAACAAATCTATATAAGGAACTTCTGCGTACTTCTTTAGCTGATCGATTAACCTTTCTTCACTAGCTTCTTCCCAAACCAGGTTTATCATATCTCAATATGTGGTATATTAACGATGCCCACAAGCTCTTAGCTTAAAAAAAATGCCCATGGCTATTCTGTGGATGCAAAGTGCTCGGCCATATAAATGATCTTGTTGCTTCTCAAAATCCGTAACTCTTGCCTACTTTCTTTTGCTATGAAGGAAAATTATGCCCTTGTTGCAAATAATCACAGTAGGGCATATTTCTTGTAGTTTATAATGAAACCATAAAGCATTTGTCCAATAGGTGGTCCTGACTGGCCATCATTGTAAGGAATGAGAAAATTGCAATGCCATCGAAGACCCCACCGCATAAACTTAGGCTCAAAGTGAGGTTGCTAGGACCATTAGCCATGCTTCTCGTGATCTACCATGCCGCCACAGACAACAATATCTTTTCACCTAATAATGTTGTCCCATGCATTCATGAGGAGTATTGGCAAATGATCATCTCTGCTACGACAGTTCATATAAATCCCATGTACCAATGACATTAACCTTTCACACTCAAGACAAAATGTAATATGATGGGTATCTGTAAACTCAATCTATGAAAAAGTAGAGCAAATGAAATAACATCCCGCCCTCAATCTAATCAGATTTATACATACACCTCTCTCAGATTTGGTCGATACCGAAAACCTCAACCATAACCAAACATCAATCTAGTTAAGGAAATATTAATCCCTCTCCTTGTTCTCAAAAGCGGGCTATCTTTGCCCTTAAATCCGCGCCTTGATTTCGACCGCCCAATTCCATCGCTGATTTCGATTGTGCAAACTACAACTTGATTTGTCTTTGGGTTTTTAGACAAAGATCTTTTTGCTTCCACCGCCATAATGGCAGCCCAATTTACCTAGGAAAATCCTCGCTTCCACCGGGCCATAAGACCGGCCACAATTTCTGGATATGAATAATCGAGATACCTCATCAATACCTAATCCTTGCATCGCGCATCAAGGTATTTGGAGTCTTCGGGCGCCGCCTTGGGAAACCTAGAGTAATCCGCTCGACCGCTTCCTTGCCCCTCACTCAACTAACCACCCCACTGGGCTTCCTTTATCTCGGCCGGGCCGCAGCTTATCTCACGATAGGGAGGCGCCCATATCCGCTATAGCCTCCGCGATGCATCCGACCGCCCTCGGCCGTGGTGGTAACTATCAGCAGTTCTTACTCTCCTACATCCCTCGCTCTCCCCACGATACGTAAACTAAGGATGGATCTCAAATGTTCCTTTATATAACCCGCTGAAAGAATAGGCCGAAACTTCCGTAAAATTGGCGAAAAGCTTCAAATTTACATGCTCAAACCTCCTAAGAAACTACCGGCCTTCCAAAATTTTTGTATATGACATCGTATAATTCATATCATACCTTATTAAAGGCACTAAATACTTAAAAAGTCGCCCTCTTTACCTTCCATATTACAATTATATATTAGAGATATACAAACATATTTTACAAATTGATAGACAGAGGAAAAAGAATGAACTTTTATTCAAGTATCAAGTAGACAGCTATATATACGCTTATATGTCAATTACATGTCAAAGAACGACAATCTTTTGGGTAAATGCTTCAAAAAGGGAACGTAACTTCATTACATGTCAAGAATAAAATGCCACCAAAGGAATTATGAGTAGGACTACCATAGCCAGATAAAAGGAGCCTGCTCCAACCACCAAGTACCAATATGCCAATACAACTCCGACGCAGAAAATTCATATAGGAATTTGCAAAACTTTCTAAAAATTAAAAAGCAATCTCTACCATCTAGCATTTAGCATTAAAGGCAAAGAGGGAGTATAGAGGGATTCCACGGGTTTCATGAGCTAGCACCTTCAAGAAAGTGCTTTTCTCAATCTCCTCGCACAAAATGCACACAAAAGCACATTGGACGCCTATGAAAATATTTCTAGAATGCTGGCGTCAAGATGAACAACATGAAAGAAAAGTAAAAAATTTTATAATGACTCACAAATGTTGTAAGCAAAAGTTACAACCTCACAAATGTTAGTAAACAAATTTGAATGCTCAATTCCTAGAACTCCTCTCACATTCGTGATGGCAACAAATAGAAGGAATGAAAAGTAGATTCTTATCTCGCTTTCAAAGCAAAGAAAAGTTTGAGCCGTGGGCCAATTTTGCCAATTTCGCACTTCACCTTCCGTATCATCCATTTGAGATGCAAAGATAACCAGATTTTAAGTCATAAGTTACCCATATCGGTTACCCATATCACCAAACACGCATATATTTCATAAACCACTACATCAAGTATATCTTCAAATAAATAGCTACAAGAGAGCTTAAGTAACATCACATCAAATGTCAATGCATCTATTAATACTAACACCATGAACTTATAGCACTTATTCCTACTCACCTCCATACGCTTTCCTTTATAAGCACAACCAAAGAAATATATGCATCCGGTTAAACTTGGCAAGAAATCTACCAACTGAATAGGAATGAGAGCTCTCGCTCTCGTAACCGCTTATTCCCCTTATGCTCTACTCTAAACAACAAGCACAAGCTAAGAACCCTATGCTCTACCCTAAGCACCAAGCACAAAGCGTAATATTACATCCTCTAACCCAAAGCAGTCTCAAAGCATTAAAAGCACAAAGCTAAGGCAATAGAAATAATAGCATAAGAACATATCAAAATGTAACATTTTGTGGGTGAAAATATATCTTAAAACAAGATATAACTCTGTATATTAGCGCTCTTATGATCTTGTGAGATGTATTCCAAAGAATGTCGTCACTGCCATATTTCAAATCAGCAGGCCCACAAAAGAATGAATTAAAAAGGAATGTTATAGGTAATGGCGATCTATATCCAGAACAATGCTTCGAAGTCGTTAAGCACGTACCGATGTTTATCATGAAAGTACTCAGTCGCACTCCAAATATTCATACTTTACTGTACCTCTTATGTACGTACAGAATTATGCCATGCTAGTTTCGTGCTCTTACAGCAAAGGTCTATACTTCTAAAATAATCACCAACCCATCTTCCAACCCATCAACGCCAATCGACCAATTATCGTTGTATATCCCAATTTGGTACACAAACCCAAGACTCAGACCGCAAACAAGACAAACCTGCCCCATCCAAACAGCCTACCGACAAGAGAACAAAGTACCATCCAGCATTCATCTGGGTCTCCAGACTGTTGAAAATGCGAAGCTTCCCTTTGTGCTAAAACAATTCCGGCAGTAGAACCCAAAGATGTAGAACCAAATCACCCCAAGAAGGAATCTGTTGATTTATTACCAACATCATTATAAATATACGATAAGCTAGGCTCAAGTATTACCAACATCACCCGCTATATTGGCTCTAAGATTCAAATTAAATCCGCCCTACAACAACATGGATTGGGCAATGAGTTAAGCAATATCAAGTGTTAATACCTTTCACTTTTTAACTTAGGGCAATGGATATATTATGGACAAATATTTACCACCGATGGAAAATTCTGCGTACCGCAATATGCCCAAAACCGTGATAATACTATCCAATGCTTAAAATGCAATTGGGTGCAACAACACCGCTTATCCCTTTATCCCCGCTTCGAGCTATTATCACTTCTAACGACTCCTAGAAACTTCTGTGACATGATCCAAAAATAGGTTATGGAGCCTAAAACACATCTTGGCTACATCTCGATCAGCCTGGCGGCGAAGGAGGGCTTCTACATTCGGGCCGGGCTCTTCCATAACAAATCTATATAAGGAACTTCGTGGCATTTCTTTATTGACGACAATCCTTCTTCACGGTCTTTCCCAAACCAGTTTATCATATCCTAATATGTGGTGGATATTAACGTGATGCCCACAAAGTTTCCAGCTTAAAATGCCCATGGCTATTCTCAGATGCAAAAAGTGCCTGCCTGCATGTCGATCTTGTTGCTTCTCACAAAACTTTAACTTGCCTACTTTCTTTTGCTATGAAGGAAAAATTATGCCCTTTGTTGCGTACACAACCGGCAGTAGTATATTTCTTTGTAGTTTATAATGAAACTATAAAGCATTTGTCCAATAGGTGGTCCGACCGGGCTTAACATTGTAAGGAATGAGAAATTGCAATGCTGACTGAAGACCCCACCGCGATAAACTTAGGCTCAAAGTGCGAGGTTTGCGTGGACCATTAGCCATAAGCTCGCATCTACCATGCCGCAAACAGCATTAACAATATCTTTTCACCTAATAATGTTGTCCCATGCATTCATGAGAATAACACCAATATCATCGACGACATACACTTCGTGCATTTGGTCGATGTACCAAAACCCTCAACCACAACCAAACATCAATCTAGTTAAGGAAATATTAATCCCTTCCTTGTTCTCAAAAGCGGCACTTACCCGCAGCTCACAAATTTGATTTCGGGACCGCCCAATTCCACGCTGATTTCATCAGTAAACTACAACTTGATTTTGTCTTTGGTTTTAGACAAAGATCTTTTTGTTTCCACCGCCATATGGCAGCTCCAATTTACCTAGAAAATCCCCGGTTTCCACCGCCATGCTAATCAGCCACAATTTCGATATGAATAATCGGTATTACCTTCATCAATACCAATCCTTTACCGCAGTAATTCTCAAGGTATTTGGAGTCTTCTGCGCCGCCCTTTGGGAAACCTAGAGCATCCGTCGGGACCGCTTCCTTGCCCTCACTCAACTAAACTAATTCTACTCGCTTCCTCTTTATCTCGGGCTAAGCGCGCTTATTCCGCTGATAGGAGGCGCCCATATCTCAAGGCTATAGCCTCGCGATGCATCCGACTCACCATTGGTGGTAACTACCGCAGTTCCTACTTCCCATGCGATCCTCCTCGCTCCTCCCGACGCGATACTTGAAATCCAAGGATGGATCTCAGCTGTTCCTCTTTATATAACGTTGAAAGAATAGGTCGGAAACTTCCAGAAAATTACAAAGCTTCACCATATGCCTCAAAACCTCCGTATAGAAACTACCGTCTTCCAAAATTTTTGTATATAGACACGTGTATAATTCATATCATAAATTCCTATTAAAGGCACCAGCGCCTAAAAGCTGGCCCCTTACCTTCCATATTACAATTATATATTAGAGATAGGGAATGTCAACTTAAGGAAGACAGAAATGGTTCGAGTACTAGCTACTAATATCACTCAAGGTGGTTATGTGGAAAACCTTGGTGAACATCAAGAAGGTACAAACAACTGTGATCATATCAAATATGTAGCAAAATAACAGGGGGTTCCAGGGGGATTTGATATTGATGTAGATATAACAATTTTTAAAACCATAGACCATATATCCCTCAAACAATTGGATGGTTGTTATAAAAACAAGGTGCTGCGCACGGAGGGTTGCCCTTAGTTTCCCATGGGTAAAGTGGCTTAAATCAAACCGTGTGGAATCAAAATTTCTACTTCAGATCCCCCACCATATCTGTCGACTCAATATTTAAATTAAACTAGACCTCACTAATCAAACATTTTTGGATGTCGCGCCTCGTGCACATTGAGATTGAATACAACTGTGACAACAAGGTGTCGCGGAAGCCGCAATGCTTGCAACAAGGTAGTGTCGATAGTTCTCGCGACACGCAAGGGAACGGTGACTTTATTATGATTCGAAGAGTTAACAATGTTCTATGACATTGACATCGCGATCCAAGACGCTACATGTCAAAATGGTAGGAGCATTTTCAAGCTTTATAAAATTTGTTGGTTATCCATTAGAGGCGATACCTACAATGAAGGGCAGCATCCTCGGCCGGTAAATGCACGCTTGAGCTCAACCACTCCACTCCAAATTATTAATACCTTCAACAGGCCTTCCAGGCTCCTAACTCGACCCATGCCTTTGCATTTTGGTAGCTTAAGTTTGCTTGCAACCTCCATGTATCTTTACGCTATTAAATTCTTAGCAACCTCTCTTTAATTTATAATATCCACTCATTCACCATTGTAGAAAATCACGAGATGAATGAGTAGCCTATCTATGGGCGCTTGTTGGTTTCATAGCCCCATTCTAGAATTCCTCCTACAAAAGCCACTCGCCCTAGGACTCAATGTTGAAGTTGAAGGCACTGGCCGAAAGAACCAAAAAATAAAAGGTCAACCAAGAATACTCAAAATCTAGTGCAAGAATAAAAGATTCTTACTCACCAAGGCCTACTTGAAAAAGCTAAAAATGTCCGAAGACACAAGAAAACAAAGATCCTTCAAGAACTATGAGAATCTCTTCGTGCCTTCTCAAAATCACATTAAAAAAGAAAAGAGCAGAATGTGAGGCGCCTGAAATGTAAACAATGGCCGACCGACGACTTTGAGCTCGAGTCACGACGACGCACAGTCGAGCTCGGGCCGCACTGCAGTAAAATCGGTAAACAAGAAATTGTGACGTGGTACAAATACCCCTGCACTACAAATTTCCCCATGTTACATTAATGTCCACGTGCTATGTCGCTAAATTCCGCCGGCCTCCCAATTTAAAATTGGCTCCGCGACGCCGCCAATTTTCTAGGCCGCGCATATTCTGTATACCTTTTAATACAATAACATTAGCATAAGGTGCATTATGTTGGCCAGGTAGAAACACGTATTTATGGTACTACTTTTTTGAATTTTTTGTTGTTTTTTGTGTTCTCGCCCTATTTGGAATAGAAAACTAGCATAAGGCCTCACTATTCCGGAATGCTGTGTGGTCTTATTTTTGCTATTCCATATAATAACTTGTGCTCTTTACCTAAGGCGAGTTGGCTAGCTCATTTTTTCCTTTCCTTTTAATTGGCTTCCTTGCAACAAAAGCCCACTAATAATCAGATTGCTCTTTATTCTTACTCTAGCTTGCGATTATTGGATTTGCATGTTTGAGCATTTACATTTGCAACATGTAGTGGGTTCAAGATGTGAAAAGTTGGTCTATCTTATATCATACACGACCACAACACATGTAGACAGCAAGCATATATATTGTAAAGATAGCATGCATAGCCTGCAAGAACTTCAACTCCTTCAGCTGAAGCTCACTTCTTAATTCCACATAGATTACCTGCAAGAAAGAAAATAATGCTACTGGCAAGGCATGGAACATGGAAGTTCATTCAAAAGCTGTATTTGAAGGGGCATTCACACAACCAACCTGCAACGTCTTTACTGCAAGTTGAAGTGAGTTGTGACCCCGATGGCAGCAAACACGGTCAAACGATTAAACATGCCTAATCGCAAGACCTAATAAATTATCTGTCTTCACAAAAAGTGCCAAATAATTCTTCAAGAAAAATGCAAATGTTCATGTTCACTAGACCACATATAATGGTTGAGCCAAAACTGTAGGCCAAGGACAGCTTCAAAAGCAAAACCGCTTCATTTCCCCACACATATACTACAAAATGCCCCTGGTTAAGAAATGGTAATATGAATTTGTGATGGTAAATAATGGCTTAGCATCTGTTTTCGTTGGTGGTTTATAATTGTCTGCATTGTCTCATTGATGTAATCAAAAGTGTCCTCCAATCGCTTTGTTGACGATCCATCTCCAGCAAATATACTCTGGAAATTAATATATAGGCTGGGATGCTATCTGGGTCTAATTCAATAACATATTCTGTTGCAGACTTCCCCTGAGGACCTCTCTTTGTGCTTCGGCAGGCACCAAGGAAGGCCCTCCATGTATCTGGGCCAGCTGGTATTGGCATCCTCAGTATGTTGCTACCAAAGATAGATTCTTGCCATGTTACGACTAATTTCACTTATCTTAGAGCCAGGCCTGCACTGTTTACAGGGAAATTCAGGCAGACTAGCATTGCCCAAGAGTTTTAGAAAGCTAGAATTTAGAAGAAAGCCAGATCACATTCTTGCACTGTCACAACCAAATTCAGGGATATTTAGAATAAGGTGAAGCCAGAAGGAATCAATAGCCCCATTTCGTGGCAGTGAGTTTTATGGAATCGACTTCTTGGTTTGCCATAGAACAAATGCCTAGTCTGAAAACTTAGAAGCCACGCAGGTAGGGTATGCTATAGATGAAATTATAACAAGGTCCATCCGGAACTGTGGTTGTGGTGGGAAAAACAGTAGGAACGAATTTTACGGGTGCTCAATACTCCTTCCAATGCTTCTGTAAATGTAATTGAGATTGTGTTGGGGATGAAAATTTTTTGCAGACAGCTTTATTTTTTGAAGTGGAGTTTTCCAACCAATTTTGACTTGACCCGATGGGCTTGGGTTTGTATGGTTTGAGAGCCACATTCTTGGGTTTCAGAAGAATAAACTTTAGCACAAATGAAACAATAATTCATGTTTAGATGCTCAAACACATAAATTTTAGATTATTCGGATTATATTCTAAATTATCGGATCAAAATCGTACTTGATTTGCCTGGAATTTACAGGACTCATATCAAATCTTACATATTTCTGATCATGCAGGAATTGTAGAGGACCCAGACTAGATTCTTAGATGACCCACATGAAATTAGGCTCGACGTATATGTGATTTTGGGTCTAGCAAAGCTCAGATGAATAAATTTACTGCCAGGTTGTAGTATTACTACAACCCTGTAATTGTGTCGATTTAGATTGTGTTGCGGATCAAAGGTTTTGTGCAGACAGCCAACTGCCCCCATTTTTTGAGGCCAGTGCTTCCGAGTGCCTGCCTGCATGCAAAGTAGTCTGTTGTAGCCATACAATGGTATTTTGGATTTTCTGGTCACAATTCACCCTTTGTTCTGAAGGCAACAAATTGCGTGGGGATAAGGCTCGATGCAAAACTCCAGTCTTCGCCCAAGACCACACTTCACACGTGCTGTTTTCGTTTGTTTGTATGTCATATTACCACATGAAATTGTGCTTTTCAAGTTTGTTCATATGTGTAATTACCATATGAAGCTATGGCAAGACAACCACAGGCGATGCCATTTGGTTAGATTGATAAAATGTGGGCCAACTTCCAAAAGACAATTTTGTTTTGAAAGCTCTTCGAGTTGGTCAACGCTACGTATTAAGTCGAATGAGTCCCATCACCTAAAATTATGTTGAAGAATTGATGTATGTAAGGCTCGTTAGGAACTTTGTAGGACCACAACACATGGTCTAGACAATAGTTAAGAATTCAATTAGGAAGGGATAAATATTGCAATATCAAGTTTTACATTTCTATATGATTCGAAAGTACTATTCTGTGGAATACAAAATCAAAGAAAGAGAAATGTCAAATTAAAGGCACGTAATTAATGTCATTTCAAATCAGATTTCTTCGCATTTCTTTGGTAAGTGGATAGGTATGTAGTAATGCAAAACAAGAAAACGCTTTAATAAAAAGGATATATATCAAGGGCCATGTTTTATTTATCTCCCCACTGGCACCGCCACGCATTATGTGGTCAAATTTGAAAATGGTATTTTTATAACATAAGGTTTTCAATGGTTGGTATGGGTATTCGTGATGCCGAAAATACCAGGAAATGATGGTGGCGCCTATAGATTTGGAAATATGGGAATCTAGGGTCGTGACCGCCTCCGGTTGGCCTTAACCGGGAGTTTTCACGTGGTCTAGAGTTGGGTATGGCGGAATGTATGGCGAGCAAGGCAGATAAGGTTCTGGCTGCGGTGGATTGCTTTCATGGGGCCACGTAATAAGGAGGGGTTTTCTTGGTTGTTCAAGCCCATCCGCACTTGCGTGAGTGTAGTTCACGGTGTGTCGATTTTGCCTTATTTTGTTTATGACCTCTCCTCGGTGTTCTCTTTAAAAATCGGGTTCTCCTCGAGAGCCTCGACTAGGGGACATGTCACCGGCTATTCTCGTCAGATTGAGTACCATAGATGTCGTCACCTATTATCCTGGGCAAGATGTGCCCACCAGTTTTATGATGTCTTGTTAGGTTTTGCACCCAAGGTGTTTTATCGAGTCAGTAATATGAGTACGCAGGTTGATCATCAATCATGCTAATATCTGTGAATTACCATGGAATCAGAGTTCACCTAGTCTATTGTATACCTCGCTGGATGATCTGACCGGAAAATTTAATTGCCTAGTTCTTGGATCATTCTTTCAACACCTACTATATCATCGAGCACGTGGTTCTGTCACCGGAGTGCCGCTTAACCCTAAACAATCGCATGTCATCTATATGAGGACGATTCTATTTGATTCACGTTGTTTTGTGCCCGTGGAGGAATGGCCCGGGCGTGCCAGCGGGTTTATTGGGATGATGCTATTCTCGGCCGATGTGAGGAAGACAATTATTTTGAGGATATACATGATATTTCATAGTGCGTGATAGCCTCGAGGTCGGATACTTTGAGCTCCTGGCGATTATATCCCCAGGTACGGGTGATCGTATCTCCATGGTCGCTGGCTAATGAACTTGTTTCGTGTTGGTTGTACGCTTGAGTTTCTTTGTTTTCATGTTTTGTTTGTTGTATAGTTGCGTGAGTTATGGGAGACCGGGATCCTGGAATCAGCTTTGCTATGGACGAGCTCCTCGTTGTATCCCTTGCCCGAATCTTTCATTTCACCGGCCGAGATGCATCCCATCCCTGGACTCTCTGTGTATTCAACAACCGTAGGTACTCACCGGGCCAGAGTTTGTTAATAACGCTATTCGTGTTGGGACCAGCGCCAGATTACAGATCGCTGCTTGCTTAAAGGCAAAATTAGGGCATTCTATATGTCCATCGACAAGCACGGGGCTTTGTGAAGTGGGGAGCACTTGGATGTGCCTCGCTTCTCAATTGCAATATATTGCATTCTTTGCTATGAGCCGCAAGGCATTACTTCGTAAGGTGAAACACGCCAATCGTGATGCTGCGATAAGGCACAGCAGTGGCTCTACTATAAACTAGTTTATGTTCATGTTTATGTTTTGTTACTTTGTTATTTCTATATGAATTTCTGGCGGAGCTTGATGTATTTATAGGTTGTAGTGTCATGTGAGCATCTTTGGTGTTGGGAAAGCTCAACTTCGCTCACCGATTGAGTGTCCAACATTGTAAAGTCCGCTTTTGGAGTTACAATGTACGTGCGTGGTTAAGCAGTCGGCTAGGGGAAATGGTTTGTTATAACATGAGTAAACTAAGATTGGATTTGGGGCCATTATGTAATGTAAATTAGGCTACCTTTTATTGATGCTTCATTATGTAAATGACTAACTTGTTTGATGTCTTAGTAGGCTTCAAATTTCATGCAAAGATGCATCCCTTTCTTTGTGGGATGCTCCAGGCTTCGATGAAAGACGGAATTTATAATCGGGTTCACCCCTGTGCTCATTGTACTTATGTGGTGGTCGGTGCTTGAATTATGTGAACCACATTATGGTTATGGGATTTTATCTCATGTAAATATGAAATGGCATTTTATAAGCTAAGGTTTTCAATATTGGGGTATGGTTCTAAGGGGAGAGTCACAATGATTTGACCCCATCTTGACTTGGTTTCAAGGGCTGAAATTTGATGAGGTGGAATATGTTGTGCAATATGCTTGCATCCAATGGTTCAAAAAAAATTCGAAACACCCCAAATGATAATACACCCCAAATAAATAAATAAAGGCGCTCCTCTAACTAACCGGTTTACATATTCTATTTACATCTCAATGAGCTTGGTGCAAGCAATCCATTATTCCAACTTTGACTCTTTCAATTCATTATGTATTATCCACATGTATAAAAGGTCCATGGAGAACAGATAGCGGATGTATTTCTGGCTAAGCTGAAATCGTTGAGCATCCGATTAAATGGCTTTGCAGCTGCCACAATCACTTCTCACGACATCTTGTGAGTTTAGGGATACTTCCATATAATCGTCTTGTGAATTGTTAGGCAGCAGTAGACGAGAATCAGATCACAGTACATTACAATAGCAGCTACCTGCATCAAAATAAGCCTCTACTGCAACAATGCATCCTGCAGAATGGCTACCTGCCATCTTACCCATAGTTTTCCACCATTCTGGGTTCTAGAGACTTAGCCTCATTTCCACTTGTGTATGTGATGATTTTATCTGTCCTATATGACATCTTCTTGCGCGCTGATTACAGCAAAATTCTCCACTTCTAGATCTGTTTCTGAGATTCTGACTGCACAAGCAGTGCTTGATATTTTGTTCAGTCTCAGATATTCTGAATAAAGCATCCTTCAATTGCAGATGATTATTCTTGCAGATAGTCATATGACTGGAACACTTTTGAACTACGTACATTTTCTAATGGAAATACCGTACGGTTGGCGAACAAGTGAATTACTACGATAGCAGTGATATACACTGACTTCGAATTGATCATGGATTAATGCCTGGTTCATTATTTTAGCATTTAGCAGAATTGTTCTTGACATGCAGGGCATATATTGACGGGCTGGATGTACCTAGTAAGAGTATATCCTGAATGTCTAACTAGATATATTTGTCTAAGACGTTGTGACTGTGGAGATCAGCTTAGTGCTACCATGCAACAAATAGAAATTGCTGGGAGACGAGTGCTGGTTTACTTGGAAGGCAAGAAGAGCGTGGCATTGGACGAAGGAAAATTGGACATGCTCAAGGTTGACACAAGGTCCTTTATGTGGATATGCTCAAATTTGTGGTCATGTAAGTTTCTCGTTGTTTTTAGAAATAGCTGGAGTTCTAGATAGTTTTCTGTATGATGCAGCACCGAAGACGAAAACGTCTCTGTTAGGAGTTTAGAGTATCAGAATTGCGTTGTAAAATTAAACATCACAAAAGCGTTGATGATGCCAGATGTTGAACAGGAGCTGGTGTCAAGACACTGGCTTTTGTCTCTTGTCTGAATTACAAATAAATTGTTCCTTGGTTTGCTGCCAATGGATAAAACGTTTGGAATGCCCCCTCCGGCATGGTGCAATAAGGTCTTATCATAAATATCATGAAAGACAGGCCTTTCAAAATGGAAAGATGTATTTTTGTAATGAAGATATGAATGAACTTAGTGATCCTTGGAATGCTAGATTGACAAATAAAAGGATCCTCACAGGCTACAGAAAAATGAGGGAGAATGGGCTGCAACCTGATGTTTCTAGTCTACTTGCTGCGCTCAAGGCATGTTCTTGTTTGAAAGATTTGCCAACTGGAATAATAATTCATGCTGATGTGATCGATAGCGGGGATATTAAAGACATTACATAGGGCAACACCCCAGCATTGGCATGCCAAATGTGGGAGCACATCACACGGGGCTCATCTAACATTTGATAGGATGCCATATCACAATGTGGGTGTCGTTGGAATGTTGTCATATTTGGGTATGCAGAGAGTGGGAGGGAAATTGGTTCTGGTAACTGTTTGCACGCATGCAAGAGAATGTCTTATACCAAATGCTCTAACTTATGTCGCTGCACTAAAAAGCATAAAAAGTTAGTTAAAGGCAAGCGTAGAAGAAAACAAACATGCTCAGGAGAAAGGTATCAGCGAATGCGCTTGGAAGGCTAAGGTTCATCCATTGGCAACTTTCAAATATATGGCATGAGTTTGACATCTTGTAGAAAAATACCCTTTTATAGATGTATATTCCAAATGTGGCAGCATGGTTCATGCTCGTCTGGTATTTGGATAGATGCTGCAATTCATTCAATTGTATCATGGAACGCATTAATATTCGGGTATGCAGAGGAAATTTGGAGAGGGGACCTAGCTTTGCAGCTATTTGCGCGTATGCAGATGAATTTTTCTTTCCATCCACAATGAACTATGTGGCTGCATTGAAGGTTTGTGCTGCCTGTGCAACAGATGAGGGAAGGCAAGCAAGTTGATGGAAAGTATCACAATTTTAGAGAGAGGTAATTGCAGTTCACTCTCAACCTGGTAAAAAAAGACTAGGTATATCCTGGATATTTTGTTGGGTAAGCACCCTTGTGGATATGTGTATGCTTAAATCGTGGGAACATGGTGCTTCCAATTGTGTTTTTGATACAGCATGCCATACCACAAGGGTGTCATGGAATGCTGTTATATTTGGCTAAGTGCAGAGAATGGTCAGGTATGCTGGTCTTACTTTATTTTCACGCATGCAGTGACGGTTTTACCGCCATGCCATAAGGTCGCACTGGGAAGGTCTGTGGATCTTTAGCACCTGGAAATAGGGAAGAGAATTCATGACCAAATCTGCTTTGTTTGTGACTCCAGGATGATGCACTTGTAGCAAATTGCCTAATTGGTTTTTATGGTAAATGTGGGAACATGAGTGATGCTAAACAGATATTTGATTCAATGAGAACAAGGGATTTGGTGGCATGGAACGCTTTATTAGCAGGATACGCCTATCAAGGGGACACTAAGCACGTCTTTAGTTTATTTTACTTGATGCAACAAGAATGTTTTCAAGCAGATAGCATCACATTTCTCTCCATCCTTACTGCATGCAGTCATGCTGGTCTTATTGATAAGGGAAAAGGGTATTTTAGAGTCATGTGTTTGCAGTATAACATAAGTCCTAGTATTGAGCATTATGGTCGTTTGATTGATCTCTTTGGACGAACCAATCACTTGGATGATGCAGTGGTTGTGGTAAAGGTAATGCCTTTTGAACCCAATCTGGCTGTATGGAAAACAGTGTTGGGCTCTTGTTAGAAATGAAGGAAGATGAGAAGCTTTGGGTCTGGGGTTGTTTCAGCTTATCCATCGATGGTGATATATAGCATATATTGATGGTGATATGTTGCAGAATTTTAGCCCATGTGCCAAAGCAATTCGCTGACTGTGATTTAAACTTTGTACTATGACATCCTCTAAAGTGAACAGATGAAACCTGAATATGCCTCTTAGAATGAAGTGATACCTGCAGTCCATAGAACACAAGGCAAAGCTAACTTGTTTTGCAATGGCTGATTGATGTTAATTCAATGCTGAAGACAGCTCCTAAAATAAGCATAATCCCCTTCGCTTACAGCAGCTCATCCAATCCATTTATTTGGCTCACAAGTTGTGAGTAATGGATGGATGGATTGCATGCATTTCTAGCACTGTACGATAACGTGTTATTCCAGGATACTACTGTCCCCACCCCAACAAGTACTTTTATTATGAATGAATTGAGTAGTTAATGCTCCAGCTGCTATAATGGAATAGGCAGAGAGAAGGGCAGGAGTAGCAGAAAAGGAACCCGCCTAAATTTGGCAACAACTCTAAGGAACCTACTTCTTTAAATCAAGCTGCCGAGAAGCCATTGGGATGAAGCAATGATAATTGAAATAAAAATAAACATAAACATTATAAGAAACAAATATATTTTAATTTATTAAAATTACAATGAGAATATACAAGGCCTGCGTGCTCTTAAATGTTGTTGCAATTGTAAGCAAATAATCTAATTTGGTACTTTTGGCACAAAACAAGAGCAGCAGGTTAATTTTGTTAGAGTCATAAGCTCCATACTCTATGGCATCAGCAAACTCCACTCATGATCTCTAGATTGAACAAGATCTTTCAGACGTTAATTCACCAAATTTAGTAGATCACCACCTTGTGTACCATCTCAATTCTCAATTCTCAAACTTCATGTAGTTTAGAGGCATGCAACCATGGCTAATTTTGTCAATGTCCACTAGCCGCTGCTTTATAGAAAGTTCAGACTGTCGGTGCCCAAGGGAGGCCATTTGTCTCGATGGCCTAAAGTTTCCTATATACTGATAATTTTTTATATTTTATATGAAGTGTCTTGGGCCAATTTATCTTTCAACCATGAACCTAAGCAATTTTCTAAGATATTCAACTCAGCTGATTAGCTATTTCCATTAAGTGCTTTGACTAGAAAAGAAAAATATAAATAAGTTCTTTGAAGGAATATGCTATGCCTAAGTACAATCTCTAAATTGATTAAAAGAAAAATACAAACTTAAAATGTTTATTCATATCAATAATAACAAGTTTTCAAGGGTAATGTAATAATCATTGCTTGTCATGATTACCTCTAAGATTTATCGCATGCATATCAATCACTACAATAGGCTTTTAGTTTGTGTCTTTAAGAAAAAAGAAATAGTCATTCATGCACACTTCCTCAAATTAATTAAGCATTACAAACAACCGTAAAAAATTCACCTATATTATAGTTGGTCACAACAATAATGCCATTTTCCTAACCTACAAATGGAAGTAGCTCACTTAACGCCAATTGTGTCTTCTAAAAATGCTATGATGTATGATAATGTACATATTGCCATGACTATACTTAATTATACTCTACCTCATGGGTTTGCATACATAAAACACTCTGCATTCTCAACTTAATTTGCATAATAAAGCAAAACCCATGTCACTGGATACAAATGTAGACTAGAGACTGTAAATTAAGATTGGAAGCCCACTGGATCAAGTAAATTAAGATTTCAGTTTTCCTTTACTCGACAGAGGAACAAAGTACCATCCAAAGTATCTATCTGGAGCATTAGACGAAGTTGAAATGCAGCAAGCTTCCTTTGTAGCGCAAAAACACCTCGGCAGAGAACCCAAGATGTAGAACCTAAATCGACCCCCAAGAATATGAATCTCATGGATTTATTACCAACATCATTATAAATATACTATGTTGGCTCGCATTACCAACATCACCGCTTATATTGGCTCTAAGATCCTTAAATTAAATCGTCCGGCCAACAACATGGATTGCAATGAGTTAAGCAAATATCAAGTGTTAACACCAGCCTTTAACTAGGCAATGGATATATTATGGACAAATATTTACCACTGGATGGAAAAATTCTGCAAACCGGCAATATGCTCAAACCGTATAATACCATCCAATGCTTAAAATGCAATTGGGGTGCAACAACACCCCGCCATCCCTTTACTCCGCTTCAGCCATTATCGCCTTCTAAATGCACTCCTAGAAACTTCTAGACATGATCCAAAATAGGCTATGGAGCCTAAACACATCTTGGCTAAGACCGGATCCGCCCGATGGCTAAGGAGGGCTTCTACAGACTACCGCCTTCCATAACAATCCATATAAGGAACTCGCGGCATTCTCTTTTGAAGGGATCGATTTAACCTTTCTTCACCGCCTTTCCCAAACCAGTTTATCATATCCAATATGTGGTGATATTAACTGCATGCCCACAAGCTCTTAGCTTAAAATGCCCATGGCTATTCTTTGTGGATGCAAAGTGCCCCGCCTTTAAGGCGTCGATCTTTGTTGTTTCACTAAAATCCGTGAATCCTGCCTACTTTTCTTTCGGTTTTATGAAGGAAAATTATGCCCTTGTTGCGTAAATAATAACCGGCAGTAGTATATTTCTAGGCTTATAATGAAACTATAAAGCATTTGTCCAATAGGTGAACTGACCGCTTAACATTGTAAGGAATGAGAAAATTGCAATGCCAATCGGAAGACTCCCACCAAGATAAACTTAGGGTTCGGGAAGTGAGGGTTATGCGGACCGATTACTATAAGCTCAGATCTACCATGCCGTTGTGCCAGATTAACACCTTTCACCTAATAATGTTGTCCCATGTATCTATGAGTATCATACCGGTATCATCTGTTACGATTGTAGTTCGGTAAACTGCCAATGACATTAACCTTTCACACTGCACAAATGTAATATGATGGGTATTCAGAACTCTCAATTCATGAAAAAGTGAGCAATGAAATAACATCCTGTCAATCTAACTGTATTTATACATACACCCTCTCTCTATTTGGTCGACAAATTAAAACCCCCAACTACAACCGAACATCAATCTAGTTAAGGAAATATTAATCCTCCCGTTTCCTCAAAAGCTGGCATCTTTTACCTCAGAACTACGCCTGATTGACCGGCCCACTCCACGCTTGATTTCGATTGTGCAAACTACAACTTGATTTTGTCTTGCTTTTAGACAGATCTTTGTTTCCACCGGCCATATAATGTATACCACTTAATTTAGGAAAAATCCCTCGGGTCACCGGGCCATAAGCACTTCCGCTACAATTTCTTGATATGAATAATCGTAGATACCTCATCACACACCAATCTCACCGCGCACTGCATTTGAGCCTTCGCGCCGCCTGGGAAACTTAGAGTAATCCGCTCGACCGCTTCCCTTTGGCTCCTCACTCAACTAAATCACTCTACTGGGCTTCCTCTTTATCTCACGGCCAAGTAGCTTATTCCGCCGATGAGGCGCCCATATCCGGGTTATGTTCTCCCGCATGCAATCCGACTCGCCGTGGTGGTAACCACCGCATGCCCTATTCGCCAAGATCCCTCGCTCTCCGACGATACCTAAACTAAGGATGGATCTCACAGCCCTTTATATAACTATGGAGAAGAATGGAACTTCGTAAATTACGTAAAGCTTCCAGCCATGCCCTCAAACCCCGTAAGAAACTACCGCCTTCCAAAATTTTGTATATGCATTAACGTATAATTCATATCATAATTCCTATTAAAGGCACCAACGTCTCTAAAGTCGGGCTCCCCTTTACCTTCCATATTACAATTATATATTAGAGATATACAAACATATTTACAAATTGATGTGACAATGAGTGAAAAGAATGAACTTTATTCAAGTATCAAGTAGACAAGACATACAGCTTATATGTCAATTACATGTCAAAGAACCACAATCTTTAAAACAAGTTTCAAAAGGGAACCGTGAATCCATTACATGTCGCAAGAATAAAATGCCACCAAAGTTGAATTCATGTATAGGACTCACCATGTGCTTGTATAAAGGAGCTCAAGTCTAACTAATTGCTAATATGCTAATAATAACCTGACGTAGAAGGCCCATAGGAATTTGCAAAACTTAAAATTAAAAAAGCAATCTCTACCCATCTAGCATTTAGCATTAAAGGCAAAGAGGGAGTATAGAGGGATTCCATCTACCATGAGCTAGCACCTTCAAGAAAGTAAGCTTCTCAATCTCCGCGACAAATGCACACAAAAGCACATTGGACGCCTATGAAAAATATTTCGAGAATGCGCATGTCAAGATGAACAACATGAAAGAAAAGTAAAATTTTATAATGACTACAACAGTTAAGCAAAGTTGCTAACCCAACAAATAGAACAAATTTGAATGCTCAATTCCTGAACCCTTCATATCTGTGATGGCAACAAATAGAAGGAATGAAAGTAGACGACTGCTTCCAAAGCAAAGAAAAGTTTGAGCTGCGGGTCAATTTTGCCACTCCAGACTTCACCTTCCGTGATCATTCATTTGAGATGCAAAGATAAATCCAGATTTTAAGTCATAAGTTACCCATATCGGTTACCCATATCACCCAAAGACGTGATATATTTCAAACCACCCACAATCAAGTATATCTTCAAATAAATAGCTACAAGAGAGCTTGGCGTAACATCACATCAAAACGTCAATGCATCTATTAATACTAACATCTATGAACTTATAGCGCAAGCACTTATCTTTACCACCTCCATATCAGCTCTTTATAAGCAATAACCAAGAAATATATGCATCCTCAAGCTAAACTGCAAGAAATCTACCAACCTCAAATAGGAACAGAGCTTCCCCGCTCAAACCGCTTCTATTCCCCTTATGCTCCCACTTCTAAACAACAGCCAAGCTAAGAACCCTATGCTCTACCCTCTAAGCACCAAGCACAAGCGTAATATTACATCCTCTAACCCAAAGTGTGTCCAAAGACAAAAGCACAAAAGCTAAGGCAATAGAAATAATAAAGATTAAGAATATATCAAAATGTAACATTTTGTGGGTGAAAATATATCTTGGGCAAAGATATAACTCGTATATTAGCCTCCCATGATCCTGCGGGAGATGCATTCAGATCGATGCCTCCGCCTCCACCTCGCTATATCTATAAATAAAGTGTGATATTACATCCCTCTAACCCAAAGCAGTCCACCACGTAAGCACAAAGCTAAGGCAGAGAAATATTCACATTAAGAACATATCAAACAGAACATTCTCAGGTCAAAATATATCTATAACAAAGATATAACCCGTATATTACGCTTCCCATGATCCGTGGAGATGCATTCCAAGGATCGATGCTCCGGGCTTACCGCCTCGAGACATCCATAAATCACAAATGTAATGCCTTCCCGAAGTTCGTAAGTCAAGCTTAAGGCAAGAATACATACCAGATACCATCATGTGCTGCACCCAGCTCAAAACACACCAAACTCCCAGCCGCACCTATCCGGCCTGCTCCATGCTTAAAATAAAATAATATCCGGATACTTCAACAATTTCATTTGCAATTTTAGATAAAAGTGTAACATTTAAAAATACAGATGATTGTCACCGCCAAGGTTTGTGCTTTTAGTTTGTGGCCTTTAAGAAAAAAAGAAATAGTCATTCATGCACACTTCCTTCAAATTAATTAAGCATTACAAACAACTCTCAGAAAAATTCACCATAATATTAGGAAGTTGGTCAATAACAATAATGCCATTTTCCTAACCTTACAAATGGAAGTAGTCAAATTAACGCTTAATTGTGTTCGGGAAATGCTTATGATGTATGATATGTACATATTTCATTACAGACTCATACCTTAATTATACCCTTACCTCTGCTGGCTTCAATAATAAAACACCGCATTCTCGCAACTTAATTCTGCATAATAAAGCAACCTGCATGTCACCGGACAATAAATGCAGGACCAGACCTGGTAAATTAAGATTGTGTTCCTACTGGACCTGTAAATTAAGATTAAAGCCTTACTGACAGAGGGAACAAAGTAACATCCAAAGTACTCCATCTGAGCATTAGACCTTAAGTTGAAAATGCGGAGCAAGCTTCCCTAGCAAAACAATTCTGCAGAGAACCCAGCATGTAGAACCTAAATCAATCTCTAAGAATATGAATCTTGTTGGATTTATTACCAACATCATTATAAATATAATGATAAGCTAGGTCAAGTATTACCAACATCAACTGCTTATATTGCCTCTGTGATCCTTTAAATTAAATCGTCCACAACAACATGGATTGGGGTAAATGAGTTACACATCAAGTGTTAACACCAACCAGGCAATGGATATATTATGACAACATTTTACCACCGGATGGAAAAATTCGTACCGGCAATATGCCCAAACCGCATAATACTATCCAACAAGCTTAAAATGCACCGGGTGCAAATAACACCGCTATCCCTTTTATCCCGCTTTCGAAGCATATCGCCTTTCAAATGTATCTCCTAGAAACTTCTAGACATGATCCAAAAATAGGTTATGGAGCCTAAAACACATCTTGGCTAAGCATCTGATCAGCTTCCGATGGCGGCGAGGGCTTTGGCATTCACCGGGCTCTTCCATAACAAATCCATATAAGGGAAACTCGTGGCATTTCTTTAACAAATTGGACCGGATGAACCTTTCTTCTACCTGGCCTTTCCTAAACCGTGCCTATCATATCCTAATATGTAGGATATTAACGTATGCCCACAAGCTCTAGTTTAAAAATGCCCATATATTCTTGGGATGGAAGTGCCCGCCTTGCTATGTCGTATCTTGTTGTTTCTCACAAAACTTTAACTTGTCACTTTCTACGAAGGAAAATTATGCCCTGCCGGTGTGTAAAATAATAATCAAGTAGTAGTATATTTCGTAGTTTATAATGAAACTATAAAGCATTTGTCCAATAGGTGGTCCGGACGCTAACATTGTAAGGAATGAGAAAATTGCAATGCCAATCGGGAAGACCCTAATCAAGACTTAGGCTCGTAAGTGAGGTTATGTGGACCATTAGCCATAAGCTCGATCACCATGCCGCGTACAGATTAACAATATCTTTCACCTAATAATGTTGTCCCATGCATTCATGAGAGTATTGGCAACAAGATCATCTCTGCTAATGATTGTAGTTCATATAAACCGAAACAATGACATTAACCTTTCACACCCGCACAAAATGTAATATGATGGGTATCAGGAACTCTCAAATTCATGAAAAGTAGAGCAATGAAATAACATCCCGGCTCCTCAATCTAACTGTATTTATACATACACTGTATTTGGTCGACACCAAAACCCTCAACCAAGATAAACCAAACATCAATCTAGTTAAGGAAATAACATCCTCCTTGTTCTCAAAAGCCGCGCATCTTTTACCTCGCGAACTACAAAATTGATTTCCCTCGACCGGCCCAATTCCATCGCTTTGATTGGACAGTAAACTACAACTTGATTTCGCCTTGGGTTTTAGACAAAGATCTTTTGTTTCCACCGGGCCCATAATGGCGTACTCCACCTCTTACCTAGGGAAAACTCGGCTTCCACCGCCATAAGCACCGCCACAATTTCGATATGCGACAATCGATACCCTCATCAATAATCAATCCCATCGCGTAATTGCTGTATTGAGTCTTCGCGCCAGCTTCGAAACCTAACTGGCTCGGGACCGCTTCCCTTGTCTCTCACTCAACTAAATCAATTCTACTGGCTTCCTTTATCTCAATACGTAGCTATCTCACGGGATAGAGGCGCTTCCATAATCAAGAGTAGCCTCCGTGATGTATCCGGGACTCACTCGGCCAGGTGGTAACTACCGCAGTTCTACTCCTACAAGATCCTCGCTCTCCGACGCGACACTTTTTTTAAACTAAGGATGGATCTCAAATTTTGTTCCTCCTTTATATAACTATTGAAAGAATAAATGGAAACTTCCGTAAAATTACGAAAGCTTCCAAATTTACATGCCCCGGTAAACCTCCGTAAGAAACCAACATTTCCTCCAAAAATTTTTGTATATAGACACTTGTATAATCCATATCATAATTCCTATTAAAGGCACCACTAAAAAATGGGCCCTTACCTTCCATATTACAATTATATATTAGAGATAGGAATGTCAACTTAAGGAAGACAAAATGGTCTGTGACTAGCTACTAATATCACTCAAGGTGGTTAAGGAAAACCTCGCGAACATCAAGAAGCGTACAACAACCTGCGGATCATACCGCCACGTGAAAAATAAATGTGGGTTCCAGGGGATTTGATGATGTAGATATAACAATTTTTGTAAAACCATAGACCATATATCCCTCAAACAATTGGATGGTTGTTATAAAACAAGGTGCCGCGTTATTGAGGGTTGCCCTAGTTTCCCATGGGTAAAGTACAAATCAAACCGTGTGGAATCAAAATTTCTACCGATCCCCCACCATATCCGCCGACTCAATATTTAAATTAAAATCCAGGACCTCACTCAATCAAACATTTTGACGTCGTCTCGTGCAATATCGAGATTGAATACAACCGTGACAACAAGGTCGGTGAAGCGTGCAATGCTTGCAAATAGCAGTAGTGCGTCGTATAGCTCCCCCGCTGACATCGCGGCGGAACGACGCATACGACTAAGAGTTAACAATGTTCTGGTGACATTGACACCGTGATCCAAGACGCACATGTCAAAAATGGTAGGAGCATTGCTTGATGCCTTGTTGGTTATCCATTAGGAGGCGTGATATCTAAGCTACAATGAAGGGTGGTGATCCCAAGCCTGGGTAAATGCACGCTGAGCTCAACCACCTGACTCCAAATTATTACCTTCAATGTGGCCTAGGCTCTAACTCTAATTCCATGCCTCGCATTTTAAGTAGCTTAAGTTTGCTTTGCAACTTCCATGTATTCATGCTATTAAATTCCCTTAGCAACCTCTTTAATTTATAATATCCAATCGGCCCTCATTGTAGAAAATCACGAGATGAATGAGAAGCCTATCTATGGGCTTGTTGGTTTCATGCGAGCCCCATCTAGAATTCCTCCTATTGTGTCGTCGACCAGTCTCCTAGGGACTTCAATGTTGGAAGTTGAAGGTGCAATTTGGCTCTAAAGAACCAAAAATAAAAGGTCGAACCAAGAATACCAAATCTAGTAAGAATAAAAGATTTTACCAACTACATGCCCAGCTTGAAAAAGCTTAATGAAAAATGTCCAGAAGACACAAGAAAACAAAGATCCTTCAAGAACTATGAGAATCTCAAAATTTTCTCTCAAAACTCATTAAAAGTTGTTATGCACGAGGCGCCTTTAAAATGTAAACAATGGCCTAATCGACGCACGGGTAGAGCTCGGAGTCACTTAATGACGCACAGCTCTGAGTTCTACGTAATTGCAGTAAAATTGTAAACAAGAAATTGTGGACGTGGTACGTAAAATACCCCACCACAAATTTCATGTTACATTAACGCTCCACGTGGTCGCGAAATTCCTACGTAGGCTCATTCTCCAATTTTAAAAATTGGCTCGACGCTTCTACCAATTTTCTAGGCCGCTGCATATTCAGATACCTAATACAATAACATTGGCGACAAGGTGCATATAATATCAGGTAGAAACAACGCATTTATGGTACTACTTTTGAATTTTTGTTGTTTTTGTTCTCGCTCATTTGGAATAGAAAACCAGCATAAGGCCCTCACTATTCCGGGAATGCTGTGTGGTTCTATTTTGCTATCTGCATATAATAACTTGTGCTCTTTACCTAAGGCGAAGCCATGCATCATTTTTCCTTTCCTTTAATTGGTTTCCTTGCAACAAAGCCCACCAATAAATCTGTAGATTGCTCTTATTCTTACCTAGCTTGCGATTATTGGATTTGCATGTTGAGCATTTACATTTGCAACATGTATGGGTTCAAGATGAAAAGTTATCTATCTTATACTCTGGCTAATGACCACAACACATGTAGACAAAGTAAGCATATATATTGTGTAAAGATAGCATGGCAGCCTGCAAGAACTTCAACTCCTTCAGCTGAAGCTCACTTCTTAATTCCACACATAGATTACCTTGCAAGAAAGAAAATAATGGCAATTGGCAAGGCATGGAACATGGAAGTTCATTCAAAGTTGTATTTGTATACATTCACACAAACCAACCTGCAACGTCTTTACTGCAAGTTGAAGTGAGTTAGACCCGATGGTAGCAAACACGGTCAAACGATTAAACATGCCTAATCGCAAGACCTAATAAAATTATCTGTCTCTTCACAAAAAGTGCCAAATAATTCTTCAGTGGTATGCAAATGTCTAGTATGTTCAATGTAACGGCCAATATAACATGGAGCCTAAACCTGTGGCTAAGGGACAGCTTGCAAGCAAAACCGTTTTACTTCACAATATACGCAAAATGCCTCTTGGTTAAGAAATGGTAATATGAATTTGTGATGGTAACATGGCTTAGTATCTGTTGGTGGTTTTATAATTGTCTGCATTGTCTCCATTGATGTAACTTCAAAAGTGTCCTCCAATCGCTTTGTTGACCATCCATCTCCAGCAAATATACTTGAAATTAATATATAGGCTGATGTGTTATCTGGGTCTAATCTTGACAATATATTCTGCTGCAGATCTCTCCCCGAGGGGATCTCTTTGTGGTTTGCAGGCACCAAGGAAGGCCCTCCATGTATCTGGGCTAGCTGGTATTGGTATCCTCAGTATAAAGGCTTCAGCCTTCAAGCCAAGTGTCCTGCTCGGCCCAAGAAGATCTACTCATGCAATTGTAATGGTCTGCTACTGGGGTGATACCTATAGTCTGATGGTCATGCAAAGAAAATAATGATGGCTCTCTATCCACTAACTCCCTGTATGGCTGCATCCAGAAAGAATGCTGGATGAAAGTAATCTCAAGTAGTTTCCACTCCACAGAACCACATTTGTTAAAAAAGGTGTAGGGTTGTTCTTCCATGACCATGCTGTGCATATGCCGCACTATGGCTGACCAAGATACCACATTTGGATTGGACATTTTGTAGAACACTTCAAGTGCATTATCCAAGCTTCCACATTTTACCATACATGCTGATAAGTGCACAACCAATGATCAGGGTTTTGATTCAAATCCATTGTTAGCAATCTGTTCATGGGTTAAAATAACACTCATTCTCTAATGCTCCTAAGTTGGCATTGTACTCACACGTTGGATGAACGTGAACCCTCGACCCGTTCTTCATCTGTTTGTTGTATCATTTCTTTGAAAAAGTTCGGTGGTTCTTAAGCAATATCCCCTGAGAATATGCTGTAATCATGGCAGTCCACGCCATGTGATCCTCATTAGGCATTTCATCAAATAATTTTCTTGCATCATCAACATTGCCATGCTGTGTATAAGGCAGATATCATAGCTGTGCATGATGGTATGTCTACATCCTCATTGAATATCCTTGAAGCCTTCAGACAATCCATGTCTATATCCTGTAATCATAGAAGTCCAGATTGGCTGAGTCACAATGTGGCATTTGGTTAAATAGCCCCTGTGCTGCCCCTCTAGACTCTGGCACATCTCGATGTATATATTAATAAGGTCATTTGCCACAAGAACATCAGCTCCATAGCCATCACAGATAACAACAATAATACACGATGAATCATTCTAGCCTTGGCTAGGTCACCGATTAAAACAGCATCTTAAAAGACTGACATAGTATTCTGTTTGGCTTGGATGCCTGCCCATTGCATCTCAAGGAAGGAGATGGATAGCATCATTCAAGTGTCCTTTGCTTGTACGCTATGCTGCAATCATAGTAGTCCATGATACAACAACCTGTTGAGTAAGTCTTTGAACATGCCTTAAAGCATCCTATATTCAGAGTTCCCATATCTAAAACTGTGTGGTGCACCGATCATGGTTTTCAGATCAATGCTATTGGTGGTGGTGACAATACTGGCGTTAGCTGCTTGCCTCTGCCAATGGTATTTGCACTACCGGGCATGGACGTAGGAAGATTCAAGAAGGTGATCTTGTTCACCCCAATAGATTCCACCACCATTTGCCAGAAAAGCTGAAAGCCTCCTTGGGAAAGCCATACTGAACGGTGCTGTAATAACCAAGTTCCATCATACACGGTCTGGTTGAGGTATACTAGCCACTTTACATGCACCGCATTAATGTCCCCTTGGCATGAGCTGCAATTACTGTTCCAAGACGTAAGGACATAATCAGACATTTTCTTGAACGTCAATTTCTATGTCTCTAAAGTTCTGGAACATTCGTATGGGCATGAAGAAAAGAGTTCCCCAAAATACGTCTGTGTTAAGCCCACTTGAAAAGATGCAAGCATATGTATTAGTCTGACCTTTAATGCTGTCCAGCTATGACACACACTCAGTATGTTGGCAATAAAAAACCTAGTTGGTACCCATGCCATTTGCCAGCATTCGTTGTGTGTTGGAATGTTGCCATATCCCTGGCCAGATTGGAGCATAAGCTCACACACAACAGACCATAAAGCAAATCTTGTTCATGCAAGATCAAATACATCATGAGCATCAATGCATGCTTCCAAACTTCCCATACATTTCAGGAATATTAGTGCAAATAGCAGCATTTGAATCACAACCACATCCAATCATGAATGTAATGGTTAATCTTACCTTGTGTTAAATTAGTAACATGTGATGTAAAGCAGTAATATCGTCTCACATGTACACCTTACGCCTTCTTTTGTGAAAGATTTGTGAGGAAGCTGAATGATGTTGTCTTGGTGTCCATGAGCTCCAATCATGGAATCCCACAATGAGATCCCTCCCAGGCATCAGGCTGGAACATCCTCCAAGCTCTTCTAAGATCACCATTGCTGATGTATGTCAATATCATCACATTCCAGAATATGGGTACCCTGGCAGCTACCTTGCTCTTGGTGGAATACCAATGACACTTAATTGATCGATTACCGCTGCTGGCCTGGTTATAGTTTTCTTCTGTAGAGCAGTTCTTTCCACCGTTTTCAAGTACGCATTATTTTAGCTATATGACTTGTCCAATTCCCTTAATTTCTTTTCTCTACTTTTTCCATTTTGGTCTTT
The DNA here is from genome assembly GCA_021234155.1 of Isoetes taiwanensis. NCBI lineage: Eukaryota > Viridiplantae > Streptophyta > Lycopodiopsida > Isoetales > Isoetaceae > Isoetes > Isoetes taiwanensis. The sequence continues at coordinate 454,957 of JAJEKV010000073.1, forward strand.
GTATTCCATTGCAAACAACGTATTTTCTAATTTGAACTCGTTGTAACATAGGTCAGGGACACCTTTGATTCATAAAAGCAATTGTCACTGCTTTTTGTAAAAATCAACAGGCCAGTTCTTTCAGTCCCATGTCTGTGCAACGAAGCAGTCTTCTGATCCGGTACGACTCATGGGCCAGTATACGTTTTGATAACAGGAATTTCTGGGCCGAAGTACTCTGCCAGACATATTTCAAAAAGATTGGTGGCAAAACCGTATCGAGAATGGTGGATCAAAACTGCAGACCAGATGGTTGATCACGATAACAAAACTTACATCTACAGCTTCTATTGTTTTCAGAAGAAATGTCTTGTTGGGCATACCATCTATGATTGCATCCACGAAACAACATTAGCGGATTAGGGCATGTTCTTAAAGATTTCAAGGCCCCTCAAGCAGCCCTTGTTGCGTATATGATGAAATGAAAAGCAGTCCAGGAGATGACATTTGGTTCAGGGTATCTTTTCGAAACAGCCAGAAAAGGGCGCCACAACCGGTTAGCCGGTTTCAAAGTGGCTGCCCAGAAACAGCGGCCACCGCCAGTTTACACCCCATAGGAGGTTTTAGCAAATATTGTATATTCGAAGTATTATACTGCACATATCAAGAATATGCCATAAACCCACATTTGGTCTGAGAAGTCATTTCGTGGGCAAACTCCAAAAACATGATTCATAAAAAAAAATAATCACATAACATGTATTCAAGATAAAAAAATAATCACATTACCACCTGTACATCGGCGAAAGTAGCCTTTACAGACATTGTGTTATTGCAGAGGGTTCGCCTGCATTTCATATTCTAAAATCTTAGTAATGATGGCGGCTTCGACATTCCTCAAAACCTTAAAGTAAATTCCATTTCATATTTCAAAATCATTTCCATACCCAACTATAAAACGACTATAGCCAAAAAAGAGGCGCTCCGTAGGCCCCAACATAACATCCTGGGTCGTAAGATCGACGAATCCGGACGAATCAGAGTCCAAGGTACACCTCATGTAGAATATATAGCAAAATAAGGAACACTAAAATTGGTAAGCTCGCTTCATAGAAATTATGGAAAATTGGGTCGACTAATTCATAGACAAGGACAAATCATGGTGCACAAGCAAAGGCAAGGATAATCATCTTTATTTATCTTTCTATACAAAACAAAACTTTTATTTTTCCCTTAAACTTTAGAATCATATACAATTAGTCTGTATAAATCACTTCCAATCCCATATAATAACTATTATTCTCATACATGGAAATGAGAACAATGCCAAGACTTATAGATTAGTAATCTACGTGGAGGTAAACACGTCAATAACATATACCTTGTGGTAATTCTCTTCATGGGTCGCGCCTCTGGATGTTCTCATGTAGGAAAAATAATAGGGGTCTCCAAGTGGGATTTGATATGGACGTGAAGAATAACAATTCCTAAACCATACCCATACATCCCAAAACAATTAAATCAAGGTTATAAAAGTGACATAGATTCAAAGATTAAGAAATAATCATATTACCACCTGCATATTGTTAAAAGTAGTCTTAATAGGGACATCGAAGTTATTTGGTAAAGGTCCGAGCCCCCGTGATTTCATATTCTAAAATCTTAGTAAAGTCAGATAGAGGTTTGATAATTTCTCAACAATCTTTAGGCTAAATCGGATTTCATATTTCAAAATCATAGCCTCTAATCATAAAATGACCATGTTTTAAAATGAGAGGTGCCTACATGCCCCAACATATGACTGGTCAGGATCGAATGCATCCCACGCATCGTGGTGTAGTCCAAAGTGCATCTCGTTTAGAATATGTAGGAATCTCTCTAAACTACGAAGAAGCCACCAATGGATGCCTCCTACGAATATGCCTCATATGGGTAAATATAAAGATAAATGTACATTAATTCACATAATTTCATCATAAAATGTACATCAATTTGTAAGAAATTAGACATAGCCTTTTGTGCTCCTATCTATCTACTTTCACATTTTTTGTTGATTGATAAGAAAGCAAACTTTATTAGTGTCATAATCTTTGTTCTATATCAGCCCCAATGTTAATATAATGGTATCTAAATTCAAGTAAGATGCAAATTGCTTTAAGGAAATTTTTTGAGTTATAAAGGAATCTTGCAAGTTGAGTGTATAGGCATGCAAGAGATTTAGAACCTCATTAGATGTGCTTTGGTTAGCAGTATCTTTCCAAAAATCTACTAGTAGGCATATTCCCATTGGAGTGGCCGACCCTAAAAAAGAACAATCTCTTAAATAGCCAGAGCCCAACTGATGTGTTCAATATAAAAGAAGAGAAAGAGAAGAAGAGAAGAAGAAGAAATGTTAATGCTATATGACATTGGCGTTATCCCATCGATTACTACGACACACCAACTTTGTTTAATGGGTCCCCACCAATCAATTCAGATCCAAGGTCTCCTGCTGTTAACGCTCTCATTGGTATGATGAGAAAATCTAACGATGAGAAAGCAAGTACTCTGTACTACGTAGTAATTTGTACCACCAAGATAAAGTAATGCCATCGTTAATCTAGATTGAACTGCCTGGTAAGAATGGTAAGTTATATGTGGTTGGCTATTATTTTCTGCCAATAGAGTCATCCATTTATAATAAAGGGGATCTGGATAAAGATGATCCATTTTTTTCACTTGGAATATGATACTTGGCATTGAGTCTAGCAGATGAAATCCTATTGTTAGGAGATTTTAATGGGTGCATTGGAAATCTAATGAAGAGCTAAAGACACGGGGTGGAATGCGACATCATACTTCATTAACGAGAAAAACGTAAGCCAACCTTACAAAGGATCGCCATGTCCCGTGACTGCGGTAGTTGGTTTTGACATGGTGGATTTTAACGGTACGCTGATATCCTGCTCTAGCGCGAGCACACTTCAGAAGAATGCAAGCGTGGTGCATTAATATTAAGTTAGACCCTTTTGGCAAGTAACATGTTATTAGACTGTCTGTTGGGAATGAAAATGAAAATTTGGATCATGTACCCATGTTTATTGAAGTCAATGTGCAATGACAATATATGAGGCGTGATGGTTCCAAATAGAGGCAAGTGGATATATCTAAGGAATATAGAGAGATATATACATATAAAATGGCATCTCCTGCATGGCCTAGCTCGTTATAGGAAATAAGTGATGCATTGACCAAGACTTTACTTCAATCAGCTGATAAATATATTGTCTCCTAGCACTAATCGTAGGTTTTGATATGAGTGTAAACAACAAAGATTAAAATTTGAAGCAGCACAAGGAACAGATAAAGTACGGGAAAGCAGAGTGTACATTAGGCTGATCAAAAATAAAAAGAGGGCGTATCTATACCATATACATAAGAAAATGGTGGAAGAGCTAGTGACTGACCCCAAAAAATTTAAACTTAAACCTTTGCAATATAAGGATACATGGTTGTGGGTTGATACACTTACGTAGTATAGATGATGTACACGATGGACTCAAGAGACTTGCCAATGGCAAAGCCTCAGATGCTTGTGGCCTTATGGCCGAAATGTTTAAATGGGCTGGGGAAGAGATTGCACATAAATTGGTAGATTTGTTTAATGCGCTTTGAGAGATGGATTCCCTATATCATGGTAGGTAAATAGGGTTGTGCCATTGCATAAATCAGGGGATGAATAAGATCCGGGTAATTGCCGTACAATAATGGTTGGTAGCCTTTATGCAAAGCTGTTTGCTTCTATAATTGCGGACAAAATATATAATGCTAGAACAATGGGACATGGAGGTTTTGGATCCAGAACAGAAAGTCCACAATTGACCATTTTGTCACCCCCATGCAATAAAAGATTGAGTAATTGCAAAAAGGGAAAAACTATAAAATGCCCCACGTTAATGAATTTCACCCGATGCCCTAAGTTTTTACACTCTACTAAATGTCCTCGGTCAACGTGACACCCTTCTGTAATATTTCAACTTTCACAAAATGCTCCTTTTCATTCAACTAATGCCCTTTCAACAAATATTTTTTACGCCGCTTTTGATCAACACCTACTTTTGTGCACAAATTTTAAAACGTAAAAAGAAGGCACCTGAGGTCTTGCATCAATTTGCTTTTGATCTAAACTCACCGATCCGATCGTTTGCTCACAAGCTCTCATGATTTTGCACAAATTCCTATATTCTACCATTTTGAAGGATTCATTCTCTTACAATTCGAGGCATGTACTCTCATGATAGGTGCTATGTTGCTCTCCAAAGGATAATGGGTTGTCTGCTGGGCATTTCAATAATCATTTAAAAGTGGGTATTTGTAAATTTGCAACTTTTAAAATTTGAAAAGAAATACACATTATAGATCTCAAGAGCATTTTAGGAATTTAAAAGAAACATAAGGGCATTTGAGGAATTAATGTAAATCTTAAGGATATTTGAATGATTTTCAAAAATACAAAATACATTATACGTTGACCAGGGGCATTTGGTGAAATTATGAAAAGTTAGGGGCATTTGGTGAAATTCGTCAAAACATAAGGGCATTTTGTAGTTTTTCCCTTGGAAAAAAGAAACCCATATGCTAGTTTGTAGATTTCAGCAAGGCTTTTGATAGGGTGAATAGACGCAATCTATGGCATAATATGGCTGATTTGAACATTCCGATGGAGTTTAGGCATGTTGTAAATGTACTTTATAAGAAAGTGTTTTTGCAATTATCGTTTCCTTTTGTAGGAATATGTGGTGAGGTGGTAGAAAGCAATATGGGAGTGAAACATGAATTCCCTTGTCGCCTACATTATTTGGTTTATTCATAGACCAACTTGAAGGATGGATACTAACACATGGAGGGGATGGTACAACCTTGAATGAGTATGTGCTTATGCCTTTACTATATGCTGATGATGTTGTATTATTATCCCGGAGCATATAGGGGATGCAAAGACATTTAGATGTGCTTGCAAATTTCTGTGATGTTAAGGGTATGCAGGTGAATCTGGACAAAACTAAGGTTGTGGTTTTTGGTGTGAATCAGACCGATCATGACCGTTTATACATTAAAGATAAGCAAATGAAGATTGTTGAGAATTATAAATACTTAGGTTTGAATGTGGAATAGAATAGAATAGAATAGAATATTTTTTTAACGTCCACGGAGACCAATAGGTCATGGGACCCATACAATGGCCAGTACACCTCATTACTACTAGGGATTAAAAATCCCCGCCTCAAAGGTTTTCAAGGGATAATAGCTCTAATTAGGAATCAAGCAATAAGCATGAGTGAGGGGGAATTTTATCTGGGAGGGTTTTTGGGAGATGGCTTGAGGGTTCCATGGGAGATTATTCTTAGAATATTCCTATCAGGGTATTGCCAACGGTCAGCCATTTTTTTCAAGCGTAGCAAGTTCACTATAAGACCTTTTAACATAAACAAATTTTATGCTTCATCTAATGAATATGTGTGTGGCTAAGTTATTACATATACCATAATGAAATCAATAGTCAACATTTAGCAAAATCGCTTAATTACCTACACTAATAACTATTAGAAATTATTGATATGGAAATGTTCCCACCAAGAACTCCGTTGTTCTTTCCTCCGGCGAGGGACATCCTCCGCCAATACAAAATGAATGATGTCCAAGAAAAAATCAATCGTGGTTTAGGACTTTCAAGAATACTGCACATCGATGTTTGCATGGAATGTATGATCCTTTTCGGCTTTCTACCCATGAAATCCCAGACAGGTAGGTGGATGCTTGCATACCTCACTGTGATAAGTTTCATCCGGTCAACTAACGTAACATCTTTGGCTGCGATATTGACCTTTACAGACTCAATATCACACTCCGCCAAAGCTTGATTGCTTTGTTTTTAGCTTCTACAAAGCTTCCTCGCCTGTTTCCATGCGCTTCCCAAACGCTCCATGAAGTGGGACAGAGTCAAGTAAAAGTAGAAGAATTATTAGGGTACACGGCATTGAGTTCTGTGGGTAATCCTCAATGTAATAGTTCTCTCTCCAATGTTTCCAACTCGTACTAGTTATATTACCCTTTTACAATGCACTAACTTCCGGGTACTGGATAAGAGGTATGTCGTGCATAAACTCAGGTGACCTCTCCCATTTACTTTCCTTTGTCTAAAGGAAGCATGGTGCAATAGTAGACTCCTGCATTTAACTTTATTAATTTCATGACAGACTTTCACCATTGGACTTTATTCTACTGGACATCTTATTTTACTACCAGCTCGGGTTTCTAATAGCCCATCCCCGGCAAAGAAATCATACTGGGTATTGCATGATCTAAAAATTCAATCTTGAGTCGCATTAATACGACATGCTAAAGTAGTCTCAATCTAATAGTGCATTTTACGTGGAATAAATAAATCTAAGAGTTTTCTAAATCTCCTCCTAAATGCATTCGATCGACAAGTTCCACTCCGTAACCGCTCCTATTAGACATTTTGAAGATATAGTAACTGACCATTTTCTTCATCATGAAGTTGGTATGGAAACTGAACCGTGGAAAAATGATTTGCGCTGCTTTTAAGTATATGATCTTTCCAACTTCATCTTTTTGGTGGACTTTACTTTCAAGACTCTTATTTATCCATTGGCGATCCTCCCACAATGTAACCACTTTTTAGAAAAATAAAGATAACCAAATAGTTACAATTTTTAAACGAGTATAAGAATACCTTCTTGTTGCAAGAGGTTGAAGTTGCTTCAAAAGATTGTTCATTCTATCTCTCCCCACAACTCGTATGTCATCACAATCGCAGAGGTTGTTACTGTTGTCGGGACATGTAGCTCCATGGCTACCTCCATTCATATATCCTGCTTTTGGTATCTTCTTGCTTCCTATGGAAGCATTAACTCTTACTATTGACCATTTGGTGTAGCAAATTTATTTCTTCATGAGTTGGAGGAGTCCTAGGATGATTCGCGTATAGCAAATACGAATGGAGGGAATCTTAGTGCATGGTTGGCTGCATAACATAATATATCACTTAACCCAGACAGCTAAGCAGGCACGCTATCGCTTCCTCACAAGCATCAAGCTAGAATTCCATGTAACAGATATAGGGACCAAGTGCGGTGTAGTCAGCTTCATAGTTCCTCTAATCGACATCATTTGGTAGACTTCGAAAGAAAATAGTCACGTTGATTCATGTGATCTTAAATGTGACCACGCGACTTGGAATATTTAACTATGCCATCAATGAATGACTTGTCTTCTGCTTCATTCAAAGAAGCTCCGCTCTTTGCTATCGATCTATCTCAAAATCATATGTGTTTTGGAAAATCATCTCATTCAAGCATGCACTCCAAGTATATACACACACTTCATCCAAAGAAGGTGTTTTCCGCTTTGAAAACCAGATGTTTGTGGATTTGTGAAGGGCGATTTCCGAGATGTTTCCATTACTAATGCGATGTATTATCCGAACTTTGCTCCGTACCTCATCCGAATCTAGCAAGGGCCAAGACATCCCTCCGTAAAGGTAAGAATGGTTTGTTTTTATTTTGTTTGAATATTATTCCACACACCGACCTTAACCATTTCCTGTGGAATATGTAGTCGCTAAATGTAATATTTAAATGTAAACTATTAAGTCTTTTTCGTATCCTCAGAACAATGTTATCTTTCAAGATCAAACCATCGTGAACTATCGAACCAGTCATAATCTAGTGTGGCAGCCAAGACCTCTTCTCGAAAGGTAAGCTTCATTCGCATTTTGAATCTCGGTTTCAATTTCTTGTAGAAATAGTAGCAAAATAATCAATATAAGCTTGAATCAGATTGATTCCGATTGAGACAAACCTACTACATTTTAGGGAAGAAAGGTAAGAACACACTCCAACAAGCAGACTCTGTGCGCGATCCCCCGCCAAAAATGTAAGTTCGCTAAGTTTCTTCAAGATTCAGAAAACGCGCTGGCAAGAATGTCAGACGTAACTATAATGTCAGACGCATCATGTAACTCCGATGGCTAAATTTTAGGACCCGGCCTAATGCAAATTTTATTCGAAGATCCAAATAAAATACCGTGTCAGACCTAGTGGGCGACCCTCTTCGAAGGTGCTTTCTATCTTATTCTAAATTTTGTTCTCACCAGAAATAGCCAGCACCACATAATAAGATGTTCTTGTTTTGATGTCGCCGATTCGCCAGAGCGACCCAGATTCTTGCTCATTAAGACGAAAGCATGCATGCATTGCATGCGCCGCATGCATGCATCGCGATGTAAAGCGCTTTGGTCGCTCTTCCTACATGCTTGCTACTTATCATGGATTCATCGATTGCGCTTATCAAGGCTTCTTTCTCGGCAAGCATAGTGACTTTATTTCTTTATTTTGTTTCTGTGCGGGAGGGGCTTCTTTCCCTCGGGCCTGGTTTGGCTAATTTATTTTCTCGCTTCGCCCTTTCCGGGCCTTTAGTTTTCATCCTGTGGACCTTTCGGCCCGATCCTAGTTTGGTAAGTCCTTATATTCGGGCGCTGTTGGTTTCATATGAATGGCAGATTGTTCAAGCCGACTAAGTGAAGCGACCCAGATTTTGTTTCAGATTTGTGCATGCATGTATTGGTTGCGCCAGAGATGCATGATCGTGATGCTGGTCGTTCGGCGAGCATTTATTATGGACTTTTATCGACGTTTTACTTCCATGCTTCTCTTTCTCTCTAAAGACTTATTCTCTGGAACCCACCCTCCCCCTTTCGCTTATTATATTTTGTGTACAAGTTCTGCTTTATGCTTTTTCACCCGGGTGATGCTTTTTTTCCAATCGGGTGATGCTATTCTTCCTCGGGTATGTTTCGTTTGTTGTGTTGGTGATGTGCGGTATTGTGTCATGGTTTTAACTGCTGACTTCTCCATGCTGGTTTCGGAGCGATTCTATGTCAGACAAGAGTCTAGCTCCCTTCGTCGGTTGTTTATCACTAGGGTTTTTCCTCTAAAAACCCGAAAGGGCTGGTTTTTAATCCTGATAAGCTTTCTAAGCAGTACATCACCAATTCATCTATTAGCATTGTATTTGTTTTTGGGGTCCAAATGATATAATTGATTTTTCCTTTTATTTTTCGTGGTAGTTCGTGATGTGTGCGCTTATCCACCGTCCACCATTGTAGAAATCTGCCATTACCAGGAAGCCCATCTATCGGCGCTTGTTTATTTCATGCGAGCTGTAAGAACCTACTTTCTATTTTTGGTCTTTCCGAACTTCATCACTGATCCCAAAATTCACTTTGAAATCATGGCACGCTTTTGTTTCCCGTGAACTCCATTGAACCTTAGAACGCCCTATAAATCCAGCATCAGATTTTTGAAGTTTAATGCCCCAAGCGTATCCATGGTATAATCTGGCAATAAAGCAAGCAGAAGAGCTTAAGGAGAAGGGCAACTTGTATTTTAAAAAGGAAAAACTGGGAGGAAAGAAGATACACTTATGCTAAGCATCAAATATGGTGCCATCAAATATGTGGAAGGAAAGAAGATACGCTTATGCTAAGCATTTATGCTTTAAAAATAATGTTAGCAATTCATTTTCTTGTCAGGAAGAGGAATAAGAGGCTTTGTAAGCTAGAAGAAGAGATTTGAATTTCGATCACCAAATTATGACTAGTGGGTCTTCTTTATATAATCCCTTAGGTGCCTTGCAGACAGGACGAGTCAGGGTTCTATTGAACGAGGCTTGTAATTGTATTGAAAGTGTATGACCGCAGTCTGAGCAACGGGATATTCTGGGTTGCTTATCTTAAATGAATTCCATGAGGAATAATACAACGTTCTTACAGCATTATCTTGCAAAAATTAATGCCTAAATGTTCCAGTTACGGACTCTATTTGCTCTAAATAGGATGATTACTGGAATGAAGTTAACGATGACTTTGAGAAGGAACTTGAAGCTTCCGAGGAGTGGAAGGACTTGTCAGGAAAAATGTTCCTTTGTTGGGATGGTAACCATAAAACAGTAGCGTGGATGGAGGAGATACGTTACAACCATCAATTTTGTTATGAGAAGAGCAGGCACATTCGAATCGAAGTGTCTTTCATTGACGTGGAGAAGTGCCATGTTCAACAACTTATTTCGGCCCTCAATAGAGTTAACGAGTAAGTGGGTTGCATGTTTTGCATTGTTATGGTTTTGAATTTTGTTGATGATTTTCATGTGTATTTTCAGGTTGAATGAAGATAGTGTTGTTTGTTCATAACACAATGAAGGATACAATATATAGTGTAAAATTGCTACAGCAAATCCAGAGCAATATTTTTCCAAACTGGATCCTCAATATCTGGCTACATTAAAGATTAAAGATAATGCTTCTTCCAGCACTGGCACGGAACAATGGTACCAACTACCACGTCTGGCTTACTGCAAGATACTATTCTAGGTTACATGACATACTTGTTTATTAACCCTTTTGAATTTATTGTCCTCATTTGTATGCTCATAACAATTTGGATTGTCCTTGTAATTGAGATAGAGACAAATGGATAAGGAGATAGCAGTTGAATTGGCAGCAGCAAAAGATAGTGATGATAAAGAGGCCTTGCGCACAACAGCCACAAGAAGGGTCCAAGATAAATGGGTACAGAAAATGGGAAAGTTGCTTGCCATAGTCAATCTTGCATTGGGTGCAAGTTGGTTAGATGCTGTTACTAGGGCTGATTTTGACACCAAAACTTCGCGATTGTCCATTGAAAAGTTGCTTGACATGGTGAAGGCTAAGGTACCCAATGATATAAGAGATCGTTGGGTGCATTGGATGCCGTCTGGGTCTGCTATCCACAGCACGTATAGGATTTCTAAGGGTGACAAAAGCTTTAAGGACTGGATAAAAAAGAAGTTTGGTTGGAGCACTTGGTTGAGAAGTCTTGTGTAGTCTTCAGTGAGACTTCTGCAACATATCAATTACAGATTCAAGTTCCACATGGTGCAGACCTGGAAAGTTGGTTCTGAGCCTTCAAATTAAAGAACAGAGCCAACATGTTCAAGCCATATCACAAACATATGTCTGCAACTACAGCTCATGTCTCTTCCTACGAGATTGATAGAAGTTCAAGAAGAGTAGCCTACAGGTATAAAAGTTTCTGCATTTATTTCTCTTGAAAGAATCCGTCTAAATGTTATGTGCAATTTTGCAGATATTACAAACACATTCTCATTGAATTTTTTTTAGCAAATCTTCCAACTGAATTAGAATGTTGGAAGTCCACAGATGAAAATTCCATGTACTCACAAAAGGGGCCAGGTGGTCTAAGTGATTATGAAGCTCAAAATTGTCCTTGGTGGATAGATTTTGCTAGTGGAGAATATCCATTAAGTGAGGAGGAAGAGTATAAGGCAAATATGAAAGTTCCAGTGCTCAAGAGCAAAGTGGATTCTAGCGAAACGATAAAAAGAAGTTTGGATGCTCCAATCGATAAAAGAGATGTGAAAAGAAAGAGAAAAAAGCAAGAAAAGTCACAAGCGTCTGGTAAATAATTTTACTTATTTTTTTGCATTCATGTACATATAGATCTTTCACAAATGTGTGACACTTTCTTAAACATGTGGCAGCTACTGCAGCAATTGATTTGGATTTATCCGAGGCTACTTCAGAGGAAGATGTCCAACATTTTGAAATTGCCAAGGTGGTTACAAACACTTCGCTTGAATTGCATTGTGGAGACATTTTGCGTACGTATGAATAATATTCAAAGAAGGTAGAAGCTCCAGTTTTTTAAAATGTTTCGCATGAGTACAAGAGAGGTGGTAATGTCAGGGATTGGGGGTTTGAGTTAATAATTATTGATTTCCCCACTAATAACATGCCATGCGGCGAAGATTTTGAGATTCCTCCTTGGAATGTATGCAATACTTCTTTAATCTAAGCCTCTTTCTCATTCGGCACATTGTGCCTTGATGATGATGGCTGGTTGATCTCCATTTTTTTGGTTGAACAAGCAAGAACAATGGAGAAAGAGGCAAGATTAAAATGCTTGGAGGCCTTTAGAACTTACTACTTGCATCAGGATGCCCCTTTTGGATACATGAAGGACAGAATTGGGAAGTTCACAAGCAACGTGTTGCTAGTGACTGTATGGTCAAGAAAGGGTACTTCACCAAGCATTCAGAGTAATGTTCGGTTCTCAAGTAAGTGATCTTCAATTTTATCTATCTTATTATAAGCTATCTTATTTGATGTATATTGATTTTATGTTTATCTTAATTTTACTACATCTGGTTTCATGTTTTATTAACATTTGTCGATTTCAGACAAACGTCTTTCAATCTCCAAGCAATCTCTTGCTCATTTCTTCATGGAAGGCAGTAAACTTATAACAAGTCCTACTACCCCTGGTAGGAAATCCACCGAGAAGTCCATTTCTTTCATGGAGTTTATTATTGAGAATTTTAGTCCAAGACAAGGCTTGGTATTGGACCTACTTAGCGGCACGGGTTCAGCATTAGTAGCATCTACTATTTTATCTCGTCACTGCTATGGATTAACTGTTAGAACATGTAAAAGCATCTCGTCTTTCAGCCTTGGCAAGTGTTTCACAAAAGTTTGATGAAAGGAACATTGATCATCCCGAGGATTCAGACGACGAAGTGGCAGAGGAAGATGAAGAACCTTCATAGTATGTTTGTTTTTTTCTACTCGTAATTTTTTAGCATTTATCTCATTGCTACTTAACTTTTTTTACGTATTAGCATTCTTCCTGTGTATGCAGAATCAGTAGCATCACTATTGTCAACAAGCCAATCCCCAATTCAAGTGGAAAGAAAACGTAGACATTGTTCTGCTTGTAGATGATGAGTGTGAAGAAGGATAAAGACTTCATGTGGCTGTATTTTCGAATATTATTGTTGCTCATAGTGTTTTGGCTTCCATTGTTTACTTCAAACAATTTGCTTTACGATGCTCTCTTTTTTATGCCTATACTGTGGACATGATAATAACAATATGGACACTAAAGCAATTATGTTTAGTAGTATGGACAGTATGATGTATGGACATAACATAGTATGGAGTAAGGTGTATGGAGTATTTATTATAATCGTTGTGCCTTGTGCCTTGTGCCAAGCCTCTATTGTCTCTGATAATTTTGAAAAAATTGACAAAATTATCAGAGATAATCTAATAAACCCTCTAAACCCTTTCCAAAAAAGCCCTCCAAAAATTCGCACTCTAGAGTGAATGCTGGTCTAAAAGCATTGTATGCTATGCAGAGAAAGTGCATAAATGTTGATATATATTGAAATGAAGCATATGCTTTATAAAGTCCTGGTGCAGACTGTTGTGCTTTATGGATGCGAAGTCTGGGGGCCAGGCCTTGCTAATGATAGGTAAAAAAAAGGTGGAAAAGATACAAAAGAAAAATTTTCATACTGAGCTGGGTACTAAGACGCAAATACCTTATGACATGATGATGACAGAGTGTAGGATGATGTCACTTGAATCTGAAGCTCTTTGCAGATTTTATCCTACATATGTAAGGTCTTTTATGATATGCCAATCAATAGTCTACCAAAACTTGCTCAAGAAGAAAGTAGGAATAAGGGCTGGTATGCAGATATTAACAGATGGTTTATAAGATGGGGGGTGGATATTCAGGAATTGGGGATGCACAAAGAAGATATTGATGGACGGATTCGGGAGCATTTCCTAAATAAGTCGTGGAACGTGCCAGCCATAAATAAAGTGCAAGAAGCACAACACCTTAAGGAAGCCATATCGGTGAAGTATAGGCAAGCCATTGCTAGAATACATCTAAGTTCACATTGACTTGGTGTGGAGGTTAGGAGATGGGCAGACAGTGAGGGAATCGTGGAGGATGAATCTCATGTCTTGCTTTCTTGTCGCGCTTATTCTGATTTTAGAGCCAAGCATGGGATTAGTGTTGCTTCACTTGATGGTTTCTTTTGATGTCTAGGTTCATGTATTGGAGGGTGTATTATTGATATTCTTAAATATAGAGATGAGCAGTGGAAATAACAAAATGGAAAAAAGATAAAGGTAGAGGAGTCCAATATACATTCGTATTCTAACGCTTCTCCTTTTTTAAAGGGGTTGCTTGCTGCTTGGGACACTGCCAGGTCTCTTTTTTATATCAATCATGCGGCATGTCTTCAGCTGTCTACTCCATACTGATGGATTCCTTTGCAGGACACTTCTGAGAATGTGGCTCTAAGTAGTGTTGTTCATATAAAGACACAACGACGATGAATAATAGCAGGTATAAGTATTATTGCGGCTTGATATGAGTCTGGACATCTCATGTCATGGGAAGCATTTAGAACAAAATTCTTGTTATACAAATGGGATAGAGTAATTTGCACTCGTATTGCTGCATTGTTGCCACAACGTTCTCGCCCACAAATTGAAGTAACTGTATAGGATTGCCATCAGGGTATCAAATCAGGGTGCTTTGTTTCTTCTGTGTACAAATTGCTTCTACATTCTGAAATCTTGTCTCTGTCTAATGGATGGCATCTTCAGGTCCCTCAGCCACAATGGAAAAGTGTTTGGACATGGGTTTGGGATAAGTTGCTTCATCCCAAAGTGGCAGTTTTGTGGTAGCAAGAGATCCACAGATGCCTCAAAGTCAACACGATGGTCCATAAAATTGATAATTGGATTTCAGAGCTCTGTCCTTTATCTAAGTAAAGGGGGAGAGTATTGAGTGTTGTTTTTTCTTATGTAAGCGGCTTCGGCAGGCATGGTCTTGATTGTTAACCCTATTGACACGTCTCGATCTAGCCAACAAGTTCTGCTCGCTATCTATCCTGATGCATGGCACAAATGGCAAAAACGAGCTTTTCATCTTGCGTGTGGCTGGCTTTTATAGTCGATCTGGAAGAGGAGACTGTTTATCTTTAAGGGCATAGATACTGCAAATGAGATTCTTCTTCAGTGGACATGGAATAAAATTATTATGGCTTAAAATTGTTCTTCTCTTGATCAAGAGAAGAAAGTACTGATTTGGTATACTTACCTTCAGATTCATTCTTATGTATAGACAGGTGGTTGTGCTCAGTTGGATCAGTTTGTCCGCTGGGGTTATAATCCTATCTTTGCATTTTATATTATTATAGGTTTGATTGGTAAATAAAGCTTGTCGTCCTTCAAAAAGAAATGACAAAGACAAGGTGGATATATCCATGCAAACACTGATTGAGAAGTTGTTGCAGTAGGAGACTCGACATACAGGAACATCTACACGTGATTTGGAGAGTGTGAACGTTTCTACCCGAACTTTAGATGAGGACGTTTTGCACCATGACATAAGCAGACAAAGGATCCTACTATAGATTTATCAAACAGTAAATCTGTGTATTTTCGGGCAGAAGAAAAGAATAATTGTCTAGATACGATGATGGTGATTGTATTCTTTCTTCGAGGAGATGCTACAGTGGTGGTATCATCTCGACCCACCCGCTGCTGCCTGTCCCACCCTATCTATCTATCTATCTATCTATCTACCTACCTACCTACCTACCTACCTACCTACCTATCTATCTATCTATCTATCTACCTACCTACCTACCTTGGGGATTTGCCCCTATTTTATTTCATTTTGTTTTATGATGGGGTCTAAACTCCTTGTCTGTTTTGTTTTAGGCTTAATGCCCTTCTCATTGTACATCCCATAATCCCTTTGTGGCTTAATGGTCTCCCTCCCTCCCCTCCCTCCCTCCCTCCCCCCTCCCTCTCTCTCAACGTTGATATTGCATATACTATATTCTTAAATAACTTGCCATCTTAAAAAGAAATGACGCCCTTCCTTGCTTGAAAACTAGACAAGAAGTATGGACGAAGATGGTTTGGCTTAATGCAATTAGACAATACATAGTAAAAATATGGCCAAGTTATAAAATATATCTAAACGGTTTGTTGTTTAACATATTGTTCAACATTTTATTGAGAAACTTACAACTTCAGTTCCACTATTACTACTTACTTTTATCATATAGCGGATTTCACGTGAAGGTTTATATGGTTTAACCGCCACTAGGTCAAGTGACAACTTTCTAATAAATCTTAGAATATTACACATGATCTAGTTTGCAATACAAGGTTCAATATTCCAATTTATTTATATTTTTTTGTGATACTATACAATAAAGAATAATGCTATTGATTGAAATTATTAATATTGCATTCTGAAGTTCCATATAGAAGATGTGTAACGACATAAGGTATAGTCCATGAAAGCTAACACAACTAAATGGAGCTATTAAGCTTGTCTTCGTATGACCCTCATTTTGTTCAATGTGTGTAAAATATCGTATAATCCAGTTTGTTGCATATATATGGGTATGTTTGAGCACACAAGCATGGCTTTAAACTAAATTAAGTACTTTGCTAGAAGAAACAAATATTTGAAAATTTTAATTATTATTATTTCATCTAAATAAAACCAGTCCTTGGAAGATGTGTAATGAACACATGGAACAGACAAATGAAAAACATAAACCAATGAAATGCGCCTTTATGAACAAAGAAGAATAGAAAATAAAAAAATAAATCTAATGCAACTATAAGCTTCATACATTTCATTTCACTATCATCTATATTTTTTGTTTATGACTAAATGGAATCATAAACAAAGATAATGTGGAGTCAAAAAATAAAAGAAATGTCAATATTTTGGATAGGGATTCAATTACTATGACTATAGGATAGGAATTCAATTTTTATAAATATATGCGATTTTTTTTTTAATTATTTTCAAAACTATTGGCTTAACATTCCTACGTATTGCACCTTTTTTTTTTTTTTGGTTGTTGTATAGCCCAAAATAATTACCAGCTTTAAGAATAGTTGTCTTTGTTTATATATCTTCTTCCTTTTTTTAATCATTCTCTCTCTTCCCCCAAACTCTCGTTCTCCCTCCCTCCCTCTCTCTATAGGGTCTTATCTCTCTAGGGTTTTAGGGTTCTAAAGCTTGAGGGTAGAACAAGATGATTCTTGCATACTTTGATAGCCCACAACTAGAGCTGTTCATAGCATCGAGAATCCGCAAAATGGAGTACCTAGTGAAGAATATTTTTAATTTCATTAAGGTGGCTAGACCCATCTAACCTCAATTTCATAAGCTGCCCTGCTTGATATGCTTCACTTTGCTTCATTTCACTTTCATTTAGAGGGTTTTACATCAGCTTGATTCAGAGGTGTTTCATCATGGTAAAAGGTGGCATGAATAATGGAAAAGTGCCATGCACAGAGTTCATCGAACATTTTCAGAACCAAGAACAAATCAGTGTCCAGATAACTTTGTTGTCTTCTCTCTTTGACCCATAATGTCTTTCACGGATGATAAAAGAAAGCTATTTTTCACAACTATACGTCATCATTCCTCATTCAAGATTCATCATCCATTGTCGTTGTCGTCTTTATCTTTGTTCCCCATTGGAACTTCATGATTGATGACATGATGCCTTTAAAAATGTCCCACGAGACCTTATCATAGAATTCCTAGCTCCATCACAACTTCCTTGCCATGAGAAGGAGTTTTTATCAGAGCAGCTTCTACCAGAGTCTCCAGCACAACTTCATTCTAAGCAAGAGAATTCTTTTCAAGACCACATTCGGCCACACACACCAAGCGCGAAAGAGACCCAGCAATATTCCTCGGAGAAGTATTCAATATAATTACATGTCCTTGAGGAGGAGTTTCGATCAAAAAAATCTCTACCTAGTGAGAGAGAGGCAATATAGGAACTACATGTCACACTCCATGATCTCATCCATACAGATCCAACATCTGCAACCTGCAGTCCCGTAGCCAGATATTGTATATTCGTATTCGGAGAGATGTATGACTGATACCTTCATGACCGTGTCCATCTTGCGATGAACATAACTTTTATAGTTGATTGTTGATTTTGTTATAGACTCTAGTGGTAAAACATATGTGGGGGAGATTGAAGAGTTATTGGAGACAGATGTACAGTTACAGGAAATGCATCCCCTTGAGGTGAGGGTACAGGCTTTCCCAAACCCCTCGCAGGACCAGGAACCCCAACTTGAGACTAGAGAACAGGTCCAAGGTTCTGCAGTACGTGATGAATAAAGCCTAAAGTTGAAGATAATATGGGTGGCAGAAACAGAGGCAGAATCTCTACACTTTGTTTAACAATGTCATGCATATGAAGGTTGGTGGAGTTCTTTCTGTTACATGGTCAGTATGGAAAAGACTGATTGTCCGCGCCACCTTCTAGTCAAGTACCAAAATAATTCAATGTTCAATAAGATGCTGCCAATGTGGCATGATGTAAAAGCTTCAATTTTTTCAATTTCTTCTAGATATATGCTATATAATATGCAATTTAAAAAATATAGTTTCATTCAAGATGCAAACAACCCAAAATATACATCATGTTTTTTCAGGCTAGACCACATCGGCCACTCTCCAAACAAAGAAACCTTGTGAATTTATCTTCAAAGATTAAAAAAAAAAAGCTCTTACATCCATAATATCATTGACTCAAAATCTTATCCCGTGTAAACAATCATAACCTTGCAAATTATTCAATTGAATTTCCTTTCCAAAAGTAATTTGTTCGGTCAAATTAATTAATCATGTCAACATACCCGTCAATGATATTGTTCCATTAATAAAACTTGATTCTGCAACAATAATTCACAATCATCATAGTCATAAGCGTATCTCCAAAAAATTCTTAAACTTTTTCACATTTAATCATCACTATTCCTTATTTACGACGTTAGACGAATCTCACCATATTTCTTGATCCAACTTCTTTAGAAGCACTATAGTCTTCATTTACCCAACCCATTTGCAATACCCACTGAAAGTAAATCAAGGAGAAGATGTTTTGGTTACCTGCACCCAAACATACCAATGTTAGCATAAACATACTAACAAGGGGCGTAAGGCAAGCTATAAAACATTGTTCATCGACCTTCACCCTTAAATTCAGTTCCATCAGAAACCAAAGTACCCCATTATCTAAATCATAAATCATAAAACCTTAGTTACGTATGGCACACTTCAGCATCAACTACAAAACATATCAGTCCTAGCATTAGCTACTCTAAATAAGCAAGCACTAGCAACAACAACCATGCAATCTCTTGAGCTCCTACATTCTAATTTATGCCATATGCCTAATGTTTCACTAAGTGGAAAAATATATTTCTTAACCTTGATTAATAATTTTAGTGGAAAAATATATTTCTTAACCTTGATTAATAATTTTAGTAGATGTACTTTGTACGTATCCCTTACACTGCAAATCAGAGGTACTTGGCAAGTTCAAGCTCTTCAAAGTAGTAGTAGAAAAGCAGACAGGATTAGCAATTAAGATGTTGAGAATTGGCGTGGAGGTGAATATCTCTCTAATGCCCTTTGATGAGCTTCTCGTGGAAGAAGGTATTAAAAGGCAGTAAATCATTCCTTATGCTCACCCACAACATGGTTCCACTTGAAAGGAGAAATAGTTCTTTGCTTGATTTACCAAGATCTATCATGCATCACAAACAACTGTCAGGATCATTCTGGGAATAGACAGTAATGACAGCAGTATCTTTGGCAAATAGATCACGTATCAAGGCAGTCCAGAAATGTGACTCCTTACATCACTCCCTGTGTGAATATGCACCCAAACCAAAGGGGGTTTAAGGGGGATTTTAATTTAAATGTGTTGGACCCAATGGTTGTGTTAATTAATGCCAATGGTAGTTATGTGTTGGTTGTTAATGCCAATGGTTGTTATGTGTTGGTTGTTATGTGTTGGGGGATTTAATTTTTATATGTTGGATGTTAATGGGGGCCTTAGGGACGTACTCCCCCCCCCCGGTGTGACAAAAATTTTAGAATTCATACCAGAAAAAAACTAGAATTCATTTGAGGCTTTCATCACCTGTAGCTTTTGAATTTCATCACAATAAAACAAATAGAACATAAGTAAAAGTTACCATAAAGATAGAGCAGATTGATCCCATTATTCTGAAAGTCATAAAGTTTGCAACACCCATACACAAACATTTTTCAACTGGAATTTAACAGCAGCCTTTGGCCTCCATGGATTCTTGTGGTGAGAAACCAAAGTGGGAAACTTTTCTGCTTGTTAGCAGAAGGATCTAGAAGCCTTGGAATTTGCTTAATAACTGCCTTAAAATCTAAAAATGCATGGTAATTTTTTGCAAGCTCCATTCGAAATGAGCCATAAAACAATATCCAATAGCGCAATCCTGTATTAATCAGCTGGTAGGATGTGAAAGCCTACCAAACCCGGCCGAAAAATTGCTGTTTTAGCATAGATAACTTAATCAAACATATCCATATGATACACTATCGAAAAGATCTCGGAGAGAGCTTTCCAACGCAATAAAAATCATCTGAAACAGAGCTCTGGATCAAAAGTTATGATAAGAAATGTGTTGCCGGTGGGGAAACTGCACTACATGCGCCCTTCAAGCCCTTCATGTGCCCATTATGCACCACACACACAAAAAGAGGGCTTTTGTTGTAAGCCATTGGTTGTTGACCATTATGCACCACACGCAAAAAAAAGGGCTTTTGTTGTGAGCCATTGGTTGTTGACCATTATGCACCACACGCACAAAAAAAGGGCTTTTGTTGTGAGTTATTGGTTGTTGACCATTGAAAAAAAAAAAGGCTAAAATCAATGGCTCAGAAATGGTGCACTCTAGATGTATGCATTAGTACATCCATTTGAATACATCACGAAATCATAGGAAAACCTTAGTGAAAAGCGTACAAAAACACAAAGAAAACCCCCTGTTATTATGCTACATATTGTCAAAGTAATCTTCATTGGGTACCTAGGAAATCATAAAGATTACAAGTTGTACGATCCTTCCAGGAGACCTGCCGTTGCATGAGTTATTGAATACGGCGTCCGTGGGCTTGTTGGGGTCATACCTCCAGGAGGTTATAGATGCACGGACTCAGTTGTATCCTCCGGGACAATATTGAATTATCCTATACAATTGTACAGTGCACCAACATACTTATTACTGCTAAGGTTTTTCCCTCGAAAACCCTTCGGGGCGGGGTTTTTTTAATCCTGGCAGTAATACGCTTGATGCTCTCTTTTTGTTTGGGTCCCATAGGCCAATTGATCTCCGTGGACGATAAGAAATCTATTATAGTCTATTCTATTCCAATAAGCATGTTATTGTCGGCAGGCCAGTCCAGTTTGTTGAAGATGTTGTGTATAATGGCGTATCTTCAAGTGGTTCTCTTGCAGTGCAGAATGGTATTAGCTTAGATGTTGGAAATTTGATAGCAGGTGCTAGCAAGCCTTTCTCTAGCTCTCTAATGGTTTCTCTAGTGATCTCATATTTGCCTGAAGTAGTAGAATGGATGATACCCAAGGAAAAACAATGTAGAACCCTTGTTGTACCTATTGTTGAACCTAGAAGATCATCACATCTCATAGAAAAGCAAGAAAAGTGTAATAGATAGTGTAGTCTTGCCTTAAGGATGTAAGAAGAACACTTTCAATTGCTGAAGCAAGACATATGGGAATTGGTTGAACTTCTAGTTGGTAAGCAAGTTAGTGGCTATAAGTGGGAACTCTTTCATCTATGAGATAATTTGGCCTTTTTTCATCATCAAACAAGACAAATATGACATAGAATAATCTATGAAATATTTGGTAATCAAGTTAGAACTAATTTCTATTATAAGTCTATTGGTTATTATTCAAGAAACATCCTTTCCATTTTCGAGAAACTCAAGTGGAAGAGGATGAACCTCCATTCGATTGTGGCTGATTCAGTTTCAGGTCGAGGTACCGGCAGAGCATGGAGAGGAATGTCACTGTGATTGTGCATGCATCACAAACTATAATTGTGTAGAAGCTTTTGCTACTTATAAATCTAAGCAGACTCCTATATCTGCCTCTCCAATTGCTTCTGCACCATGTCACATAGCATCTTCCTCAGCTGCATGTCCTGTTGTGTCATCTTCTTATGTGTCCCCTTCTTGGAAATATAATGAAAATGATATATTTCATTGAAGTTGGACTCTTTAATGGCCTAATCAGAATGTGCCCTAGAATGCATCTTTTCTTTTCATTGAAGGCCACACACCACACATGATGAAGGCAACTCAATGGGTTTTGATGGAGGACATCGCAACCCAAAGGCCTAACCACTACACTCCCACCATGATCATCTTCATATGTGCATTTGCATACTTGGCTACCTTGTATCCAAGGTAAAGGTTATTTGGGTTTCAGGGTCTAAGATGTGGTGAGCAGTGTGGAAAAACTTCGGGGTAAAGAAGGCTTTCTTTTTTTTGTTAGAGACAATAATTTTTCCGGTTGAGCTAGTGCATGGCAGGAAAAATTCGACAGAATTTTCAGGTAAGGAGGGTAAAGATTTCCGGTTGGAAAAATGTGAAATATATGATTGTTTTTTTTTTCTTTTGTTACCCTTGTTGTGGGTCTTGGCACAATCATGACCCTTGGTTATTCTACAAGATGGAATCACCAACCATTGGGATTGCGCCACATCAACCTGACAATGGTAACTCTTTTTTTTTTTGGGGGGATTAGAAGATTTTTTCCAATAGGTTTCTGACATTGGTGGGGAGGAATAATGAAGAATAATCTCAACAGAATGATGATAAAGAGGTTAAGGGAAAGACATTACAATGTAGAAAAAAGACATGAGATATTTGTCACAATAGGTGGTTGATTTTTGGATGCAAAGAAAAAAAGGAACAAAATTAGCCAGAAAAAGGGGGTTAGAAACGTCTCATCCGACCGAAGATAAAAACAATAAAGAAGGCCCCAAAGAGAAAGAGCTTTCTGGCAACGGTCGAAACACACAACGGACAAATGCCCATTGCTGAGCTGCGCTTCTGCGCTTTTCCTTAAGCTTCCCATTTTCAGCAGACTTCCGATCCATCCCATTCTAACACCTTTTTCAATCCATCAATTTTGATGTCGGATTCCCATTTCCTATCCCCCAGCTGCTCATGCATCAATGTATCTGCAATCGACCTGGATCCAAGGCTTCCATCACGTTTTTTTGGACCCCTTTCACCTAATCTGCTGCTTCAATGCAGGTTTCATCAATCCGGTCACGGTTTTGCTTAGCTTTTTGGGTTTTTCAAGTTATTAGATTGTTGAAATTTGGGGTTCGGCCTTTAGAGTAGATCGGAAGAAGAAAAATTATGCCGGATCGTATTGAGCGAAGCCGCGGCCTCTGTTTAGCCAAATTGCAGAACCATATGAGGATTCAGAGATGAACGTTTTGCACAGAGCAGAAAATGGCGGTAAAAGCTGCATGGGGAGCTCTGCAAACTTTTAGCCCGGATCGGAATATGAAGGGCTTTGAAGCAAAGGGAATATCATTCTGCAAGCAAACGGAGTATGCAAAAATATGTGGGAATTGCTCAAGCAATTTTTAATCCTTTGTAATGACCTTCTTTTTCTTTCTGGATTGATAGGTCTACTATACAGGGGAGGATTCATGCGGCAGACAGGGCCTCAATGCAAGGTTGGGGCTGGAATATCCACAAGTTTGCTGGAAACGAGGTGCATAATCATATCCTCAAGTTCTGAAGCTTCATTTCTTTCTTTGTAACTGTTTTGGAAATTAATTCCTTATTTGGTTTTTTTGAAGGTTAATCACATTGTAAATTGCGAAGAACAGAGAAGGTTTGCCCTTCGAGAGCGCCGGTTAGCATTAGAAAAAGATGTGCGTTACTCTCTTCTGAGCAAATATAGATCGGAATTTGGCATTTTGCATTATCTAAACATGTGCGGGTTCGTTGCAACAGGTTGAGCAGTTGCAAAAAAAGCTTACACGAGAAACAAATGTGCGCAGAACTCTGGAAGCTGCATTCCGGCGACCCATTGGAACTCTTCCTCGCCTCCCCCATTACTTACCTCCCAAGGTAGAATTGCAAAGAAAAAAATGATCCTGAATTGGTGTTTCTTTACTTCTGATTACTTAAAGCGTTTTTTTATTCTTCTGCATGGAGTGTCTCTGATACTTTGCTTACATTGGCATCTCTTTTCTTACCGTAGACGCAAGAGCTGCTAGCAGAGGTGGCTGTTTTAGAAGAAGAAGTAGTTCATTTAGAAGACCGAGTCCTGTCGCTGCAGCACGATCTATCTGGAGAGCTTCTGATTAAATCAGAATTGGATAAACATGTTAACAAATCACGACCCACAAAGCCAAATCCGATTAAAAGGCCTGGGGAGGGTGTGGGTCAGAAGAAAAATCTTATTGTGGCCAGATTGCTGGCTCCATCGCCCACGCAGACCCCAATAGCTGCCGAGCAAGCAACTCTGTGCAATAAAGAAAATGAAAATAGCACCAAATCCGGCAGTAAACAGCTGCCGGACCATCGACCTGGTAGCTGCAAATTAGAAAAGCAGGATAGCTGCAAATTAGAAAGACAGAGCTCATCCCAATCAAAAGGTGGCTTGCAGGAAAGGAAAACGCCTCAAGCTGAGCACATAGATAGTGGAAAAGAGAATAAGCGTCAGAAGCTTTTGAAACTATGGCCGAAATCTACCCGATCTGAGCAGAACAGGGGGGATCAGCCTTTGGCTTCGCAAGGAAATAAGGCATTCAATTCTGTAAGTGTGATTGTGAATCTTAGTCCAAATTAGCAATTCTTACCTTCTTGCCTTCTATCAAAGTCTAAGAATTTCATTTTCTCAGTAGATATGATGTTTGTCAATTGTATATTTTCCTACTGGCCATGCAGACCTCTGCAAGTTGAATTGTTGCAAGATTGACATATTACATTATCTGTTTGCAATGAACTGATCTTATGCTTTTGTTCTTAGAATGGAAATCAAGGCCGCAATTGCGAATCTGGACCTATCGGACCTAACAAGCTATCTGAGGAGCTCATCAAATGCCTCCTCAATATTTATTGTGCATTGGCAACGCCTCATCATGGGGCTGACTTCGATGCCTCATCGAACATTTCGAGATCAACATTTTCAAGTTTTAGTTCCAATGCCTCTAAGAGTAGCTACAGCATCAAGACTGTCTCAGACTTTTGTTTAGAAAGGGATCCTTACACAGTATGCAGAGATCCCGGACCTTATAGACATTACAAAGATGTTTCAGTTGAGAATCTTGATTCTAACAGAGTTCCATTTTGTTCCTCGCTCTTAAAGAAGTTGAGGTAGAACCCCTAAACCCGGCTATCGATATGTTCTGGATGCAACTGACTGTGCACTCTATGCAGAATGCTTGTGGCAAAACTGGCAAAGGTTGAGCTCCAAGGCATGACTCACAAACAGAAGCTAGCATTTTGGATCAATATTTATAATTCATGTATGATGCATGTAAGTTGTTAATTTCTTTCAAGCCTAATCTATTTCTTACTGAAACCTGCCCTTGATTTGTGGTATGACGTAAGAAGTAGTATTTATCTATCTATCAATCTTATCTATCTTATATCCAAATTTTAGGCATTTTTAGAGCAAGGAATACCAGGCACACCTCAGCAGATGGCTTCTCTCATGGAAAAGGTACTGTATAGAAAAAAACTCAAGTTGTCTTTATTTGACAGTGCTCTCTAAACTGTTCTCTGGTTTGGGCTGACAGGCAGTGCTGAATGTGGGCGGATATATCTTGAATACCTTAGCAATTGAACATTTTGTTCTTGGTCTACCATCCCATTCCAAGCACGTAAGTGCTGTGTCGTGATGTCATTTCCTGGTCATTTAAATTTTGTGTACTGATGGGTATTAAGTTGATGTCCAGGCCTTTGCAAAAGTAAGCAGCAAAGAAGGTGAACACCTGCAACGTACTTTAGGTGTTGAGTGGCCGGAACCATTGGTTAGCTTTGCACTTTCTTGTGGCACTTGGTCTTCACCAGCTGTAAGTTGGTTCTTTGTATAGTGTCAGTGGTAGACAATTTCTTTCTCAGGTGTACCTTCTGTAACACTTTGTCCATTTTCTTGTACATCCAGGTTCGTGTGTATACCCCAGCTGGTATTGAAAATGAGCTTCAAACTGCCAAGAATGAGTATCTGCAGGCAGCTATTGGACTTAGGCACGCTGACAAGCTGTCGATCCCGAGAATTTTGGAGGCCAACCTGCACCATTTTGCTAAGGATGAAGTTTCAATGGTTGCTTGGTTAGGTGAGCATTTGCCTTGCCATTTAAGAGATATGGTGGATAATTGCATGAGGAAAGCAAATGGGTTTGCTCTTGAGGTGTTGCCTTATTGCTTCAAATTTAGGTATCTTCTTACATTGTGAAGCATAATGTCAGCTACCTAACATGAGGTGCCTGGGCATCCCTTTTTCTTTTAAATAATTTTTTGATTATTGTATCAGTTGTGGTGGTGGACTTGCCACCTAAGTGCAAATTTGCCATGTTGCCTTGCCAGGTTACATGCTGTCACAGTTGTATATAGTACTCTTAAAGATTATTTTTTTATCTATTTTTCCCAGTGCTACTTTCTAATCTAAAAGGACTTTGCTTCTAACATGTCCCAATAACTGAGAATATGTTATCTATTTTGGGAGTAGATAAACTATGTTCTTATTCTGAAGCCATGTCCAATTTCATATATTTTAATATCAACAATGGTGAAGGCACATCATAAGTTCCAGTTTCTTATCAATGGCAGTATGTACTATAGAGATGCCTGTCATAATAATGAAGATGATGTAATGCACACAAGAGATGAGTTTAAATTGGATAATATTTACTTTTAGACATCTAAAACAAGCTTTACAACCTTGAAAAGTGTAAATCTAACAATGTCGGCCTTGGACAAATAGGACTCTTTGCATCGTACGTGGCTTTTTTGGTTTAAGGACTTTGTCAATGAATTTTTCGGTTTAAGGACTTTGTTAATGAAGTACAACCCTTAGGTAGTTTGAAGTGGACTTTGTCAATGAAGTACAACCCTTTCGTAGTCTGAAGTGGATTCAAAACTTTTTTCTTTCGTATCAAGAGCTTGGTTCGGGAAGTATCTATATGTATATATAATACTAAAGCCAAAATAAGATGATAGTTTCTGCGTGATCTTGGCCGTTCACTTTGTTGTGTGTGCACTCTTTTGTTTTAGGTCGTTTAATAATTAGTTATTATTTTAAGATTTCTAGGTAGATGAATGCAAAAAGAAACAATCGTGACAGATTTTCTTGCGAGTCTTTGTCTTGGAAAAAACACTCGATATGGCATTACGCCAACACTGGCCTCTTCACTTGATGATATCTTCTTCATCTCTACTTTGTCCAATTCGCGAGTATGCAGTCCGGTCAAGATGCAACAGGAGCAACAAGGCCAGTGGCCATTAGATCAAACGGGCAGCAGGAACAACATCATCTGTGAATTTCATCTGTTCAAGCAGAGTTCGAGCAATTTTCCTGCAACCACTGCTTCTTTTTTTTTCTCGTAGTATGACATCACAAGATTATGGAACTTTTCTGGAATAAAAATAGAACGGGGTTGTGGAAGCTATCCTTCTTCATGATCTTATCTTATGGTTTAGTTTAGTTCTACACAAGAAGCGGGTTGGGGGATTTTAGATGTGAAACGTAGCACATTTACAGTCTTATTCACCCAGTTGTTCATTTCTGTATCCCCCAACCTGCCATCATTATAGTCTGTTTATGGATCTGCCCGGTTCGCCTGCTTATGGTGGAGCCTTTGCACCCTTATGTCGGGTTAACCTCGATGGCTATCAATTCAGGAAATACATGTACTCAGTTACTTCTGTATCCTCCACCCATGCATATGCACAATGTATGGTTGTACAAGCATGATTGTGCCATCATGCACACTATACTCATTCGAAATGTTTACCCATAATTCCATCAATTTTTAATGTTCTGCTTTACTTGCATCTGACCCCGAAGTAACAGGAAATGATGTTTATTGCTTGGTGAATGATAGGTTTGTAAGGATACTACTCGGGTAATAGCAAACCTCCAGCGGCGGCAAGTTCATTCTCGCCTTATTATCTCAGACGATTTGGAGCCCAACAAGGATTTATTTAAACTAATTGTGATCTGGGTAATTTTATCACTCCATTGTTTCATGATGCCGTTACAAAAATCCTGAAATTGCTTTGCACTGTGGGACAACATTGCAGGCGTGCAACCCCCGTCAGAGCATTGCATGGTAAGTCTAACTTTTATTATCTCATTTAGAGAATGAGGTTGAGACTGATATTGTGTTGATTATGTGTAATGTTTATCAGGAACGTGCTTGAGCTTGGGAATGTCAACAAGTTCTTCACATATATTGATTTTTTAAATTTTGTTGTGGCAGCTTATGTTACAGCAACTTTCAAGGTGGGAGCACTACCATATTCTAGCATGGTTTCTCAATCGCTTATAGCATTTTTCTTCAATGGTTTGAGATTGTGATTTTGATGACATTTTGGATTATGATTCAGATGCTATTCATTTTTGACTCGCACATGGCATCCTTAATGTTCAGTAACGGTCTTAGAGTTTCTTAATGGAGTGAGGAATAGCAAACCAGAACCACCATTAATGGTATGCTAGAGAAAAGCAGAATTTGATTTTTTTCGAAGAATATTTGCTTGAGTTACTATCAATGCAACTCTGGCGCTACAAATGATCTAGCCAAACCTCACTCAGGTAATCTCGAACTTAAAACTTCTTTTTCTTCTACTTTACTCAGAAGAATAAACATTATGATTTATGAAACTCTCATCTGAATTCTCACACCAATGAACCTTCCTTCTATACTATCTATCTATCTATCTATATTGTTGCTGATAAATGAAAGATCTGATATATATATGATGTTTGCATGATTTAACATATTTATTTAGAGACTATCAGGGCTGTAGAGTGACGTGTACTTAACCATGAGCAAATTATTGTAAGTGGGTACGAACCAAATAATGTTTTTGGGAGCTGCACTGTTATGCATGTTAAATGTGGGAGTATTGTTCATGATAGGAGTTTAGAAGATGCGAAATCTTCGACCGCATTATAAACAGAGATGTGGTGTCATGGATTACAATGATTGCAAGCTATGTTGAGAATAAATGCAGCGTACAATGATTTGATATAATACAGAAACAAGCCGAGGTATATATTGTTCTTTTCTACATGAAATCATACACGTCTGATTGATACCAAGTCTCACTGCTTTACGTCTTTTATCCATGACCATCTCAAGAGATACAACTTATGATACCATAGTTCCTACTGGATGTTGTAGATCATACTTAATAAATCAAGGAAAGAGAGTGCATGGTGCAGATTGCTAACGATCTATTTCTATTAAAATTGGATATAGAGATTTAGTTGATATGCTTAGGAAATGCAACAGGTTATTTAGAAGTGGCATGATTGCATGTTCTATTTTTAGAATACTCGATAAGTTGGTTTATGCTTGCTCTGCAGATCTACGTTAGGAGTCATAAGTCGTATTTCTTGTATCCTTACAGCCGTGCAATTCAGAATAAAAATATGAGTTTTCGGCAAAGACACAATATGGCTACTAATTATGTGGTGTTTCCGCAGGTTGCACATTAGAGAGATTACAAATAAATGCCTTCTATCCAGCTACTAATGTATGCATTTGACCTAGCTAGCTGATTGACATGTATTTCCAATCTATGCCACTTCCAAGAAAGACATTCAGAAAATATAACTCCTACTCTTGCAGGGCTTTCGCAGACTCAACTTTGCATGTATTGACAAGTTGCATATGCCCACACTTCGTTATAACAAGCCTTTCATTCATAACTGGACTGCTTTTGGAGGTACATCTCTCCATTATCCATCACATTTCCATATGTTTTACAACAATAAACAGAGATACAGAACATCTGCTTGTCGCATAAGGCATGATTGTGTAGACATGCCTGGGTTAATTATAAATTTTTGTATAGAAACAGTCTTAGCTTTTATGCTGCATTGTTTAACACATTTAATATTAACATTTGCCTTTTCCCATTCATTACTTAAACATTTTGCAACATGTCTATTGCAGCAAATCCAATGCATGGGGAGTAGAGCATTGGAACTTCGTTGATCCTGTAAAAGTGAATCATGTAGTACTAGCAGAATGTAAAATCATTTAAGTCTCCTATATCTGTTAATCACATTTTCTCTGCGGTGTTTGACTCTCTTGTGTATTGTTGGGTTACCCCTAGGGGGCAAACCCTCGCTTACGTGGGTTTGTGGCATATCCTAGGTATATGCTGGAATAGATCTAGGATATACTGGTGACTGCTCCAAACCTATTGTTCCCTGTAAACTGGTGGTCTCCTGCGTTCTGAATCTCAGATGTTTCAAGCGGGTAACTGGACCATGCTTCTATTCCAAAAGATCTAGAACTCGTTGTGCATATAGCTGCAGCACTGCTGTAACGCTCCGTTCATGCCAATTGCTTATATAACGGGGAGTTTTGCCTTCATTGTGTCAATAATATATATATTTTTTAGTTTCTGCGAACCGTCAACGTATACAGAAGTGGCTTGAAATCAAAGAAGCATCAGAAGAAATCAAGTGAGAAATCTAGTTTGGAAGCCACATATTGGGCAATGGTTTCTAGAATATAATGCCTTTGCTTCTAAAGTTCGGATCAGAGGCTTTTTTCATCTTGAATCCTTCTTATATTTCTTCGGTGGCTTAGCAAGTTAACGAAATGTGCATATGTAACAAATGAACCTCTAACAAGCTCAAATTCAAAGATTTTTAATGCACGCAGAACCTTTAGAACAAATCCTGCCATAAGCAATGCAGCGGCCATGGCGTATGCAATAAGGAGCTTGGAGAATCCCACTACTTCCACGGTTATTCTGGTAAGCATCCATTATACTTAAGGCTATTTCTTCACAATTATTGTGCTATTCTTAGATAAAACTCTTACAGGCCAAGAATGCGAGCAAGAACTAAATTTGGAGTGCAATAAGCCCACTAGCAAGGAATGGCCTGATGGAGACTGGATAGTATCCCATTGCCCAACGTTTTGTGATAAAAGGAGGAGTTTATGTTACTGTGGAGAAGGTCCCAAGTACCCACACAGGCCTGTAGCTAAAAGTTGTGGATTCCTAATGAAGTAGGGCTCTACCTTCCAATTTGCAAAAATTTGCTGTAATTGCAACCATGCTGGATAGTGACAATTTTGATCATCTGCTCTTGCCTACATGTGCAGCGGAAGTATTGTTGACTTGACTGGAGATGACTTCCACACAATATATGCTAACTCGAGCGCAGATGTCGGTTGGTGCAATGTAGATCCACAGGATTTTTATAGTGGCAAAGTGAAGATCAAACAGCAATGTTTTTGCAAGAATGGATGCACTGCAAGAATGTGGTGTGAGATCCCCATAGAATGCACATGCATAAATCAGTGCTCTGGAAATGGATTCTGGATTCTGTGGTGATGGTTTTTGTTGTGTAAATAATCATTCCCTTGCTTTGTTCGTGCTCAGTTAAGCAGCTTGAGTAACAATTGTTTGTCCATGCAGTGCAACGAAGGTTGGTTTGGTGTTGACTGTAGCATGCCTTCTCCACTTGCACCACTACAGAATCTGAAATATAGATAATGCTACTCTTATTATCCATGCTTTTAATGGTTTGACAAAGGAATATAGATAATTTCTAATTACTATGAGCTGAAGAAATGCATAAAGCTTACTTTTAATTAGATGCAGCAACAACTTATGGAGGCAAAAGCTAGGTACAAAATGGGCAAAGTGGACGATCAGATGGAAGCCGTAGACTACTCTAAGGTACTGAATTGTAGCCAAATCGGAAACAAGCTCCCAAAGCAGAAGCTAACATTTTGAAACTCCAGGCAATGTTAAAGCAACGAGATTCAGCATGTACAGCAGATAATTGTCATCTTGAGTTTTTATTACAAGTTAATGAAGGTACAAAGCAGTCTCTAGAAATTATGCAACAGTTACAGCATTCTCTAGATACATCTATGGTGCTGGAAAATGCCTTGAAGGTAGCAAATGCAAAGCTAGAGCTTTGTGAAAGAACAGTGGCAGACCTATATTCTTCATTGGAAAAGGATAGACTCATTCTTGAGGATCTAGTTGATGCCTCTGCGCTAATATCTGATATTTTCTATCTTCCAATTACTAAAATTGATGGTAATCTTCTGTGTTTGGTACTTCCTGCAATTATCTGAGGTCTCAAGGTTGCCCTTAAGGCCAAATTTGCATAGGTGTAATTTAAAATGGTAGGCGAATCTTAGGTATTCGAGATTAGTTATGTTGGCGAATTTATTCCGACTTCAATTTTTAGTTATAGAAAGCTAGGCGAATCTTGATCATTATTATTTAGCCTAGAAAGTGGAAATTGTTTTATCTCCTGAGTGAAATTTAACTCGGGAATAATGACTACATATTTAAATATAGACCATACATCATGTACCCCCTAACCTTGTCGATGATTTTATTTTTCCCATATCAAGATAGAGTGCAAGAATTGAGTCCAGATGAAAGTTATAAGGAAGATATGGACCTAGAGTAGTTAGTACTCATGTTGGCAATGACATCCCCGCTTGTTTGAATTTAGGGTAGAACCTTGCAGAGGTTCCTAGTAGAGACTAGGCCTCTGATTATATCAATGCATGGGCTACTACCCATTCTGTCAATTATACCCAGGCATCAATTATACCCATGCATGGGCTACATGTCATTCTGTTGTTTTTACCTGCGGGTAGCACATGTGGCAATGTCAGAGTGGTTCAACTGACCTTTATGTTAGGGCAAAGCCCTTTTACTGGGCTTTCCCTTTAATGGGCATGGCACTGTTTGATTTCCTATTGAATCAGCATTTAGGTAGTAGGTTTAAGTGGAGCATCTTTGGCTGCATCAATTTGAATGTTGCTCATTTTCCTCGAAACAGCCACATTTTGAAGTGACTGCCACATTTTTCACTATCCCTTGTGTGTTTGCTTCTATTCTTGGAAGTCCTCTTTGATATGTCTAATCTGTTAAGTAAACTAGTCTAAAGGCTCCTATACATCTAAAAACATCATTCTGGTCTGTCCAACAGATTGTATATCTTTATTTAGTCACATTATTATGATGTTTACATATTTTTCTTTAACTAGTGTGCAAGCACTAGGCTTCAACCCATGGGTAAAGATGAGGCTACAAATTATTATGGAAGAGGTAAATGCTCTAGTTTCTGTTAGTCTTTCAGCATAAGCCATATTTTTGGCTACTAACTCATAGGGTCAGCAGATCCATGTGGTGAAAGTAACTGCTAAACAGGACCAAACATCCCTTTTACTTGTTCTTTTGCCTTAGTGTCATCTTTCTTTTTGTCACTAATGTATCAAAGCAGTCTAGACACACTATGTATTTAAGGAGAAATAAGTAGTACAAGAGCTGGAAAAACGGTTTTCAACCAGTGGTCAAACATGATTAAAACTATATGCTTCGCGTATTTCTGGCATGCAACTGCAAAAGGCACGCAGAATATCATAGTAGGAGTTTTTAGCAGCAATTTTTCTTTAAGGAGAAGTATGCATGACTAATACAGTAGAATCAGTACATGGAAACATAAACAGGACACTGGCATGTATCAAACAATTACAAGCATCATCCTAAAATGTTTGTTCGTAGATCTGTAAAATAGTTAATACTCCGTAATCCCATCATTATGATGATGAGGCCTTGGATCTGGCTCCGATTTCTTGTATATGTAGGAAAGCAGCAGAAAGTGCCAAAAACAGACCTCATTTTGTTGATGGTCACCATTAGCTTGTTGTGCAGCCAAAGGATTGTTGTAGAGTAGTGCATCCTCCTCCCTAGCCAATTCCTCAACTTCAGCAGCCCTTGCATTTGCCGCCATGAGTTGACATCTACGAATTACACTGGTAGCACCGGCATTTATGCTCTTAACACTCTTCTTTCTTGCTTCAAAATCTGCTTTGGTGCCCTTCTTATTTTGGGTAGAATGCATTGCTGATTGCGCCAATGGATATCAGCATTCAAACTAGGCTATTTCCTAGTTCATGTCATCCTCTGGAATATATAACGTGTGCTTACCCTTCCAGTGACTCACTGGCAGGGGACTACGCATCTGATTGTGCCAAATGACTGTTCGAGTCTTTCTTCATAGTGGCGCAACCAATCGTGACCATGGCTCTTCATCCATGTCATTCTGAATGTCTGTGCCTCGTAGTCGACCGTGTCAACCTGTCCCATCCAAAGTTCGTCACCACGGAAGTGGCGCAATCTTACGATGTCCCCCTGGCATGGGTAGTGTGGAGGTACGCCCGGGCCACCCGGTGAAAGTAATCTAGAAGGAACTTCGAGTGTCCGGGTCTCTAGAACCACATTTGTTCCGTCTCTGTGACCTGCCAAAATGGAAACCTCTCTAAGCAGTTGAGCGGTCTGATGCACTCCGATGTCATTCCAACACTTCCTTGCAATACCACTTTCCCGATGCTATCCTTCTCGATGCGATTTCCTTCAAGAGGATATACCTTGTGGTAAAGACCTGTGAAACACAATGCTGAACCAGTGATTGTGCTGAATATGATGATGTTAATCAGTCGACAATACTAATCATGAACATCTGTGTCTGAAGCAAAAGTGACCTGATCGCTAACCCAGAAGAGAGTTCCACGGAAGAAACAATGCCTGAACACTCTCACTTCGTTGGACGTCAATTCCATGTCATAATTGCGGGCAGCTAATAGCTCCATTCGTGAGGCATCTATGGTCTGGCGTCTCCCGCTCAAGATTGGGGTCTCCGCAATAATCTCTCGCATCTCCTCTGGAGCACCTACAGAGCCCAAAAATCGTGCGTCCCTCTCGTTTCGGGTGGCAATGTACCCTCACGTAGGGATGTCACATTAGAACAGTTCCGGGAGGACAATTCATGTATGAAGACCCAATTCCTATAAACAGTAAGGGCGGTGAGCTTATGAATGCATCGCTGCAAGGGGAATCACAAGGTTACATATACCTGACTGCAAGGCCCCTTAAAGTGATGACTGCAGCAAATTCTCCCACCGTTGTGGGTGTAGATCACCATTCCTGTCTTGGATTCGAGCACACATAATCTCTTGAAAAAAAGTTTGTTCTCAAATTTTGCAAAAGTGAGCTCCATGTGCACGGGGTTGGTGCATATCTTGTTAACCTTCGAGAAGCACCTCTCCATCCTGGTTAGTAAGTGGCGGAAGGTTACTAAGCAAACCCTAAATGTAAACTAATTCAAGGATGTTACATACCTGTAACACCATGTCCCATCCAGCCCACCGTAGTTGCGAATGTCCTCAATCATGTGCCTTGCCCCGAACATATGATGGATGGTTTTGCTGTTCTCTCCGAAGAAGGCTTCGCTCATGACCCTCCAGAAGACTTGCAAGTTAGCAAGACTTTCAAGGGCTACTTGGGACCAGCCACCATTCCTTGACTCGTCGTAAATGAGACGACAACAATCAGCCAGCAGTTAATGAAAGAGCATTCTTTCCTCCGAGATCAGACCATAAAAAACATATTCAGCATAAAACTGAGCAAAAGCTTGATGTTCATCTGCTTTCCAATACCCCCCTGCGCGTAAAAGGATCGCCTGGAAATCTTCTATTGCATAAATATGGAGTTCGGTTATGTTTAACCTCAGCTAATTGCCTCTCAACTTCCTGATGGAGCTAACAGCATGTCACCGTTTCTCACCTCTATCTACCTGAAGGTGTCCTCATTGGTGTCTTTGGCTACACCTGCATGACGAAACAATCCCAATTCAATGATACGGGGTCAGGGCCAGTGCCACAACTCTTGCTACACAAAATCCTCAAAATAATAAACTAGTCCACATTCAATACTATGACATTCCAGGGTTTAAACGGGGTACCAAGGGCAACTGTGTGCATCGTATCGATGGGGTGATGCGCGGTAAGATCGTGACCTTGCGAATGATGAAGCCGTATGAGTGTGGACATCCCCTTCACGCCATGCTCCCTGAATGTTGCTTTGCTGCTTTTGTACCTGTCAATGGACTCAATAATGAACTCCATTGTCTTTGTTTCATCTAGAAATCTGGACTTCTTGTGCAGCTCCTTGAAAATGCCACCATCCGAACGAACATGGCAGTAACGGCATGGGTTTAGTTAGGCCACCTGCAAATGACTTCAAGTGTAAGCAATGGCGCACGGGCTTAGGCTACCTGAGGAGGAAGTCAATGGTAAGCAACAGTCGACGGCTTTAATAGAGTAAGCAAGGACCTTGGGAAGTTTTGGCGATTGCGCAATGAGCAATATGGTCTCCCATGAAACCAAAGAAAAAAGTCTTGTGGATGAAATGCATATTAAATTTCAAACCTTCGAAGTCCGGGATGTCAATAGCATAGTCTAATTCCACACCGTGGCAGAACAGCTGGTCAATCATTCTCACGATAATATCCCCGAACTCGTCAAACACATCTGGCCCCCCACCCTGGACTAGCTCGCTCGGGATGTACATGAGCGGGAGAACAAAAACCTCTGACTCGAGCAGCATCGGATCTCCATTTAGGATGACTAGAGAGTACGCTTCAATCGAATGCACTTTTGTTGACGCAGCTTGTAAGCCATCCCTGTGCAACATCGCTCTCCAATGGTGCGGGTCACCTGCAATGTATCAGGGCTCATATCTGAATTCGTTAGAGCAATTTGCACATTCAACTGCAAAGACGGTCCCATGCTCCTTTTTGTCCGAGACTGCAGGGTGAACATTGGATCAACATCTATGCCCCGTGTCACACTTGGGGCACATTGCTGGAAGCTCTAACCATGCTTTTGGATTCCATAGATCATGACACTACCTCCAAATTTTTCCGTGACAAAAATGTTTCTTGAACTGCCAAAACAATGAAACTTAATCAACTATAACTTCTCCAAACGCACCTGTCATGGTGCTTCCAGAAAAATGTCATAACTCTGGTGAAGAGTCAACTGATTTGCCAAGCCAATCATCCCGCAACCTCCAGCCGTGAAGTAAATTCCAACAAATCGAGGGCACGGAGCACATCTGTTTAAGAAGGTTCGCCAAAGGAATCACAGCAAATTGTACACTCTCCTTCCGTGTGCTGCTGCAGGTTGGGCAGACCTGGCAATTGGAGCGAGTA
Organism: Isoetes taiwanensis; assembly: GCA_021234155.1. Classification (NCBI taxonomy): domain Eukaryota; kingdom Viridiplantae; phylum Streptophyta; class Lycopodiopsida; order Isoetales; family Isoetaceae; genus Isoetes; species Isoetes taiwanensis. Next base: position 492,025 of record JAJEKV010000073.1, read on the forward strand.
ACAATGCTCTCATCATCAACTACAACGCCGAATACATGTTCTTCGATCCCTCAAAGCCTGCTTTGTGGTAGCAAATTGCATAACGCTAAATTGGTGTGAGGCCCAGGTGCTTTAGAAGACGCTTCATGCTCCTCGAACTAGAAGGGATTTTATGGCCATTGATAAAGCTGTCCCAGTTGCCCTTCTGGGAGATCAAGGAAGCTAGACTAGATTATTTCTTATCGCAGAATAAAACCCTAAGAATGCCGTCTCTTGCTGCCATGCTATGGTAGCATGGAAGAGCAAGACACATTATCACATTCTCATGCTCACACTTTGATTTGAACATAGATATACAAGAAGAATGCATCTTTGCACACTTTGATAAGAAGACTTGAAGAGCAAGGTGAGGACATTTGACTAAGGTCACACAAGCAAGTCATGAAGGTGATTCAAGCAAAATTTGAAGATTTGAAGACCCCTTGAAGAGATCTTGGTATGTGATGCTACTATTTGAGTTCTTGGCATAATTACATTCTTTGATTCCTATCCTAAACCCTCCACACCTTTCACCATGAAGATATGCCCATGAGACCCCAAGTTCCATGCCTACATTTCATCTCCCAAGTCAAAATTTGTCTGGAAGATTTTTTCTAGTCAAAACTTCTCCTTTACATGTCACTCACATCCCACACACACTTACCATGCCATCACCATCTCATTGAAGCACAAATTTCCACTTGACTTGGTCATACACATGGTCAAAGGTCAAATTCCTCTCCCTAAAAGTCAAAAAATGAGAGAGAGTGCAAAATTCCTAAGGGAAGCATTTAAGAGACAAAATTTGCCTAGAAAATGCAAATTATATGCATTGATGCTTAAATTGACCCATGACAACACTCAAAAAAGGCCAAGTCACCATATATGTCATCCACATTGCCATGTCACACTATGCATGTGTCACCCCATTGAAATTCTATCTTTTGCAAAAGTTCTTCAAATTACATGGTTGAATACTTCCACATCATCATCCACATGTCATACACATCATGTCCACCTCATCCCATGTTTTGACTAGAAAAAATATTCTTAGCCAAGTTGTTTGACATCTCATCACTTGCCATGTCATCCTCACATTGCCAACTCATCATGCCCACATGCCACATCACCATCCATATACCCCTTTTCAAGGCCAAAATTCAAAAGGGCTCCTTTGCAAAAAAAGATTCCACCATCCTCTAGAGCTCACACTCTGACGGTTGGCGTGGTTGATTTTCCTTGTTTTGCAGTTTGAAGACGTACAGTGGGGGGCTTGGTAAGATTGCCAACAGGAAGGCGGCAGATTCTCTAGGACCAGTAGCGGAGCTTTTGAAGTGGGGGGACCGCAAATGGTGGATGCGATTACAAGAATGTTTAATGCATCTGTTACAGAGGGTTTTCTGTCAGCATGGCAAATTAATAGAGTGGTGTCGATACATAAAGTGGGAAACAAAAGTGATCCTGACAACTATAGAATGGTCATGGTGAGCAATTTATTTGCTAAGTTGTATGCTACCATTGTAGAGCATAAGATTAATGTTTGGGCGGAGGAGCAAAATGTTAGGGCTAAGGGACAAGCAGGTTTCAGACCTCAGAAATCCACAATAGATCATCTTGTTACTTTCAGGGCGATAATAAGCACCGTTAAGGGGACATGGAAACCATTATTTGCTGCATTTGTAGATTGCACTAAGGCTTTTGATACAGTATGCAGGAAAAATCTCTGGATCAGTTTAGAAAGAGTAGGAGTGCCTGAAGAATATAGGGATGCAATGAGACTGTTATATGAAAAAGTTCTAGTTACACTTTCTACCCCATTTGTTGAGGAATGTCGATGAGGCAGTGGTTACTAACATGGGGATTAAGCAGGGGTGTCCAATGTCGCCAACTCTTTTTGGTATATTCATTGATGAATTGGAAGAGTCGGTGGAGAAATATGGGGGAGAAGGAACAGTTACGGCATGGTATATTATTCTGTTGCTCTTATATGCGGATGTTATTGTATTGATTGCTCAGAGCAAGGAGGGAATGCAGAACTATCTAGATGCTTTAGCCTATTTTTGTGATGCGAGGGGTTACAGGTGAACCTAAGCAAGACTAAAGTGGTGATTTTTGACCTTAGACAAAAACTATGCTTTCTTCTACAAAGAAAAATCTGTGGAGATCACTACATCCTATAAGTATTTGGACGTTACAATGGATAAGCACTTTAGGTTGGACTGGAATAAGGACAGGATCAGAGAATGGGTTAAAGAAGCAGTAACATGTCGAGTATGGTTTAGTCCGGGTCATTACAGAGACAAAATGAATCCTGAGCTAAAGAAGATGAGCTATCTAAGTATCTTGTGGTGTCCTGCATACCAAGCTATAAGAGACATGTTTGGGATTAGAGGAGTAGACATTATTTCTTTTTTTCATCTGCCATCAACTAGGGTTCGAGTTTCTTGACGGATGTGTTACAAATGAGAGAAACGGTGATAAAAATTTCTAAAGATATTCTTGATGATGAGGAAGAGTGAGAGCTTGGTGATGAGTCTCTTGATTACGAGGGCTTGTCACATGAACATGTGTTTAATTTTGAAACTGTTTTTGTGGATGTCTCATAGACTTGATGGTCTCTAAAAGACGGAATAATACACTTCACTTCAGTTCACTTCACTTCATTGCTTCTCTCTCTCTCTCTCTCTCTCTCTCTCTCTTTCTCTCTCAACTGTGTCTGGGCGTTTAGTCTGGTGGTAACACACTAGGTCTAGCAACTATAGGTCTCGAGTTCGAGACTGCCCAAAATCGCACTCGAATCAAGCGTCAAAACCCTGACGCAATGGTAAAACATGTTAGGTACCACTTTTGGAAGCAAAAACATATAGGTACTTTAGAACTGGGTACTTTCTCATTTTTCTTTTCATTAAAACTAGTACAAAAGTTCAAAATAAAAGTCAAGGACGTGTTAATATTCAAAGCTAGGATATATATATTGCTATCGAAGACCAAAATATATATAAAAGTTTTAAAATATACCTTTTATTGACATATTATATTGTGTAAAGTGGTACCTTTTTAGGTACTTTTTAGTCACTAAATAATACTTTTTAAGGGACACCCTAACATGCTTTTACCCAAAGTGGTTGGGGGCAGGGCCCAACCAAGCAATGTAGTGTGGTGTGTGGTCACATGTCCAGTTGGATGCTGCCTAGTGGCGTGACATTAAAATACTATCTATCTATCTCTCTCTCTCTCTCTCTCTCTCTCTCAACGTTGATATTGCAATATACTATATTATTAAATAACTTGCCATCTTAAAAGGAAGATGATTTGGCTTAATCCAGTTAGGCAATACATAGTAGAAAGGTGGTCAAGTTATAAAAGATATCGAATATTGAAATGGTTTGTTGTTTAACATATTATCCAACATTTTATTGAGAAACTTACAACTTTAGTTCCACTATAGGGAAGAACCGGGGAACTATAGGACGATAATGGTGAGCTCTATCTTCGCGAAGTGGCTCAGAAAAGTACTAGACAGCAAATTAAAACAGTGGGCAGAAAAAGGAAAGCTGAGGGCACAAGGACAGGTAGGCTTCAGGCTGGAACACTCAACTACAGATCATCTAGTAACCCTCCGAATACTAATAGAACATAACAGATCACAGGAAAAGAAGATAGCATGCTGCTTTGTGGACTTCAAAAAAGCTTTTGACACCGTGCCGAGGGAAAAGCTCATACAGAGACTAATAGACATGCAGGCACCAGAAGACATGGTAGAAGCAATTGCAAGACTATATCACAGAGTCTATGCAAAAATGGAACAGGAAGGACAGGCGATAAATTGCGATACAGGAGTCAAACAGGGGTGCCCTCTATCCCCGACATTGTTCGACATATACATAGATGCATTACAAGGTTTCATAGCAGAACAACAAGGGGATACAGATGCCCCCACACTAGGAGACACCAAAGTACCCATTATGCTATATGCTGATGACTTAAGCATGATGGCCACAAAAAATAAAGGGATGCACAGGTTACTGAAGCTATTAGAGATCTTCTGTGAAAGAACAGAGTTAACGGTGAACCTCGCGAAAACCAAAATAGTCATTTTTGGTAACAGGAACAGACACAGACCTTTCAGGTATATGGGGACAGAAATAGAGGAATCCGCAGAATACAGGTATCTGGGATATGACGCACATCGCACGGGGAAATGGGCTAAAGGTGCGGATGCCAGGTTTCAATTAGCCATTGGGAGCTACTTCAGTATGAAAAATTTCTGTAATAAAAGCAGAATAATCGACTGGGAGATCAAGTGCTACTTGTTCAGTGTAGTGGCCGTGTCGACGCAACTATATGGGGCCGAGGCATGGGGACCGAGCCTAACAGATAAGAAATGGGACAAACAAGAAGGGATCCTTAGACAATGGCATAAATAGGAATTTAGGGTGAGGGCAAACACACCCTTGATAGTCATGATATACGAGACAGGCCAGAAACCAATGGAAGTGAGAGCATGGGAAAGAACTATCAGGTACCTAATAAAAGACAATACAGGGGGTCACCTAGGAAAGCTGTCAAGCATTGCAATCAACGAGTCAACAAAATCACACATCATCTTAAGCAGTGGATGGTTCAAGGATGTAGCGATATGGACAAGAGAAATGGGGATGAACCTGAGTGACCTAGTAAACGAAGGGAAATGGAATGAAGACTGGGCCGACAAGGCTGCACGAGCATGGCTGCAAAAAACACCGGACCCAAGACACTTTGACTCACGACAGTTTTCAATCCAGAACAGCAGATAGGGCAACAGATGTACCGAGACAATCTGCTAGGGAAGGCCAGGAGGGATGTCCTGGCGAGATTTAGGATGAGGAGCCACGATCTAAGAATTGAAAAAGACAGATGGAGGAAAATAGAAAGGGAAAATCGGATATGCAGAATCTGTGACACAGGAAAAGTAGAGGATGAGAATCACATGCTCAACGAGTGCCCAGTGTACGGAGACGTCAGGAACAAGTACAGAGGCATAAGATGGGGACAGCCAGTACACACCTTGATGATAAGGGCAGTCACAATGAAAGATCTGGCAGATGCAATCCAGGAGATGATGACCAAGCATCGAGAAGCACAGAAAGAAATAATAATATGAATCGCCCAAGAGGTGAGACATGGAAGCCCACAAAAAGCTCGGCTAAAAGCTTATTGATAATGACGCACCACCGCACGTCTATGACGCCGATTAAAAGCGGGGTGCCAGTACTAATAGAAACTAAGAGAAGTCTTCAGAAAAGGCTACAATATACCAGCGTGATGTGCTAGTAGCGCCCTTTAGGGAGCTCGCTCATGCTACATCAGTCCAGGGGCCTTAGGGCACAAGGGGCAATAATTCTATTATGTTCTATTCTATTACTACTTACTTTTATCATAGAGCGGGATTTCACGTGAAGGTTTATATGGTTTAACTGCCACTGGGTCAAGTGACAACTTTCTAATAAATCTTAGAATATTACACATGATCTAGTTTGTAATACAAGGTCCAATCTTGCAATTTATTTATATGTTTTTGTGATACTATACAATAAAGAATAATGCTATTGTTTGAAATTATTAATATTGCATTCTGAAGTTCCATATGAAAGATGTGTAACGACATAAGGTATAGTTCATAAAAGCTAACACAATTAAATGGAGCTATTAAGCTTGTCTTCATATGACCCTCATTTTGTTCAATGTGTGTAAACTATTGTATAAACCAGTTTGTTGCATATATATGGATGTGGTTGAGCACACAAGCATGGCTTTAAACTAAACTTACTTTGCTGCAAAAAACAAATAAAGATCTTAATTATTATTATTTTCATCTAAGTAAAACAAATCCTTGGAAGATGTGTAATGAACACAGAGAACGGACAAAAAACAAAAAAACGTAAATCAATGAAATGCACCTTTATAAACAAAGAAGAATAGAAAATAAAAAAATAAATCTAAATGCAACTACGAGCTTCATACATTTCATTTCAATATCATCTATATTTTTTGTTTATGACTAAATGGAATCATAAACAAAGATAAACAAAGATAATTTGGAGTCAAAAAAGAAAGAAATGTCAATATTTTGGATATGGATTCAATTATTATGACTATAGAATAGGAATTCAATTTATATGAATATATGCCATTTTTGGGTTGCCCCTAGGGGGGCAAACCCTGGTTTATGTGGGTTTGTGGCATATCTTGAGTATATGCTGGAATATACCCAGGATATGCTGGTGACTGCTCCAAACCCATTGTCCCCTGTAAACTGGCAGTCACCTGCATTCTGGATTGCAGATATTCCAACCGGTTAACTGGTTAACTGGGATGGCAGACCGACGCTCAAATTTGATGAATATTTCTATGCACAGGAAATAAGAAGTCCCAGAAAGGGCTTCTTAAATCACTGGACTACATTCCACGGAACTCTATTGACACATGCGAAGCTCCCCTCTTTTACAAAAGGCCCCAAGCATTTGGGCAGAATTCGACCTGCTGAGCACACACATCTTAGGGGCGATCAGAAGCAGCGGGGCAACACAATTGAGCATGAAGTTTTTTTTTAATGGAGATATACAAGTTTTCTTTTTTCTTACCAGCTATTGCCACGATTGTAGCTTCGGCTCTTCAAGACAGAATCAAAGTCAAGGTGCAGAGTTGATAGGCAAAAGAGTCGCAGGTTAACAAGATCCGGCCTCCTCGAATCTTCTAACAGTCTTTGACAAGTGTCTTCGAGCTTTTCCTGAAGTCGAAATAGTGAGAGTAGTTAGGAATCTGTTCGAATCTATGAAGAAATAGAGCAAATATACCTTACCTTCACATCCTGCGAAGCTGAAGAGGCTGCATGTGAGAGATTTCAAAAAAGAAGCTCTTCGAAAAGGAAAATCTCAGGAAAGGGGGAGGAGCACGCATTTCTCACCAAAGGAACAGGACATAACAGAGGGGGCTCCGTCGCCACAGCTGCCTGCAATATGTTTTAATCAGTTTAAAAAAGGGGGGAAGCGACAACATAGAGAACTCATGGTATTCTTATCTGTATCAGACGTGTTTTAGAGATGAACGGCCGGGGTATAATCAGATGAATCTTAAATCTAGACATTTATCTATAAGCAGATAGACATTGGCGACCTTTGATGTGAGCATTACGGCATTCTCAGAGCTGTGATTTCTGGCATAATAGGAAGCTCCAGCGACCCAAGTGAAGATATTGGCTCCGGTAACAGTGTTCAGCTTGAAGTTACTAGTATAGAAGAAGTTCAGCGGAGAGAATCCTTCTGTTAACACAGTTGAACAGGGCATGATGGAAACCTTGCCTCAGTATGCCGAAGCTGGATTTTTAAAAAAATAATGGGATCTGAAAATGCTTGAAACTGAATTTACAGAGAGAAAGATATTTTAGGAACGGTATACGCATGGCTTGCATCCCGTTTTACAATGAATACTCAGTCATCGCCGAAGAAAGAGGAGAATAGTATGGATCTGAGTAAGCAGCAGAGATCTTGTTTGCCTCCGATCAAGCTCCATCGCCACAGCTGCATGCAAAAGCTATAATCAGAAGATTCATAAAAATGAGGCGCCAAAACTTATCTGCTTTCGTCCAGATCCGTTGCTCAGAAGTTCAGGATCGATGGTGAAAAAGACAAGCCGATCCTCCATATAGTTTGTTTTATACTCAAAATCTAGAATGCAAGCAGTTCACATGCAGAACATGCAGCATGGCATGCTGAGCAATGTTAGCGACCGTAGATCTGTGCATTCCGGCATGCTGGGAAACTATAGTATTCCCAGATTGAAATTAGCGATCTCAGTATCAGAGCTTATATTGAAGTTATCAGCATCGGCATATAGATCAAAGCTCCGGCCGGCATCGCCATAGAGTCAATCGTAACTTACAGGAAATGGAAAAGGTCCAGGGGTCGATCACGGTCTGAGCCCGACAATTCTGCCCATCTCAGACAATCATTATTCTCCCAGCTGTCTCTCACACCGGAACCCAGAGTAGCCATTGAAACCCGTACTCTTGGGTCACCCGCTTTTAATGATGCTCACCTTTTTGGTAAGGTTTCTGCATTAATCAAGGTTAGGTTTTCCCTGTGATTTTTTATTTTAATTCTAGGGGACTTTGAGTGTATTTTTGGCTAAGGTGGAGGTAAGAGTTCCCCCCTTGGCATTTTTTCCATTATATTTCCCCTAGAATTAGTTGTTCTCTATTAATCTTTCTTGCCTTTTTGGTCAAGGGGATAAGTCCTTAAGTGTTTGGGAACAATAGATCGCTTCTGCCATCCGTGTTCCATACCGAGCACCACAGACCAATACGTTACACTCAAACCCCAAAGTCCATATGTCCAGTTGGATCTTAGTCCAAGAGAAACTCAACATCTAAGGAGTTAGTGATGCAAATGGGTACCATCACCTTCACAAAATGTCAATGTTTTAAAATAGCAATTTTGATTGATTGTAAAAACATAACTTTCAAGTATGATTTAAGCCACCTCAACCTCCATCCATGGAGGGCAACCCTCTGTCATGACACCCCCTTTTTTTTTTTTTTTTTTTGGGGGGGAAGGGGGCATGGCCGAGTTATTATATAACTTAGCCAACCTTAGGAGGTATGAATTCATTTCCACGTGGCATATTATATAAACCCCAACTTATAAATGGCAAATCACTGGACTTAAACCATTTTTTGACTCCAGCAGTTCTTGACCTCAACTTTCAATCATAACATTGTTTCGAGGATCGTCAGCTGCAGCATAGCTTATTGTGGCAGCCCTAGGAGCGTGCTTGTACCAAGAGAGGCCTGAATCTACTCCAAAACACCTGCAAGAAGATGGAGACCGGAGGAGTTATTGGAAGTCCCTTAGGTCCATGTATATTGAGTAGGCCTTAGTTAGATGCTCAAGAAGTTAGCATTTGAGATGTGCTAGCATTGCTAGTCGAGCCATTCTAGAGCCCACAGTCCTGATTACGAACCCTAATCAATGTATGTGATTAGGATTAGTTGTTGTTCTTGTTATTTATCAAGTGATGATGTTGCACGACGTTGGTTGATCTTTTGCACCTCTTGGGTATTGGGGAGGGGGGTAGAGACCTAGCAACCATTATTTAGATGATGCTCCTAGTTTAGACCCCTTAACTATTATATGCCTATTCATAGAGCCCACCAGGCTACGGAGGCTATGGAGTGACTAAGCACCACACAATGGGGTCAGTGGTAAAGTGGAGGGACGATTACTGGGATCCATATTGGGCTAGGCTTATAGTCGATCACTTCGTGTGGGCTGGGTATGAGTCCGACACTTTCTGGGTATGCTATGTTGCACTCGGGCTTTTCACTCCTGCGGCACTTGCAGCTAGGAGTCAACTCATTGCTACTTATTCTAGAGATGGTTGCCTTCATAGTCGTTCCGACCAAATTCCTCATGTTCATGGCTTTTCACCTTTGGAAATTCTGCATGACTTTCTTGTCACTTGAGAACAGAGTGTGTTTTGGGGGTTTGGGGGGGGGTTCTGTGACAAAGGCTATAAAACTATTCTTCACATGTGGGAAGGACGCCCATAATAAGGGTGCAACACAATATACATCTGCCACAAAGTTTGCAAGGAAGAGACAAAGGAATACCTCAACGTGAGGATGTCATAGCCCCTTGGCATGAGTCCTCCTTGGCAGATCATCCCAGCTTTTATGGCGTGAAAGAATCCTCCAATAGAATGGTACTCTTCGAAGTCCGCATTAACAACTTCATAGGGTGCCCTATTTTGCTCAGGGCGTTGGCCCCGACCTTTTTATGGTGACCCTATTCAAGGTCATATATGTTAACAAAATTATGGTTTTTGCTCTTTTCTTATATATTTCTTCATATAACAATGGGTTTTTAGAAAGATCGGTTTGCCCGCTTCATTTCAAAAGTTATAGTGTAGAAAGATGACAATTTTGCTATTATGGCCCAAGGCCATTGTACTTTTTTTAAGCATATATCTCTAATGACTTCACGAGTCACAGCTTGTAGGGTGCCTAGACTTAGAAGCTATGTATAATGGGTTAGACTTAGAAGCTACACAACCTTTTTCTTATTTCAGATCTCTGTGTTCAACGAGATCCTTGTTGTTTTGGCACTTTCATATCAAGGGATTCTCATTCTGGCATTAATGTTTCTCTTGTTTTCCTTTCTGTTCGTTGTATCTTAGTCCTTTGCAAAATTTTGCGTGACACACTCTATACTTAGGATTGTCTGTTGGATTCAAGAGTCCTCACTGAGATTGTCTTGCAGGCTTATCTAGAATCCGACCTAGACACCAAACACTTTGATAATCAGGATGTGGATGTCCATAATCCAGCTGTGGGTGAGGAAGCTTGCCTGTCGATTAAAGGAGATAAACACCCCTGCTTGCCCTTTACATCAAATATAACTAGTAATGGTGCCCAGCATTGCTGGGCATAAGTTGAGAGCCTGTAAATGCTTTGAGATGAAGTGAGAAAAGCCCTATCCCTTTCCCTTTTGCTCTATCCCGCATTTCATTTTTTCTTATTTTTTCTCTACTTTTTTTTTTCTTTTCCTTTTTTTTCTCGTCTTTCTCACATGTTTCCTGGTTTTCCCATCCCTTTCCTTCCCCCTTCCCTGTTCCCGATAACCTTTTTCCCTTCCCTTTTGCCATTTTCTCCACCTTTTCCCTCTTCTCTTTTTTCTTTGCCCTTTTCCCTTCCCCTTTCTCTTTTTTTATGCCTTCTCTTTTCCCCACCCTTTTTCCATGTCTTCCCTTTTTCTCAACCCTTTACTCTTTCGCCCTTTTCCATGCCTATTTTCCCTTCTCTTTTTCTCCTTTTCCCACTCTTTTCCTCCCTTTTTTGTGTGCCCTTTTTCCTTCTATTTTTCTTTTCTCCCTCCCCTCTTTCCCTTTTCCATATTCCCTTTTTCTCTTCCACTTTTCCATTTTCCTCATTTCCTTTTTCCCGTGCCTCTCGCTCTTTCCCCCCCTTTCCATTCTTTTTTCTTTTCTATTTCCCTTTTCCCCACCCTTTTCTTATTTCTATTTTTCCCGTGCTTCCTTTTCCTCCTTGTCCCACCCTTTCCCTCTTCCCGTGCAATTTTCCCTTCTTTTAACCCTTCCTTTTTCTTTTCTCTTTTCCTTTCCTCATGTCCTTTTTCCCCTTTTCTCCCCTCCATCACTCCCCTGCTTCCCTTTCCCTTTTTTCCCGTTTCCTTTTCTTGATGGATTTTTTTCTTTCCGTTTTCCTCTTTTGCCGATCCTTTTCCTGTGCACTTTTTCCCTTCCTTTCCTTTTCCTTTTCCCCTTTTCCATGCCTTTTGCACATTTGTTTTATTCTCTTATTTCCTATACCCATTTTCCTCTTTTCCCCACCTTTTCTCTCTTGCCCCTTTTCTTTTCCCCTTTTTTTTTCCCTTTCTTCACCATTTTCCTCTTCCCTTTTCTCTCATGCCCTTCCCCCCTTCCCTTTTCTCGTTTCCCTCTTTCTTTTTTCTTGTGACCTTTACCTAGGTTCCCTTTCCCACTTTTCCCTTTCATTTTTCTTTCTTCTCACTTTCCCTTTTTCTATGCCTCTTTTCTTTTCCCCTCTCCCCATCCTTTTCTTGTTCCCCCTTGTGCCTTCCGTTTTCCTCATTTTTCCAACCTTTCACTCTTCCCTTTTCTTGATCGTTTTTCCCTTCCCTTTCCCTCTTTTTTTTTTTTTCCTATGCCATTTTTTTTGTCCCTTCCTTTTTCCTCTTTCCTTTTTCTTCTCTTTTTCCCCCTTTTCCCATACTCCTTCCTTTTTTTCCCATGCTTTTTCTCCTCCCCTTTTCCATGCTTTTTTCTCCTTCATTCCTTTTTCCAACCTTTTCCTTTTTTTTTTTTTTTTCATACCCTTTCATTTACCTTTTCCACTTTATCTCTTCCTCCTTCCCTCGTGCCGCTTTTCGGGTTCCCTTTCCTTTTTTCGTTTTCCATGCCTTTTTCTCTTCTCTTATCCCCACCCTTTTCCCTTTTCCTTTTACCCTTTTCCCTTTTCCCCATGCTTTTTTGCCCTTCACATTCTCTCTTTCCACTTCCCTTTTCCTTTTCCCCCTTTTCATTTACCCTTTTCCCTTAAGAGATCGAAGCATGACCAATCACAGTGTTGGTAAGTCGTGCAATAAATCTAGGCCTTCGGATGCATCCAGATGATCTCGGCCATTCAAATTAGGGCTCGATGCACTACACACTTACGGTATAACATACTTACGGTATAACATTATAATATAAAGATGGGCTCGCCTCCGAGCTCATCCGTTTATTTGCTATGAGGGGCTCGCAGGGGGTACAACTCCCCTTTTTATTTGCTGTGGCATTTATAGCCATCACAACCTCCCCTCCAATGTAACTTGGCACGGTTGAATTAGGTAATATTACTTTGAAATATTCTCAAAATATCCGCACCCAAGTGACGCCTCCCATTGGCGCTCACAAACGCAACACGAAAATTACAGGTAAAAATCATGGCTTCCACCTGGTGGTTTTACGTGGGGAAAAATCGAAAGCACAGTGCGTGAGAGAGGAAGAATAGCCGAAAGCTGCTTCTTCCAAGGGTAAAGTGCTCAGAACTCAGAACGCAGGCTATGGCGATCGAATATTGAACGAAAAGTAGAGGATTAGCTCAAGCCCTGCCCCGCCCGCCCCAAGCCCGTGTGGATCCGGTATTCAACGAGTGTACGCGCTCAGGCTTTGGCAATTTAAGGTGAACTACTTTGTTCCTTTTTATGTTCTACTTTCATCATTCTCGAGATTCTTCAAGATCTTATGCGCCATAGCTACAGAAAGCCCTAAGTATAATGTTTTATTTTTAAGTGGAATGGGCATACTGCCTTCGATAACCGGGTTTTGGTTGTAAAATCAAAGTTAGTCTTCTCCCTTTCGTTTTTCTAGTACTCCAAGGGCAAAGAATTGAGACTGCAGAACAAATTTAAGGGAAAAAGGGGCTCTAAAGAATAGAGACAAATCGACCCAGAACCCTGAGTAGAATGAAAAGGTCCTAAAGCAAACAGTTGAGAATTACAGATTTTCAAGCTGATATTTAAGCTGAGAATATGATCTAAAAGAACAATCCTGAGTTATTAAGATCAGCAAGAATAGCTAAAACAGGAGTTGATCTTTGTGTATGCATAATCATCAGTAAGGAAGAACAAAGGCTTTGAACCTTGACATCTGAATTTGATCTTTTACTTCCTGTCGACACGAGAAAAGGCACGTTGTTTGGAACGTGAAAATCTGTGTAAGTCAAGCTTATTTTCCAGATTTTGGAACTGAATCAGCTGAACTGGGCTTTCTTCCTGGAGCAATGGCAGTGTCCTACTGCACAGACAAATGGGAAAGGGAGATTCTGTCACAGACAAAGACAAACGGGAAAGAGAGATTCTGTCCTGATAATATTCTAAAGTGTTCTCTGTAATCAATAGTTTACAATTTTGGCAAGCAGTAATCGTAGCTCAAACGAGTTTTAGAGAAACCAACAAGGGTTAAGATAGGGTTAAGATAGAAATGTTGCAACTGCAAGCGTTCTGCATAATATATGGTGTTTGAATATGTAGAATAGCACAATATATCACTACACATCTTGCAGATGAGATCCCCAAGTTGACCTGGTTGTATTATATAAGACCAATGACGTGGGAAAACAATGCTATCTAATTCTGTTGTGGTTACCCATTTTTTTCCAAACTGATATATCTTTATAAGTATTTCCTCATAAACAAACACATTCATGGTTGAAGCATTTCATAAGCATGCAATGCCTATTATTTCCAGGAAAGAACTCAGGGGAGAGAATTAGCTGCTAAAACCATGAGTGATATTTTTCATGGCTATGAGCGGCAATACTGTGAGCTTTCAGCGAATCTCTCCAGAAAATGCACATCGGTTGGTCTTCTCAGTGGAGGTAACGAATCTTATATACAAGGCAATTATGTATATAGATGAAGCAGAAGCTAATAAAAAATGGCACTTGTCTTTTCAGAGCAGAAGAAGCAGAAGGTGACTGAATTGAAGTCTGGTATTGATGAAGCAGATTCTTTAGTGAGTACCTCGTATGAAGAAAGTTGTAGATCAAAAGAAAAGTTTTAGTGGCTAATGTTTGTGCTTGCTGTCTTGGCAGATTCGACGGATGGACTTGGAAGCTCGAAGTCTTCCTCCATCACAAACAGCTGCGTTGCTTGCAAAGTTGAGGGAATACAAATCAGATTTAACTAACTTGAAGCGGGAAGTGCAGAAATGTGCAGCATCCAATGATAGACTTACTAGTAGAGAAGAGCTTCTTGAAGCTGGACTGGGTGATTCTTTAACTGTATGTCTCATTAGCTTATCTGTCTGTCTTTCTGTTTGGTCATTTATCATAGAAAAAGTGCTGTGTGGGTCTTATAAGAAGATAGAAGAAATGCTTCTAACGAAACTTAGGCATGGGATGATTGCCATGTTATGGGATGATTGCCTTGTTATGGAGTGATTGCCTTGTCTTATGCTTCTTGACAACAGACATCTAGTTATAAGGCGATATCTTATCATTATCATGGCTGAGTAGATGGAGTTATGGTAAGCCATTACAATAAGATTAGCCGCTATATATCTAGCCTAATTCCTTAACAGTGGATGCTAGTACTTTCAAGGACATTTTCTAATGGCTGCATTGCTGACAAGCCCTGGTTTGTAGGAAACCATTTATTCAAAGACTTAAAGAACTTGAAATCCATAAGCTAGTTTAAAGTAGTCTCAATTTTGAGCTCAAAATTCCATTTCCTCTTGGTTCAATTAGATGAGACAAAAATGATTCAAATCCTTGTAGGAAGACATTATTAATGCAGATGTTAATTTCTATTATTGCATAACTTTGTGGCATTAAATTTGTGATGTCATAGTTGGGATACAGATTTGGGCTAAAGATCAGACCTAATAAATAAAGTAGGTCTTGTTGTATATGCTGTCTTTCAGGACATGATATTCTGACTTTTGATTGCAAAAATAATGGCTTTCACACTTTTTCATACATACCCGGCAGACATCTGATGATCAGCGAGGACGATTGTTGCTGGCTACAGATCGGTTGAATGAATCTGGAAACAGGATCAAGGAAAGTAGGGCCAAACTTCTGGAAACAGAGGAGTTGGGAGTTTCAATACTGCATGATTTGCATCAGCAACGCCAAACATTGCTGCATGCAAGTACTACGGTATGGTTAATTTACTTAATTTGCACCATCAGTTTTTATGCCATTTTTGACATGAACAAGTTGTTTAATTTCAGCTTTATGGAGTGGATGACAATGTTGGAAAAAGTAGAAAAATACTCAACAGCATGGCAAGAAGGATGAGCAAAAACAAGTGGATTATGGGGGGAATGATAAGCGTTCTTGTGGCAGCCATATTGCTCATATGTTATTTCAAGTATATCAGTCATTAGCTCTGCTATCTTTTTAATCTAGCGCTGCATATATACACATGTAAAAAGAATAATAATTATCTATAATGTTTTTTGTGGTCATGCGCATGATATGGCCCCTTGCTTTCTTGCATTGCGTTGAAAACAAGTACCGATTCTATTGCACCAATTCGATTGTGTGTTTTTCAAGTGTGGAAAGGATGACAGATGTCTAAGGATCCATCCAGCTGTTAAGTTATGATTATATGTATCTTTTATTTAAATGTGAAGATCGGTAAGGCTACATTGAGCCTGGAGCTGCAACTTCAAATGCCTGCGGTCTTCCTTTGGCAGCCTGGGCAGTAGTTTGCCTTCCATTCTGGACACTTCATGGTTTTCTTGCCTTCAACATTCTGGTGATTTACCTTGCATTCCAGATACCTGTGGCTTAACGATTTTCACATTTTAAGACGAGTTGCACGATGCATCCTACGGTTCTTATATGCTTGACACAAGCCACTTCCATAGATGCTTATTGACTGAAACTTGGAAATAAAGTGACGTCACTCAACAATACTATGAATATTATTTTTTAAGTCAATTGATTGACAATAAATAGCTTGTGTCCTCTCACAAGCTATACAAGTACAATGTGTGATACAGGTGATTCTTCTTTTTGGATTTGATATCAAATTTGATTACCAAGGTCACTTTATAACCATTGAATTTGGTAAAATTGTTGGGCTAGTAGTATCTTGAATTTACATTTAAAGAGAAGCCATAAGGGCCCCCAAAAATAGGGGAGCAACTCAATTGTTTTAATGATCTACGAAAGAGTGGATTTCAACCTGGCCGAAATTGCAACTTACCGAGAATTTGAGGTTTTCCTATGGGGGAGGTGCTTATACCGCGTGCCTGATGTAATTGCAAGTTCATCTTTGGATAAACACTGATGTATTTTCAAACCGTGGTGGTTATATTTGAATGAAGCATGGATTGCACATTAATAAAAAGTTTCTCCTTTGGCTTTCTAAGGAATACTGGTTATGTATAATAGTGGCGAAGATAGCCCTATGGTTAAGAATAATGGCAGACAAAATTTATAGTGGTGCTTTGAATTTAATTTTTGCTGCTCAATGATGGGCACGCTTGACAGTTTGCTTTGACCAGAGTAGGTCTTAGGGAAAATCTGGAATGGTTGAATGGAAAACTTTATGAACAGGTTTATGCATATGGTATGTTAAAGGTGCTATTGGATGTTGATCATAAGTTTGGGTCCAATGCATATACCCATAGCAATATAACAATAGCTTTGAAATCCATGTGAAAATGCCATTGTCATTTTAGATTATTCAGAAGCAAAAAAGTAAGACACTAGCTTTACGTTTTTTGTTTTGGTGTGTTAGGGAGATGTTTTTTTGGTTTGAAAAAAAAATTCAAAAAACATTGGCAAGTTCATCAATAACATATAAGACATTAAATATAGCACAAATCCCATAACAAACCAAAACAAAAATTAAATTTTTTTTTTTATACAAAATGCAACAAAAAAAGCGTGGCCACCATAACATCATCTCCCAAAGTAAGGAATGAAAGAGGCCCAAACCGCCCAACATGCCTGTCTTAGTTTCAATATCTTCATAAAAACTTACTGCATTACAATGACCTTTCGCATATAGTTTGCAATGCTGCTTTTTGCAGGTCTTCTGGCTTGTTCAGCCATGGCTAAGCTCTGGAAGTAACCAAGCCTCTCCTGGTCTTCTCCTCTTTCCTGTCTTGCCGCGATCCTAAATTTTGCCATGCATTAACCTAGAAAGCCAGATAAACTCAATTTATAGCCAATTCAACACAATCTGGCGGTAAAACATCAAAATCTATGTTTCAGAATCAAGCACAAGCTCAAGCTCAAGCATAACGAAGCTCAAACTTATTAGGATCAAGCAAACCCTTGAGTCCAGAAATGATATCACCCCCTGCAATAGTCTGCCCGCCAGCTCATTTGGGCATCCTCCGACATGCAAGCGGCTGTCCAACAAAAACTCCTTCATGCCTTCGCGTTTGGGGTTTCGAAATAATAAGGCCTTAAAAAGATAAACGAAAAAAGTACTTAAAAAGTTTGTTAGGTTTAAAAATAACAAGCCCAATCTCATTCCAGGCGAATGTACCATACCCACCAAGTAGCGACAAATGAACTTAGATATCATAATTTTACTCTGTAAATGAAAGTCAATCATACCTAGACCTCCAGCAAATTTTGGTTTGATACATGTGGACCAAGCGACCTTCACAACTACACTGTCTCGATTTTGCCCAAATGAAATTTACGGACAATTGCGACAACCTCTTGAAACTTTGTTTGTGAGGCAAGCCACGGCCAGATGCCATATATACATGAGTGTTGCCGAGAACACCTTAGCAACTACTATCCATCCGCCAGAAAGCTTAGGCAGTATTCCACCAAAAAAGATGCTTACCTTGGGCCTTCCACTATAACATCCCATGTATCTGAAGTAGAGATATGTATACCTACATGAATGCCCAAGAGTTTAGTGGCCTTCCCTTGAGGAAGCACTTTCCACGGATACTCGTAAACACAGGGAGGAACATCCACATACAAAGTCCATAAAGCAGAGCCCTTTAGCCACCCAACAAGAACCCCTGATGCCAGGGAGAAAGAGTCCAACAAAAGCTTAGCATTCTGAAGATTATCATTCTCAGCCACTAGAAAGAGAAATGTATCATCGGCAAACTGATTACACACTTCTTGAGAACCATCTTCCATAGTCAATCCCTGAATTACGCCATCTTGAGTAGCCGAAGAGAATAGCTGGGACAATATCTCTGCCACAATAGTGAACAATAATGGGGCAAGGGGACATCCTTGTCGAACTCCTCTACCAACAAAAAACACAGCCGACGGTTCTCCCTGAAAAAGCACATTAGACCGAGTAGAAAGATGGAGCTTCATAACTCTCCAAATCCCAATGTCAGAAGGCATTTTTGTAGGAAATTCCAATCTATACTGTCATAGGCTTTAGCAAAATCCAATTTGAGATATACAATGTGCTGACCCTTAAGACGCGCCCAATACATCCCCTCATAAGTTGCGGCCACATTATCAAGAATACAGTGCTTAGGTAAAAATCCTGATTGTGTGAAGGAGATAGACTCTGCCAAGATATCCCTCACTTTCTCTGCCAAGGCCTTAGCAAATATCTTGTACACCGTAGATAGCAAATTTATAGGGCGCCAATCCGAGATAGTTTTAGGCTCTTTGCACTTAGGAATAAGGGAAATGCAACGAGTGTTGATGATCTTATCCAAGCTTCTGAACTGGCGAAACTCAGAGAAAGCATTGAAGATGTCATCACCAAGCCAATCCCAATAAGCTTGGAAAAACTCTGCAGGAAAACCATCCAAGCCTGGGCACTTATTCTTCTTTAAAGAGTCTACAGCAGAATGCAAATCATCGACAGTAATAGTTGATTCCAACTGAACACGCTGTTGTGGGAAAATAATAGGAGGGATCTTAGATAAAACTGCCTCCTGCATGTCCTCTTGGAAGGGCAGAGACTGATCAGCAAAAAAAGCAGAAAAATGATAAAAA
The DNA here is from genome assembly GCA_021234155.1 of Isoetes taiwanensis. Taxonomy (NCBI): domain Eukaryota; kingdom Viridiplantae; phylum Streptophyta; class Lycopodiopsida; order Isoetales; family Isoetaceae; genus Isoetes; species Isoetes taiwanensis. The sequence continues at coordinate 511,061 of JAJEKV010000073.1, forward strand.
GAAACTGCTTCAACTGTGCAGCATCAGAAATTTCAGAGCCATCAGGTAGGAGTAGCGAAGATATGGAGCTTGACACACGTCTTCCCCTTGCCGCCCTAAAGAAGAAGTGAGAGCACCTATCTCCCAATTTAAACCAATCCAAACCGGCCTTAACGCGAGCTTGAGTTGCCTGTATAGACTCAATGTTTCTTATTTCTGTCAATGACTCTTTCTCTCAAATACCTAATGAAGGGGGTTTGTGAACGACACATTTGAAGCTCCATATACAAATCTAGTAGCCGGCCTCTAGTTTCCTGTGCCTTCCTACGTCCCCACTGCTTAACAAAGGATTTAACTGCTGCCAAAGCGTCAACAACCCCAGACATACCTCGAAGACAAGAAAATGTAGAGGACCAGGCATGCCTGCAGCCATCCGTAAACTCTGGGTCTGACAAATATCGAGTGTTAAGCTTGAAATAGGTTCTTGTAGCTCGTCTATGCACTGGCGTTGTAACCGAAAGCCATTGTGGATTGTGATCAGATGTGGAACTATCCAACATATTTGTCCTTTGCAAGTTACCCAGTTAGCCAGCAGCTATTACATTATAATACCCACGATCATGCCGAGCGTAAGCTCTGTCCAGCCCAGCCATTACACCATGTAAAAGACTGGTCTCCGTCAACCTCTACCATTCTGCAGTCTAGCACAAGCTGCCTCCACTACTCACGTTCAAATCCCTGAACAACCTGTGTACCCCTACCACACCTATCTGCTTCAAACTCAACCATATTAAAATCACCAACTAGTAGCCATGCTACATTATGACCGAGCCGCATAATCTTAGTCCGTAAAGTGGCCCATAGAGAACCTCGCTGACGTGGCTGATTAGGTGCATACACATTCACAATTCCCCATTCTTGCCCCTTATCCATCCATTTGACTATTATCCACCGTCCAAATCTGTCCACTTGAGTAAAAGTAACATTAAGGGAAGGTTTCCAAGCAGTGAGGACTCCAGCCTTAGCTAGCAACCAAGACATTGTAATGAGGACCCACAATTGCAGCCAGCTTCTGCACCCCATCTTTACAGCACTTGTGCTCTTTAAGACAGCAAAAATCCATCGGAAACTTAGACAGATAATTAGATAGCTACTCCCCTCACATTCCAAGATAGTATGTTCATCAAGATGTATGTTTTTTTTTTTTTTTTTTTATTATTATTAAAGATGTTTGTTGCCTATATGGATATGCGCATTACTTGAGTAAACATTGACATGGCTTGTCTATGGTTAGTATTGTTTAAGTTCATTATAGTATCTACTTGGAGGGTTACTATTGACCTTTAATTATATAATTGAATATTTTGTGTATTGGCAAGTTTTAGGGCTTGTGACGAACACTTAACAGGGAAATACGACACTAAGGGTTCGTGTCGAACTCACGGCCAGAGTATGGCTCTGGCCAAGTCAGGTTATGTGCATAGCTGGAAAGATACTTGGAGACAGTTTTAGACATGTTACTGGAGCAGTAGTGAGATTGGTGTTCTTAAATTTAAGAACTGTCGGTAGTACTTGAGCTTGTGCATATAAGCAGATTATAGGCCTCATGTGCGACGCTGAAATGCTGGCGACCCTATGCTTATGATATTACTCTTGTTAGTCTGCTAGAATTGAGAAATGAGGAAGAAAGGTGACCTTAATATGGCTACTAGGAAGAGGTTGGCTGAGGAGAAGAAGAATGCTAGCAGCAAGAGGAAATTGTTCGATTTCCACAAGAAGCTTACCACTCCTGGATCTGAAAAGGCTAGTGATACAGTTGTTACTGGAAATCTTGAGAGCAGGAAAGAGGACCAGGGCGGTCCAGCAAATGCATCTGCTGCAGTAATGATCATTGATTCTGCCACTCCAATACAAGAAATCCTTGGATCCTTCAACTCCAAGCAAACTGATGCTAACATCGGGCCTTCAACTCAGGTTTGGGCATACATCTTTTTGCATAATTCATTAGAAATATTTCCCTGCTTACATGCTCCTGTTTCATTATGAAAGTATGGATGAATCCACAAATAATGGGGTAATTAAAGTGGACTTAGATCTGGCCTTGGTAATTCTGATCTTCATGCAGGCATTATGATGTGCAGAGATGAATACGATTGATGTCTACATGTATAAATATTGGGACAGGAATACATAAGATTTAGAGGAGATAGATACATGAAATGAATCTAATGAACACTAGGTTTATATTCTTAATCTAAGATTTGCTGGTAGACTATAGGAAATCCTTTAATGATCTTACGATATGTACTTGTTTTACATATGTCCTAGCATGCTACATAACTGATAAATGAAATGTTCTTTATGTTTCAATGAAAATAAGGGCAAAAAAGCATGCAGATCTGCAGAATAATGACAGGATTTAGCTTCTATAGTGGTAGTGGTCCAAAAATAAAGCTAGTATTGATGAGTGTGGGCCAGTTTCTAGGTTATTGTAAGATATGTATAATTATTTCTTTATCTCTGGTTTTCTCTATGAGTATGATTCATTTTCTGATAAATAGGGAAAACTCTTTGAGACCCGATATGACTGCCAGGATTTTCAGGCACCTTTTAATGTGTAGATGTGAATTAATAATTTGTCACTTAGGGAAATTCTCTGGAGCTATTTGGTTGACATTATTATTAGTCCTATGATAAATACTGCTTAGGCATTTGGCTAAGTCTACTCAGCTCTGTGTAATCTGCTTGTTACATGAACACTTAGCACATTTTGCTTTACTATGCTAAGATTATGTTACTGTGCTAACTGAATGATTATGAATCTGGTTTCCTCTGTACTACTATGCTGATGTGTTATCATTGTTGGTTGAAAGCTAGGGTGTGGTAACAGTCACACCTCTGACCACTCCCTGATTATAAAATGTCTTGTTATTCATGTATGACAGCAGGAGTTATGGTTTAAAGGTTTCTACTGTCGGAATGTTAATGTGACCTTACCCATATGTAATGTTTGTATTAAACAAGTAGGGTGAAGGGCCATAAACCTATAAGATCTTATGACACCTGCTACCCTAAACAGTGCAACCATGACTAATGCTTGTGTTTGTTTCTTTGGGTGCAGGTAACAGGATCTTATACTCCCTACTTTTGTTTTTTCAAAAAATTGAGGAAGTTTGTCAAAGATCTGGAATTTCTTCGAATAAGATTATGACAAGTTTTGAAGACCTTATTGTACACATAGGATTACTTAAACTTTGGTATCTGTATTTTGATGTACTGTTGTATATCAACGTGAAGGTTTGGAAGGTTAAAGTTTCTGGTATAATATTGTATATCTTTTCTGAATTATTCTTGTAATCAGATTAAGGTCTTTTATTGAAATCACCTATTCAATGAAAGGACTGCCTATTGAATCCCTTGTTTTCTCGTAGAGATCTTAATGGATTAAAGCCTGGTTGTACAGATTTAAAGGTTTTTTTGTTTTAACTCCAGTATATTGGTTATACCAATATCCTTAATCTTGATTACTTTTAACTATAGGTGATTTTATACATACTGAACTAACTCATTATGTTGATGTCTATTAGGAGCTTGGAAATGTAACTGAAGTGGATAAGAACAATCTTTGGATTAAGGAGTTGATAGCTCTCAACTATCATATCTGCAATATTGACAGCCCAAACGTAGCTGTACAAACCATACTTGGTTGTATCAAAGGCAAGGAAATTCATTCTTTTATCACGTTTAAAGAATGTAACTTGTTTGATAAAAGGAAGTCCCCTGTGACTTTCTATGGTTTTAATGGGTGGTTCAAGGTGTATCAGCTCATGAAAGGAGTAAATTTTCAGTACACCAAATGCAAAGATATTGTTATCAATGTTTATGATAACATGAATAATGTGCTGTACGAACGGACTTGTCTAGAAGATGAGCTGGCTAAAAAGTTCATGATAGGCCTGACAGCACTTGAGAATGCCAACGACATTGTCCTTACCTTTGATGACAAGAAAGGAAATATCATTAGTGCTGATGAATCTGACATGGATAAACCTAATGGCTGCTTGTTTTCTGATGAAGATTTGGTGGAAGATTTCACACAGAACCATGATGTGCATGACCAAGCTGATGGAATAACTAATTCTGAAATCAGCAGTGAAGAGGTACCAAATTTGACACTTAGTAATTCTGCATGTTTTCCTATTCTTATGGAACAGTCTGTTGAAGCATACTCTGCTGTATATTCTTATGCAATCTGGGAAAGCCAGAATTTTGGTGCCATTGCTCCTTTGAGTTTGGAAACAATTATGGCACTTTTGGGTGTCAGTAAGGAAGAAATTAAAGGTGCTAAAGTTGCTGCTTCTAGGCTGGATAAGGTGTTTAATAAGTTGGATGTTGACTTACCTTTTAAGATGGATTTTTTTGGGCTTACTTGTATCAGAAATACCAACATTCAGCTTGGTCAGAAGGGCCATATGGCCTTTCCAAACATGGATAGGGATGACTTCTACCTCAAGCGTATTTTTAGGACTCATTGTCCCTACTTCAAATGTAAATGTGACAAAAACAGGTTCCCCAAGAAAAAAGATGAATGTAGCTGTGGTATAATTTGGTTGGACCATGGCTTATGGTACCTCATCAACCATATGGAAGAGATACTGCTTGAATCTACACCGATCATGAAAATGGTAACTCTGTCCAAATTCCTTAATCAGGAATTAAAGCCCGCTGTTATTGCATATGCAGCCTATCTGGAGGTACGAAAAATTATGATTGACATGACCATGGCCTATGCTGAGAACCCTGAGAAGAATCTCAAGATCATGTTTGGCAATAACAAGCTTGCAGACATAGCAGAAAAACCTATAAAGCCTATTACTTTTCTCTCTATGCAGGCTCCTAATAAAAGGGCAGGTTTTGCACAAAAGGCACTGTTTGTCAACAAAAAAGAAACCAAGATCTATAAGGTCAGTGCAAAGCTGGCACCCAGGGTGGAACATGACCCAAAAGTGATGAACAATAATATGAGGGCTGCTATCAAAGACACCACTGACAGTAATAAGGAAGCTGCAGCTCATATTATCTCTTTGGATGACAATGAACACAATGAAGAATGTGTACCTGATACACAATAAACTGATTTGACTCTGAATTTTTGTTAACAAAGGAGCTAAACCTAGCAAGAATCCTTTGTTTCTTTGTGGATATATATAAATATAAATCTACACTTCAATGGCCATTTGGCTTGGATTATATATAATCTAATGTCTTTATGCATACATGCAATTATATTAAAGCCTAATACAAAGTTTTTTACTGTAGGTGTTAAACTACAAGAAAAGGACTATAGCCAAAGGGGCTGATAAAAAACGTCATCTGGTAAGCCAGAACATAGAAGAAAATAAGTACATTGTACACTTTACTTTTTTCAACAAAGCATTAGAGAGGTTTAATATCAGAAGACTTTTCCATATCGGGCTGTCTGAATGCCTTCAAGAAAGAGGGATTGAACTGTTGGAAAAAACCACATTCTCGTGGAAGTACATTGATAATATCAAGGACAAAGTATATAAGCCTTACCCAATCTTTGCAGAACAGAGGAAAATAAAGTGTCCCTGCAGCAATCCAAATCTAAAAAGATTCATTGACCTTAGGATTGGACATATACGCACCATTGATCTTGATATTATTCATTGTCCAAAACTGAGAAAAGCCTTTGAAAACGGGCTGAATCACATTCCGGATCATTCATTCAATGTAAACCAATTTATGACTGAGTTTACAACTACATGTAGACAGTTCTTCAATGTGCATAAATTTGAGCTGCTGGATCTGCAGGAAGAGGATATTGCCAATACTATACAGGTACTTACACAATATGCCCACATGGATATTGTGGAATTCATGAGCAGTATGACTGCAAAAAGATATTTATGGAATGACTTGGAAGTGATCAAAAATATCCGATGGCTAAATGAAAACCTCTTTGTTACAGGACTTGACAAAGCTTCAAACAATGCAGCTTTCATCTGCCAGAAGCATATACATGATATGACATTGATCAGACTTCAAAGTAATGATTTTCATAAATGCTTATAGACTGCTGATGATATCAAACTTGAATGTAAAAAAGAAATACTCAAGTTCATGAGCTCTGATAGGGGTTTAACAGAAAATTTGCCATACCTGATGGCCTCATATAAAGCTCACAAGGGTGAGTACCGTTGGCTGACAAATGCACATGATACTATATTTTCTGACTTAGCAGCTCTCATAACTGCTATTTTGAATAATTATATTGAAATTTGGCCAAACGTCTGCCATATTGCTACTGCCAAATACAGACTATGGTGTAATAAACCCATTAATGCCTGCTGGTTGGTTAACTCCCTTTATGACGTGATCCTAAACCTACCACAAAAGATCCATGATGTGTATGCTGCAGACATAACAAAATGTTATGAAAACATACCAATTTATGGGCAGAATGGTATCATTGAAATCATGGACGATATCACGGATCTAGTATGGGATTATATGCGTGATGATAAACATCTCTTTGAATTGTTGTTTAAATACAAAAAGGGGAAGTATGTGGTCAAATGGGCAAGATCCATTTGGATAAAGAAAACGTTAGCTCGGAGCCTGTTACAAGAGTACAGTTTAAGGATATGAATAATTGGTTAGTCTCCCATTGTTATTTACTAATGGGAAAAGGTATTTGGAAGCAAGTTAAAGGTATACCAATGGGGTTTGCATGCAGCCCGGCATGGTGCAACCTATACCTTGCTTGGTATGAGTTAAGGTTTATCCTTCAGCTGGCCCATAATGGAAAAATGAAGGAAGTACAGAGATTTCAATATGCTGCTAGATATATTGACGACTTGAACATTATAAATGGGGGCCACATACAAGAGTTCATGGAAGGACAGGCAAAAATCACAATTTACAATCTTGAACATCTTGGGATAAAAGATGAGACAAAATATAAGGTACAGACTAGCACAGGCCTACCTATTGGATATGAATGCAATTTTTTAAATATTACCATCAAGGTTATTGATCAGGGTAGAGGACTGTTTGAGATCAGCAGATATGACAAAAGAGCAAATTTACCATTTGAAACCTGCAAATATATAAAAGCCTCGAGTTGTAGACCATATGGTCAGGCCTCAAAGGTGATAATATCTCAAGTTCTTCCATATGTTTATGCACACTCAAATGGTGAAAATGCTGCTAGGGACATTCTGGAATTAATGATGGCATTTTGCCATAATGGATTTGCAAAAAGAGACATCGAAAGGAATGTCTTTGGGGTGTTGAAAAATGATGACTTCCCAGGTACCCTATATAATGTCAATGACATGACAAGTATACTTATGAAATTGTGGAAAACAGAGGCAATATAGGTGGGTTGGGCCTGGCAACAAGGTCCAGCTCACCTTGTTGCTTCATATATGCTACAGAGCAATAATTACCATTGGTTTTATGCTCAGATATGGCCCACCTGACCTAGGGAAGGAGGAAGGTTTTTTTATTATTAAAGATGTTTGTTGCCTATATGGATATGCGCATTACTTGAGTAAACATTGACATGGCTTGTCTATGGTTAGTATTGTTTAAGTTCATTATAATATCTACTTTGTGGGTTACTATTGACCTTTAATTATATAATTGAATATTTTGTGTATTGGCAAGTTTTAGGGCTTGTGACGAACACTTAACAGGGAAATACGACACTAAGGGTTCGTGTCGAACTCACGGCCAGAGTATGGCTCTGGCCAAGTCAGGTTATGTGCATAGCTGGAAAGATACTTGGAGACGGTTTTAGACATGTTACTGGAGCAGTAGTGAGATTGGTGTTCTTAAATTTAAGAACTGTCGGTAGTACTTGAGCTTGTGCATATAAGCAGATTATAGGCCTCATGTGCGACACTGAAATGCTGGCGACCCTATGCTTATGATATTACTCTTGTTAGTCTGCTAGAATTGAGAAATGAGGAAGAAAGGTGACCTTAATATGGCCACTAGGAAGAGGTTGGCTGAGGAGAAGAAGAATGCTAGCAGCAAGAGGAAATTGTTCGATTTCCACAAGAAGCTTACCACTCCTGGATCTGAAAAGGCTAGTGATACACGGTTATTCTTCGGAAATCTTGAGAGCGGGGAAAAGAGGACCCGAGGCGGTCCAAACAAATGCATCTGCTGCAGTAATGATCATTGATTCTGCCACTCCAATACAAGAAATCCTTGGATCCTTCAACTCCAAGCAAACTGATGCTAACATCGGGCCTTCAACTCAGGTTTGGGCATACATCTTTTTGCATAATTCATTAGAAATATTTCCCTGCTTACATGCTCCTGTTTCATTATGAAAGTATGGATGAATCCACAAATAATGGGGTAATTAAAGTGGACTTAGATCTGGCCTTGGTAATTCTGATCTTCATGCAGGCATTATGATGTGCAGAGATGAATACGATTGATGTCTACATGTATAAATATTGGGACAGGAATACATAAGATTTAGAGGAGATAGATACATGAAATGAATCTAATGAACACTAGGTTTATATTCTTAATCTAAGATTTGCTGGTAGACTATAGGAAATCCTTTAATGATCTTACGATATGTACTTGTTTTACATATGTCCTAGCATGCTACATAACTGATAAATGAAATGTTCTTTATGTTTCAATGAAAATAAGGGCAAAAAAGCATGCGGATCTATGAGAATAATGATGCGATTTAGCTTCTATAGTGGTAGTGGTCCAAAAATAAAGCTAGTATTGATGAGTGTGGGCGGTTTCTAGGTTATTGTAAGATATGTATAATTATTTCTTTATCTCTACGGTTTTTTCTCTATGAGTATGATTCATTTTACGATAAATAGGGAAAACTCTTTGAGACCGATATGATTTGCCGGGATTTTAGGGCACCTTTTAATGTGTAGATGTGAATTAATAATTTGTCACTTAGGGAAATTCTTTGGAGCTATTTGGTTGACATTATTATTAGTCCTATGATAAATACTGCTTAGGCATTTGGCTAAGTCTACTCAGCTCTGTGTAATCTGCTTGTTACATGAACACTTAGCACATTTTGCTTTACTATGCTAAGATTATGTTACTGTGCTAACTGAATGATTATGAATCTGGTTCCCTCTGTACTACTATGCTGATGTGTTATCATTGTTGGTTGAAAGCTAGGGTGTGGTAACAGTCACACCTCTGACCACTCCCTGATTATAAAATGTCTTGTTATTCATGTATGACAGCAGGAGTTATGGTTTAAAGGTTTCTACTGTCGGAATGTTAATGTGACCTTACCCATATGTAATGTTTGTATTAAACAAGTAGGGTGAAGGGCCATAAACCTATAAGATCTTATGACACACTGCTACCTAAACAAATTGCAACCATGACTAATGCTTGTGTTTGTTTCTTTGGGTGCAGGTAACAGGATCTTATACTCCCTACTTTTGTTTTTTCAAAAAATTGAGGAAGTTTGTCAAAGATCTGGAATTTCTTCGAATAAGATTATGACAAGTTTTGAAGACCTTATTGTACACATAGGATTACTTAAACTTTGGTATCTGTATTTTGATGTACTGTTGTATATCAACGTGAAGGTTTGGAAGGTTAAAGTTTCTGGTATAATATTGTATATCTTTTCTGAATTATTCTTGTAATCAGATTAAGGTCTTTTATTGAAATCACCTATTCAATGAAAGGACTGCCTATTGAATCCCTTGTTTTCTCGTAGAGATCTTAATGGATTAAAGTCTGGTTGTACAGATTTAAAGGTTTTTTTTTTTTTTTTTTTTTTTTTTTGAAGGGTGACAATCTATTATCAAGGAATATCAAGATACATACAAGGGACCTGTGACATGGGACTCAAAACCTAGAGGACGAGATGGTCCATTAAGCAAAACCACCCATACACAGTACATAATCATACTCCTTGTGCCACCTTGAGGTGTTTAATGGCCTCATCACAATCAACATGTTCTGCAACATCGAGATGATCATCAACAGATATCAAGTTATCATGCCACTGAATAGAAAGAGGCAAGATAGCCTCGTGAGATGATATAACCGACTTCTTCCTCGCTGCCTTCTTCCAATTGACCTGTTGCCATGACTCTTTAGCGCACTGAAGATTAGGACCATCAGCCATAATAACCTCAGAAGCATGAGAAGCAGAAGCAACAACGGGAAGAGTGCTAGGAACTATAGCTGCAGCTGACAGTGCTAAGGACGACACCATTGGAACTGTGTGTAGCGCATCTTCCATAGCCGAGGAATGCAAGGCAACTGGCAAAGGTTGGTCATGGATAGATGAAGAAGATGTATGATGATGTTCTACATCCATCTCATCAGCATCATCAAGTGGGAGATCTGCCCATTGTGTTTTGGAAATTGGTAAGGGGGAGCCTCCTCTCTGTTCCATCCTTCCATTGTGTAAGATACCTGGCGAAGGAGAGCCTCCGCTCTGCTCATTCCTCCCAAAAGAAGGAGAGCCTCCGCTCTGCTCCCTCCGTATGCTGACCCGCAGGTGGTAAGGGAGAGCCTCCGCTCCGCTCAACCCTTCCATGTGTGCCTTCAGAAGAGCGCGGTGTGACATGTGCATGCTTATTTTGTGTCGCCTTCTTTAAATTGACTCGCAGCCATCCCTCATTCATCATTTCATGCTTTTCTTGTGTCTCTTGAATGACTTGCAATCTACGACGTACCTCGTCATCAAATGGTTGATGTTGGGCAGGAGGTGAAGGGATTGATTGAGTAGGCGTGGAGGACACAACAAGAAGACATGAAGGCACATGAGCAACAGTAGGATGTATGGTCACAGTAGAGGTGAAAGTGGCAGGTGCAGCAGTAAAAGAAAGAACAGGCTTCAAGGGAGAGGCAAGACGGTAAGCAGCAAAAGTATCAATATCAGGGAACATCTTACCTAACTCAGGACAATTGAGCAAAGATAGATTATATCTAAAGAACAAAGGGCCACTCCTACCCATAACAGACTTTGGTAATGAAGCAGAAATAGGCAGAGATACACAAATGCGAGGACCATTGACAATAGAGTGGGCAAGATGCAACCCCAGACTGTTGGCAATAGCCACCATGAACTGAGGAACAAAAAATTTGGACCATTTCTCGATTTATGCGTGTCATCGTTGCGCAGGGGCCATGCTAATCTTCTCTGTATCGTTCCAATTTTATCGGATGTCCCGAAGGACATAAGACTACTTGTCATGTTCCACAACTTTCCTTCTAGGCCATCAGATTATAATTGTTTCTATTCTAACCTCTCTGAGTGGGCGGGCAATAACATGATGCAGTACAAGGCAACGCGACAGCGGCAAAGGCTTGCCAAATGTTAATCCATTGGCACTTTGTCTCCTTCAAAATTTACTTGCGTTTGATCCAAAAAAATAGACAAACCATCCATGTAAGTTATTTTTTGAATCGAGAAACTAAACCCATTTCCAAATTGGATTTTGAGTTTGAGTTTTGGGTTTCTGGCGAAAACTTTTCTTTCACTCTATGTTTTGAGTTAAAAAATTTCGGCAGAGATACTGGAAACCAAGATACTGGGCGGCATCCTTCTCTGCCTTCCATGATTAGGCAAGTGGAGTTTAAATCTGAGAGTTTTTTGTGCCTAAAGATGGTACATAACTTATCCCTTTCTCGTTTTACAACTTGAAGAGTTCTTTGTAGTACAAAGACAAAAGTTCTTTGAAGATTCAGATCAAAGGCAAGAGCACCATTTTTGGAGCCGGCAATGTTTTGTTTCTTTTACTGCAAAGGAAGAGGGGCAAAATCATTGGCGTTAGCTATGAGAGATCTGAGAGATTTTTGTGCCTAAGGATGGTTCAGGGTTTCCAGTGTTCTGGATTTCACCAAAGGCAGGGGTATTTTTTATTTTTTCCTCCAGCTCCATAGATGGAGCTTGAAGCATATTACATAACTTATCTCTTTCCTTATTTTTACAGCTTGAAGAGTTCTTTGTAGTACAAAGACAAGAGTTCTTTAAAAGTTTAGAACAAAGGCAAGAGCACCATTTTTAGAGCCGACAATTATTTGTTTCTTTTCTGGAAAGAGGAGAGGGGCCAATGGCGTTATCTATGAGAGCATAGAGGTCGGTCTTATGATAGAGCCGATTTACTTCTTCAATGACTCTGGTTGAATAATGGTACGAAATCTTGCTTATTTCATCTAGATTTAGGATTTGTCGGATTAGGGTCTAAAAGCAAAAAACTGATTTGGCTGGCTGGCTTGCTTACTTGCTTGCTTGCAGTTGTTGTAGTCCAGATAGCAATGAGCTGGAGCTTCAATGGTCTAAACTTTCAGTTAAAATGCATCTGTGTAAGCATTATTCTCCATATTATTAAGAAAAACAGGTTTGGACTCTTGTTTCTGCAAAACTAGCTTTGTCTTTCACATTGCTAGAATACTAGAATACATTAGAGGAAATTTCACTTGTAAAGCAGAATAACAGATTCCTTTAAGTATTTTAAGCATGAAGATTGAATCAATTGTATCAATAAGGTTAGACATCATTTGATCAACACAATTCTTTCTAAGCACATGCTTGTGATAGGAAGTTTAGATTATTGTCCATAAAACAAGAGGTAGGCAGGCGAAAAGTTTTCTATTGCTTGGTAAGTGACAGCCCAGAGGATATGCGTATAACCGGAGAGTATGTATAAAACGAGCTACTAAGGCCAATTACCTTCTTCAAACACACTAAATTCTTGCCGCTATTTAATTTAATTATTTTTTTGGCTAACCAGACTAAAGAATGAGGCTAATTGTGCAGCAAAACTTGCCATCTTGGCTGGAAGCTCAAGAGAATAAAAGCAATGCTGGACAACCTCAAAATAATCTTGGTAGACATAAAATGAAGCATGAGGAACTTGGAGAATGTAAAGTTATTTCTGCTTCTAGCAATCCAATTGACCAGGTTGCAAGAAATTTTCAATCTGCCTGTCCATCACGAACTTATGAGGATGCGCATTCAGAAGATTTAGAATATGGAAGTAGAGCTACAAAGGAGTCCACCAGTCAAGATGATGCAGAAACCATGCAATCTGCTTCATAAAACCTTATGAGAATGCATTTTTCCTTTATAGATAGAGATCATGGATCCTACCTAATACATTGCTGGAATACCAGCGGTCATACCAGCGCTACCACACCGGATCCCATCAGAACTCCGAAGTTAAGCGCGCTTGGGCCGGAATAGTACTGGGATGGGTGACCTCCCGAGAAGTCCCGGTGCTGCACCCAACCACCACACTTTGAAGCCAGTGGTGCACTAGACTAGTGCTTTGAACATGTTGTAAATTTTGCCATAGAGGTCTGGGGGCCTAAATGGCTTGATCAATATATTTAATTTGGTGCACTAGACTAGTGCTTTGAACATGTTGTAAATTTTGCCATAGAGGCCTGGGGACCTAAATGGCTTGATCAATATATTTAATTTAAACAATACTATGCTAATAATAAAACTTCTGAAGCACCAGGTATGAGTACTCCAAACATGTAAATTCAATTTGTGTAGGTGCAACTGACATGTTTAAAACATAATACAGCATATTGCCCTTGCTTGGATGGAGGAATCTGAACTCAAAGCAAGTTGCCAGGAAGTCCTTGTAGTCAATTCTGTTCAGTGCTCAGTTGTTTGTGATGGACTACAACATGCTTTATCATTAGTCTACAATTTACTCACTTTATATCCAATATGTGTGGTACTGGTGCTTGTGTTTGCTCAAACTAAATTTAGCCTTAAAGACTTCGAAGGTGGAATGGACGAAGGTGGGCTAGGCCAGATAATATTCTATGCATCCCAACAATTGTGGAACCAGTATGCCAGTTGTGAGAAAATGTCGCATTGCTTGTTTTGACGACTTCATTGGGACAAAATCATGCAACAGGATGTATTGAATTAGAAATGAAGGAAATGGAAGGGCCGATAACTCCGGTGCAGAAACATCAAGCTTACAAAGGGAAAGCAACAGGGCCTTATCAGCCACGGCAAGCATCCTCCACACCAGCAGGGCACCAATATCAGGGAAAGACGGATCGGAGAAGATCTTACAGGGAACAGAGGAAGAAGGGAGGCCCAGGGGGGAAATCAATCAAATTCTTTTTGGATAGTATCCCGAAGGAAAAATTGCCAACACAACTAATCGAAAAAAGCTAAGATTCGCCTCACATTCTTAATTATACCTATGAAAATTTGGGCTTAAGGGCTACCCTGGTTTTCACAAGGCCTTTTCCCACTTTCTAATGAGCACCACTCCAGATAGAATCATGTCTTCATAAAGCAAACAGGCAAAAAAGGAATAATGAGATTCTTGTAAAGTTTACGCAAAAGACTCAGGTGCAATGTGCCAAATCTTTTAGTTCAGCAAGTCGACTATTCTCAAGAGATGAGACTGAAAAAGATTGTAGGAGATGTTAAAACACCCTTTCCACATAACCCTCAAAATGTTCTGTCTTCTACAGACAATATAAGAGGAGAGGGATGCAAGAATATCATATCTTGCAAATATGCAATAAAATAGAGTTCAGATGTATATAGAAGGAGAATCCTCGCCCCAAAATATCATGTCTATTATATCTAAATGTGACAATAGTTCATGCAAGGAACTGGTCCAAGGGAGATCTTGGCAATAATTTGCAGACATAGCATAGATCATTGTATTGCATTCTTTGGTAAAAACATTAAGAGCATCCTCCACTTCTATTTTGAGCATATGCTGCAACTAGCTAGCAGTCCAAGACGAACATTTTTTATCAACATTTTCTCAGATACTGCTTTCAAGACTCAACGTTTTTCATATATGGCAATATTAACAGTTGTAACAGGCTGCAAAGATCCCACTGGATTTCAAGTGCCAACATAGTGGCCATGCATTGGAAATTTCATGTATAGTCCAAATTAATTATGTAGCCATGAAACTTGCCAAATACATAAACACAATGGTTTAGAGACATCATCTCAGAAGATCAGTTATTCATCTGATATCAGATAGACATTTCAGTTATCATCTAAACGTGACATATTTACTAAAATTTGGACTTATTTAGATATAGTAGTTATACTTCAGTTCAAAGATGTCATGATAAGATTATATGTATTTTTTAACTTATTGATTTTAATAAACTGTTCAATTCATTATTTGATCAAAAGTATGATGGTTACTATAGTATAATGGTTACTATAGTATAAAATTGCTTTCTAATCTAAATTTTCACTTTCATCTCTTTAAAACTAAATTTACATCTAAGATAAATGAGGAAAAAAGTTTTAGACTAAAATAATTTAAATGATTATGTTTATATTTTACTAAAAAAAAACTATTACTGAATAATTTCCATATATTTTATTTCATCAATAATAAATTATTCAATATCTATTATTAAAATATTTTTTTATTTGATTAATTTCAACTTAAAATTTTTCTTAAAGAATTTTTGAAAGTGTAAAAGTTTATAAATTGTGAATTCTCATAATAGATTTTAAGTCAATCCCTTTTCAACTCATTAGATTTGAAAGAGAAATTATAATGATTGCCAAATTTTAAATTTGTAAATCACCGAAAGTTAAAATTTTATATTTTTGAAATATTTAATTCTAAATAGATTCAATAGTTCGAAAAGCAATTTCATTTTTTGATAACCATTATAGTTTTAATTTAAAGATAAACTTATATAATTAAAACTTATAAAAACTAGTTATGGTGCCCGGCGTTGCCGGGCTTTTGCACATTTGAAGAGGTGGTTGTTTCATGGTTGGCTAGAACAATCAATGTCGCTTGGAGGGGGCAAGGGTAATTCGTTGACATAGAATTCAATATATAAATTTTGTGTATGTGGTATTTGGACTTAAACTTGATTATATTATGTTGTTTGATGATCAAATAGCACCTGTATTTTCTATATAAACCTTTGAATTATCATAACATGGACATCGTGTGTACATTTAGAAAACTCTGGTGCATCAATAAAATTGGGGCTTATGGAGAATATATATAGATAACAATAGATTATCTTTTTGATATGGGGTTTGTTGAGAAGCATGAGGCACAATAAAACAATTGCATGAGTCAACTTTGAAGGTAGGCCTTCGTGGTTAGCCTCACCTCGATTGGTTGCAGTGTGAAGGTCAAATGAACATTCCTATGTTGGAATAAGGTCAACTTGTATGATTTTAAAGTTTCCACTTGAATAGGATGTTGCACTGTAGCACTTCTAGGGCTTGGCATTACCCTACATCTTATCATTTCATTTTCTATTACCTGAATTGTCTATTTGGCTTTCTGTGGGTTGCATTGTCAGTTTAAGTTCTATTAGCTGCATTGTCAGTTTGGCTTTCTATGAGTTGCACAGACTTTTTCCCATTCAATAATTACTGGGCATAAGTTGATTTTGTGTTTATCTCTTAAAAACTTTTGTATGAACGTTATGCTCCAGCAAATGTAGAGCATTTTGAATATAAAACCAAGATCAATAATGTTGAACAATATTTTGAGTAGAAAATGAACCCCAACATTGCTGGGTCGAGGATTTTGTATAAACTTGGCTTTATAAATTATTGTAGCATGTGTAATCTTCGTTGGAGATCGTTGGTAATGTTAAATTAAGCAGCCTTGATTTATATAGTATAGATACAAAATAAACAACTTAAAGCTCATTAAAAGCATAGTTGCTAAGTATTTAACGATATATGTAGGTTGTTTAATTTAACAAATCAGTCACATCTTAAAAGCAAAATGCATGAAGAAAATATCTAACATATGATATTTCACTTATGAACATGCTAATAGTTTATATATATTTCACTACAAATTGTGGCCACGGATTAGGGCATGCTTTACCCTATTGCCTAGGGGAAGGCATTATAGCATCTCTGCAAAAATATTTCTGTAAGAGAAGAAGATTCTGATAGATTTTGACTTGCAAAAAGAACATGGCAAACTATGTTGAATATGGGTGGAGAACATATTTTATGTTAAAATTGAGCAGCATAACAACCGTCCTGCGATATTTTCCAAGGCAAGCGATCATAAAGCCCACAAACATACCTGCTTCCTTTTTAGCAAACAAAATATTTAGTTCTCAATCGGTTCTTTGCCTATGCCACCATAATAGACATATGTTAAATCCATTACCTCTGAGGTCTGCAGCTGATTTGCCTGGGTTGTATGGCTTCTTGTAGCTGTGAGATTAGCTGCATCGTGATTCTGCAAATTCAGCATGTTGCAATAATTAGTAAGGTATAAAGGGAAACTTTATTAGTCTCCCAAGTGGTGCATGACTAAGAAAAAAATAGATGTGCAATGATAGCAGTTAGTTTGTCGCATAAAGCAGGCAAACAATATGAAAAGAAACAAATTAGTGCTGTGACAGACAGAATTGTCTCCAAAATGTTTCGTAGCCTTAACTTGGTGGCGTAAAGATAGCCATCATGGCATTTTCTTGAAAGGTAGATGCCACATTGTTGAACAAATTATCTCAAGTGGTGTGTCCTTTTGCAGCAAGCTCTAGTTATAATCCAGCTATATCTGACCGCCAAAGATTAGGTACATAGAGCAACCTAATCAGGTATGGAGAGCTGCCTCTTTTTCAAATATATCTACAGAATTCATTCAAGCAAGTCAAATATTCAGCTGACATTTTAATCACAAAAGTCAAGACATTTTCTGAAACAGGTCTACAACCTTCAATCAACCAAATTAATGCATGTGGGAAAACATGTAAAGTCTAGAATCTGTGGAATAATTGAGTCAGATTACATCTTTATGTTTTTACCTGAATCTTCATTTGCTTGGTAGTACAAAGCATCTTCAATTTGTAATAGTTTTGCGTGGATACTTACAAAACATACAAACTAAAACTATAGAATGGATAAGGAGGCCGGGAATGTAAATCACCTATAAACACATGAAAACTATACATACTTCTACATGGTGCTGTCAACCAGCTCGAATTAATCTCAGAAGGGGGCTCCAATCTGTTAGAATAGCCTCCAGTGGTTGTTTGTTCTTTTGCAAGATGCAGGTGAGTAAAGAGCAACTCCAATCTGAAGTAAGCATAAAGAATAGAATAGAATATGATTTTATCGTCCATGGAGACCAACTGGCCTATGGGACCCAAGTACAAAGAGAGAGCAGCAGGCGTATTACTACCAGGATTAAAAAACCCCCGCCCCGAAGGGTTTTCGGGGGAAAAACCTTAGTAGCAATAAGGATGCGACATCTTGCCTGATTATATACATAATCACAAATACGGTGAGGTTAATGTCGGACGGGGGCATAAGCGAGTCAGCGTATCCATTACCTCCCGGAGGTCTGATCCCAACAACCCTACGAGGCCGGTGCTCGATAGCTCATGCAAGGCGATGGGGCACAACCAACTTAGGAAGCATCACCGAGTCGGATATGCTCAAATGCCAGCCGACGAGCACGAGAGGCGTGACTTTTCATCCTCAATGGCCTCGTGGCAAGCGGCGGCGGACTCGTCCTCACGGCTCCGAATCCATCTCCACGTCTCAATGCGGAGGTGGTGTGCACTGTCTGAATGGAAGCAATCACCCTGCGCTTTTCATGGGTAGATGGGTGCTTGAGGTAGTGGTGTGGGCCCCTCGTGAGCATGGGATTAACCTGGTCGATAATTTGCCACCTTGACATGTGACGGGGCCTCTCGCATCCCAAAGCTTGGCCATGAAGCAAGCATCCAAATCTTGCTTCAAAGGCGTAGCGTTCCTTCGGTGTATGCCGGTCCACATCGTGTGCTGCACATTCTATAGCGAGAACCAGCGGGCTTGCTTGTCTTTCAGCCCAGGCTTTGAGTCGCTGCGGGCCCATCGCCACTTTGCCAAAGCAAGGTTGGGCGGCGGGCTTCATCCATAGCCACCACCTTCCGGAAGTAAATAATGTGGCGTTCGGTAGCAGCCCCTCGTAATGGAAGGAAGCTTTGTCTCCTGGAGCAAGATCGATATGGGACCGTGGATTTCACTCCCGATTGCGGGCCAAGAAGGCCTTTTGTACCTGCTCTAGATCGTTCCAAGTGGTGAGGGATATCGGCCCCCACATACGCCCCATAGAGGAGGACCGGTTCAACCAAGGCCCGAACAAGTGTGCTGGTGACCCCATGCATCTGACTCTACCTTGTATTTGTTGTTTTGCATTGCATACGAGGGGCTTTCCGACTGCGGTGACCCGTAACGATGGATGCATCCCGGTGTGTGGTAGTAGCAAACTCAATGCCTAAATACTTATAAAGGTGAGCCACCTCCACTACACGCCCTTTTGGTAAGTGAATGAGGGAAGGCGTGGGTCAGGATGATGGGACCGGCAGCACCCTTGTCTTGGCCAAGTTAACTCTCATGTCGGTGAATTGGCGAGAAAGTGTCCAAAGCATCCGGTGCGTTGCATGTCCTACGGGGTATATGCGGCGGGTCAACATCATCGGCATATATGAGTTGCGGATTATGTGGTGCATCAGCTGGCCTCCCAGGTGCTTTCGACTAGCCATTCTTCTAGCTGGTCAATGTACAAGCCGGGCGTCGGGGATAGAGGGCAGCTACTGGCGCATCCCAATGCTACTAACAACGGGCTCCCGGCGGTGTGAAGGCGGCCGGAGCAAGCCTCATTATAGTGCGTATATATAGCATTACGCAAGTCGGCGGGGTCCCTAAATTTGTCTCAATCGTCCCACAACTTATCCCGAGGCTTTGTGTCAAAAGCCTTTGCGAAATCCACAAAGCAGCGATTATAGATTACGGCGTCGATTAGGCTATCCTCTATGAGTGTTCGCATCGAGTGAAGATATGGTCAATAGTAGAATGCGGAAGAAGCTGCTAGCGTGAGAGCACTTCTCCATCCCTACGCCCAAAGTGTCAATCGTGGCTCAATAATCGGCAAGCAACTTGGCAAAAGCGAAGCTGACCATAATGGTGCGATAGTTGGATGGGCTATGGGGGTCCCCTGCTTTGTATATGGGCACAACTCTCTTGGTAGTCGGTGTGTGGGGAAACCTTCTTGCAATGCCTGTTGAAGAGTCTTTGTGAGAACCGGCACCATTGGGGGCCCGGCCCACTTGAGAAGCTCTGCACGCATACCATCCAAATCTGCTTTGCCTTCGGATTAGCGTAGGCGTTGCGGGCCCATTATGACATCCCTTCGGTAATGACCCGGTGCTAGGCTTTGTCTGGGAATGCGGTGCCGGCTTCCCATTGGGTCATCACAATTTCTTGCGCAAGTATCTCACCCATTGTTCGGGGTAATATTTCTGTGAAACATGCGGGCTTACTCAAGACCTTTCTCTCGAAGGCCCTAGGGTGGCGGTCTAGAAGACCAAACATCACATTCTTTGGTGCCGCCCAAGGTACACGGCTTTCTTGGTCTTGAGGAAGGGCGGTATTGCCGGACGCGCCTGGCGGAGAATGGTGGGGTCCGGCACTTGGCCGGAACCATCGTTTCAACTCCCGACATTCGTCATCGAACCGATGATTGTGGGGAAGGTGGTTTGCAGCCCCGTGGATCGTCGGGGCGGCCTCTCCCAAAGCATCTGTCCCCTACCCTCGAAGGAGCTGGTTCGGTTGGGCCATCTGGCTGTTGAAGTGTGGGGAGTTGCAGCACTCCGGCAGCTCATGCTCAAGCATCCTCGCATAGACCGCGCGATGATCATAGTCGACGCTTGGCCGTGGTGGTACACATGGGGTGTTGGGGCAATGGGTGCTCGGTTATTTTGCCAATCTATCTGCAGAACAGTGATGATGGTGGTCTACTTCCTCGTCGACCACGTCCGGAGCAAGGCGAGTGATCAAGTGTAGGCATTGCTCATCTGGTAGCACGTAATCCACCACCCGGTGCCGCCCCCAGTTCTCCTGTCTACAAGTGGAAGGGGGAGGGGCGACCGTGCCGACCCATTGCAAATGACCGGTCAAAGATCTTGCCCGACAGCAATAGCATGCCGCCATACCAGTGTCACACTGGCGTCATCGATGCCCTTGGCCAAACCATCTCCGTGGGGTCCATTTGCAACACATCCTCGGCTAGAGGTCGCGAATTTTTGGGATCTGCTTCTTTTGTGTCGTGCATTGAAATCTCAAAAGCAACATGACCTTGCCCAATTGTCGATGCTGGCGTATGTCATCATATAGATCGACATAGGGCTCTGCGCAATCCACATCAAGTGCGTGTGGTAAAAGTTGCTCGGCGTATGTGGGAAGTAGCAAGCCGCCACAAAAGAGGGCTGCCATCGTTGTTTACGACTTTCGTACCCACGGTATCTGTTGTGCGCAATGCCTTGGGGGAGACCGATTGGGCCAAAGTCATGCGGTAGTAACGCGCCAATTCCTCGGGTGTCCTCGTTTCCGGTGCACTCATTGAAGGCGAATTAGTATTTGGTATCTGGCAAATCGGGTAGCTGTGACCGGCATGTTCCCATGTTTCCATGAGGAAGATAAGGTTCATGTCCATGGCGGACGGAATTGAGGCTGTCCCCCTTACGCCATGGAAAGCCGCGGCAATTCCGGGGATACCACGTTGAGGCCGCGATCCCTATTTAGTGGCATGCATCGCCACCAGGTCGGTGGTAGTGGTGGTCCCGGGGAGTGGAAGATGTGGATGCATGTGCATTTGGGCCCCCCTCGAGGGGACTCGAGGGGCGGAGTGCTGCATCCTGTTTGGTGCTGAATTCCCGCATCCTTCCCCGGACCAGCCCCGCTGCCCCTCCATGTTTGCGGCAGTCCCTGACTTTGGCCAGCTCATGCCTTCGGGTCTCTTGCTGTGCTGGGTCAAGTCCCGGTCAACGTACAGAGCCGTCCCCTTCAACTTCCGGCCTTGACGCAGGATGGCCACCCGCTCTGGCACGCTCTCAACTGTGAAACACAAACACCCAAAATTAAGAAACACAAACACCCAAAAATTCAGTGTTTGCCCTCTGTTCCAAGCACTGCATCCATATCCATAGACATGGGCAACCATAGATCAAAGCTAAATAGGCACAGTTCATCCATGCAAATAAAGCAAGCAGTGTTGTATTTAGCTGATTAAATGTGCAACTGTAAATAAATGAACAAAGATAAATCATCTACTATAGAGCAGGACTCATTCTACAAAAGAATGCGCTAAATGAACAAAAATAAATTATCTATTATAGAGCAGGACTCATTCTATAAAAGAACATGATGGTTATAGTAATCCATGCAATGCAATGGTTCTCTTCTTATATAGAAGAGAACCATCATTCTAGGGATAGGGACGCCAGTTTTGGCGCCAGCTCTGCTTTTGGATCCAAGCTTTCTTTGGCACAAGCCTGCTATAGTGCAGGCTTTCTTTGGCACAAGCCTGCTATAGCGCATGCTTTCTTTGGCCTTTTCTCCCATAAAAGCCTTGTGTCTTCCTGCATTCCTCATCGGCGTTTCCTCTGAGCTGAATCTTGTTGTTGTATGGAGTTCTCTTGAGCTCCTTTCCATTCCACTCATCTTTGGCTCCACAAGTTTTTCTCCCTTTACCCAATACATTTTTCAACCCATTCATTCTTTCTGCCCAACGGGTTTTTGTTTCAATCATCTCTATTCAGAGTTTTTACTTGTTTTGATCTATTAGATTTCGTAGCCTTTGCTTTCAGATGATTTGGGTTTTTGCTTTTCAGCTTTTGATTTGTTGAGGAAGCGATTCTGCTTTTGATTCGTTGAGGAAGCGATTCTCCAGTCTGACTCTAGCTTTCTGACTTTTGGCGATGTCTCGACTTGCTGCTGGCCATTTTCATTTCAACCAAGTCCTCTGGACAATCTAGGATAAGTATCAGCAAGGTAACTATTTGTTGTTCTTCCTTTTTCTTTTTCTTTTTGGATATATTACAGTAGTTGTTGCAGCCCATCTCGTGATTTTTTGGGTGGTTTTAATCTAAGTTTATATTCTTTTTTTAGCGGCGAGAGCACTGGACATGCGGGTTATCACAGGAAAGGCCAGATATGTTATTCGTGTTTTTGTAGTGTATGTTTGCCTTTTGTTTCTGGCTTCTTTAGAATGTCTTTGTCGGTGGATGAATGGATGAATAGCATGAGCTTCAGCTAAAGGCTTTCTATTTTTGTTCACCCCTTATAATTCTGTCTGGATCACAGGATTTTAATCGACTTTCAAATCTCATTTGGATTTGTAATCCATACTTACAACTCCATTCTGTTGTATATTGATTTGAATCAGGGTTCTGGACACTCTATGCTTGGTTAAGTTGCAGATTCATCCTTTAAATTATACCCATATCATATCTGAGACAGTGCGCTGCTTGGTTTATGCTGTAATGTCTGGTTTAAGTTTCAGTGAAGGACACAGTTAGGTGGTTGTTAATAAAGTTGATTCAGTTATCAAATCATAAAACTTTTTCAATGTCATTGTGTTGGCTCGTTGGTATATGGTTTTGCTTGTTGTCGTGGAGACCAGGGTTCAAATCTCGATTTGCACAGGTATGTTTCATATTTTTTGTATTTCATTTGTAGATGAAGTATATTGTATTTGAAAATATGGTTCGAGATGCACCAAGGTTCAAATCCCGATTTGCACAGGTATGTTTCAAATGTAATGTACTTGAAAACATGGTTCAAGAGTTGTTACTGTGTGGTTCGAATGTTTGTTATTGTATTTATTTTGATATTGAAGAAGGTTTTCATTTCTCTTCGAATTTGCCTTAGTGAACATTGATCTCATGTGAGGATGCCTCATTGGATTGTCCCTTAAATCTAGTTTCTTATGTTCTTGCCTCATTATAATGAGTCTACTTGCTTCTTATATACATGTTTGTGTTTTCTCATCATTGTGTAAGTTGGAAACTCATGGTTACCATTCATTTCTTCGTCCTGGTTTGCATGGACCATTATAGGTTACACAAGATTGAGACCTTAGGCTTGTATGCCCCTTTTTTAAACATTTTTGTCATCTCTTAACGACAGAATTGAATTTTCATAGGCTTTATATGATTGTCATCATGATTTTGGCTCGTCAATTTTCAAGTCTTTGAACCATTGTCGTTGTAATGGGTTATACTAAGCATTTTTTCCGTGAAGCGTCATGGTTTCTGGATTATCATTATCTCAAATTGTTTCATTATTCCATTAGCATAGTTTATATAGGTGACATCATGTGATGGGGCTTGCCTCATGTGGTTTTGCATGAATCATGATATCGGTTGTGGTTTCTCATGGTCTCGATGTAATTTTACTAGTTTGCAAGTGGTTTACACATATTCACCAGTTGTTTGCCACGTTGGGCCTTTTCTATATGAAGGTTTCATGACTATGTCATCTTTCTACACTTTCTGTGCTACTTCCATAGTCGGACCCTTTCTTTCACTTTATTTCCTTATTTGTTTGCTTGGGGTTCTCGCATTTTAGCACCCATTCGTCTTTGTTGATCCAGGTAGCATGATTGAGTATGGTATTTTAACATATGGCTGGTAATGTCTTCGTCCCATAGTAGTTTGAGTTGTCCGTCCTTCCCTAGTTTTTTATGTCCGATGATGTATTGTGGATACAAGTGCTATGTGCTTGGTGCTAATGGTTGAATTGATTTGCAGGTTATGACTTGATTATTGTGTCCTAAGGGTTTCAGTCTGAGGGATAGTTCGTGTTTTGGTATTGCATTGCATATGTCTCTTCTCCTCTTGCATGGTGGTCATGGTTGCAATAGTTGTTTGGTGTTGTGGTCTAGAGCTGTCAGTAGTTGGCTAGTCGCACATGTTTGTTGGATGTTCCTGATATGGCGTAAGTTCCCTTGCTAAGTTTTCATTATTTCCATCCGCCCCATTTTTGCACCATCAACAGAAGTTTCTTTGTTCCCACTGCTTCTTTGATTCCGTTTTTCTTCAAGTCATCTTTGGCCCTGTGCTTTATTATCATGTCAGGTTCCATAGGTCGCAATTATTAAACATTAATAACCAAATGTCTTGGTGCATATTGTTAGACATTAATAACAAAAGGTCCTGGTGCATAGGTTGGTTGTGTCTAGGTTGAGTTGGTCCGTCTAATCGACGACGCCTCATCTATCTTATTGTTTTGATGCCCATTGTGCCCTTTTATTTTTTGTTATAAACGTTGAACCTTTTTTGTTATAAACATTATAATAAGGGGTCCTTGTGCATAATATTATTAAATATTAATGACAAGAGGTCCTCGTGCATATTATTAGCCATTATTAACACAAAGGTTTTGGTGCATAGGTCGTTGTGCTTGGGTCCGTTGTGGCCCTACCCCCCCCAAAAGAGCATTTTCTGGTTTGTATTGTTTTTCTGTTGGTTGCCTTGGATGTGCTTGAACTTGGAGTCTAGAGTCAGTCCTTGTTTGCTTTGTTGCTTTCTTGGTTGTCTGGTTCTTGCATGGGTCGTGTTAGGTTCGCTGCATATTTTTGGTTGGTTTCTGATTTTTTGCTCGTTTGGTCGGTGTGCTGCTTGGATATATGATGCATTGTCGTCTAGGAGTTTTTTCGTGTGTTGGGTTTTGTCCTTTATGTCGATCTTTAGGTAGTTTTCATATTGTTGTTTTTCTTTTAATGGTATGCGCTTTCTTTGTTCTTTCTTTCAGCTTTTTGGGTTGGTCGATTTATGGTGTCCATCCTCATTGTCTCTATTTTTTCGTATCTAGATTAACCATCTTACGTGTCAAATCCTTTTTTGGCTTTCTTACTTGCGTGTATTTGTAAATGTATAAATTATGGGTTATTGCTCATTTTTGCAGAGTCGTCTAGTTCTTTTCTTGGGTCGGTTTGCATTTAGCTTTGTATAATTGTCGTGGTTGTATGTTTCCTTGGTCCTAGTGATAGTTTCTCTCTTTGGTGGTCTATTTTATGTCCTTTTGCTCTCTCTTTCGGATTTGAAGGTTTGAAACCCCATCTTGTTTTGTAAGTTACATAGTGGGTAAAAGTAAGGTTGTTAGATGTTGGTTTTACCAGGTTCTCTTGGGCCAGTTGGTGTTTAGATTAGTATATTTGTCAGAGTTGATGGTTTTTTCCTTTGGTGGCCTGACCATGTATGGTTCCCTCGTTTTTGCAAATCTTGGTTTTTAGTTGCAGGGTTCTTGGGTGGAAAAGATTCGAGCTATGGTTCGGTTGGGGATGGCATCTCGAGTAGATGCTGTTAAGAATCATTTTTTGACTTGGCGACTAGAGGGGTTAATGTCTGGCTTGTTGGTATTTTTCTTCGTCTTATCATTATGAAGGGGTGGTGCCATCTCTAGTCGACATTGATGGGGATCGTTGTCAACTCTTTGTCCACATAGTTCAACAAGGGACTAACTACTTTGTATGTTGCTTTTAGTTTTGCATTTAGTTGCAGTCATTGCATTTTGGGCAATTCCTCACTATATCCGGTATTTAATCAACACATGCCGGTTGCCCCCTTTTGTTGACATTTTGGCACTTGACCTAAGGACTTTAGCACGAGTTGTTGGGCGAGTCAGGTATTTCTAGTATCTTGTTTATAACCTTCTCCGTTTGGATATTCTGGCATTTTTTCTACTCATGAACTTTTCCTTAGCTGCATTCGTCATGCATGTTAGTTCATGCCATGTTGCTTTTGGTTATTCTCGACACTTTCAAATCTCGTAGACATGGTTGTGGTCCATAACGTCTCTATTTTCTACCGCAATTAGTCCTTTTAATGCGCTTTGCTTCCATTCTTAGATGTGGTCCCTTTTTGCTGAGGATCTCAGGTTTCCCCGTCGTTGGTCTATTGGTACCATTTGTGGTGGTCGCTTACATTTGGTCGTTTTGCAGGAGTTTTACAATTGGTGGTATTTGTTAGAATCATTTGGCTCGTGTATACATGGCTTTTGCCAGTGCCATTTCTCAGTTTACATTTTGTATGGGTTGAGCTATTGCATTCTGGTTGCATTGGTGCTTGTAACATTTAGTTGCAAATCTTCTTTTATATTCCTTTAGGTGGCTAGTTCCATGTACTTGTGATGACCACCTAGCCATGTGCCCCTTCAATTCTTTTGGTTCATTGGCCTCTTTCCACTGCCTTTACTCGTTCCCTTTACTACATGATGTCCATTTTTTCCTTTTTGTCGACTTTTGTTCCAGTTGTCTCGTTGAGCTCTTATGGTGTCCCTTGAGTCCTAGCTCTTGCAGTCCGGGTTGTGCTTGAGTAGCTTCCACACGTCGTTACGCTGCTCTGCTTGTCCGAGTTATTCTGAGTTTTCCCATCTGTCTGGTTGCTCTTAGCATTCTTGTCTCATGATTTCTCAGCAGTAGTTTGTTCACTTGCACATGCATGATTTGTTCCTCTTACTCGTGCTTTTTCCCGGGTCTTTTCAGTTGTAGTTTATTCGATTGCCCAATTTATTTCCCTCGTCTTTCCATTTCAGAGAGGTTTTCTAGTGCCTTTTTTCTTTATCCCATTTCTCCATCCATTTCATTTGTTTTGCTTTCCTTTTTTGCTCTAAGATTCTTGAGTTTTGTTTCTAGGTGTATGTATAGGTAGATAAGTGCTTGTTTCTCATATGTTCTCAATTGTTCTTTTGGATGCCCTGATGAGGGCCCATACTCTTCTCTTTTATCATTGATTCTTAGTTTCTTGTGAATGCCTTTGAGGGCTTTATTTGCATTTGTGGCCTTAGCTCCTTTGTCCCAATTTGCTCTGTTCCTCTATTCCTAATCCCTTATTCCATCCATTTCATTATAATCTCGCATTCCTTTCTTTTTTCATTTTGCACTTTGTCCCTTTCCTCTTTGTTTGTTCATTTTATCTCTTGAAACGTCTTTGCTCTTCTATTGTCTTGACTCCCTCCTTTGCCCGCCTCTTGACTCATCATAGTGCTTTTTGCCCTAGTGGTGTCCATTCATTATGTTGTTGTACTATGTTGTTGGTTGTTTCATCCACCTTGCTTAGCCTTTTTATTCTTGTTGGTTTGGTGACGGTTTACCCTCGTCATCCAAATTTGCAAGTTGTTCACCGAGTTGTTCTCTTAACTCTGCTTCTTCCGACGATGTCATATAGCACCCATCTTTCTCCATCTTTCTCTCACCATAATGGGTTCTTTGGTCCAGTCCTCTAGATTGTGCTTGAGTCTCAAGTTTCCTATCGTTGTTTCTACGTTGAAAATTCGCTTGGATCGGTTATGCATGTGGGTATACATTCATGAATTTTAGTCCTTGCTATTTATTGTTGTTGCTCTATTTGTTCTTTTACTCTAATATTCTCATATGTTCTCAGTGGTTCTCATGGATGCCCTTATGAGGGCCTATACTCGCTCTTTGTCATAGATTCTTGGTGTCTCATTAGTGCCTTTGAGGGCCTTTTTAGTTATTTCCATTTTTGTCCTTGCTATTTCTTGTTGTTGCTCTATTTGTTCTTTTACTCCAATATTCTCATATGCTCTCAGTGGTTCTCATGGATGCCCTTATGAGGGCCTATACTCGCTCTTTGTCATGGATTCTTAGTGTCTCATTAGTGCCTTTGCAGGCCTTTAGTTATTTCCTTTTTGTGCCCTCGGCCATTTTGTCTCGTTTGCTTTGTTTCTTTGTTCTCGATCCCTTTTTCTATCCATTTCATTCTGGTCTTCTGTTTGTCTTTTTTCACCCTATGTTTGTTCCTTTCCTCTTGTTTCCATTTTATCCCTTGAGATACATCTTTGCTCTGCTATTGTCTTGATTCCTCCTTTGTCTGCCCCTTGATTTGACGTAGTTCTTCTTGCCTTGTTGGTCCAGTCATCATGCATTTTCTATGTTGACCTCTTACAAACTAAAGGAGTTGTTTGGTATTCCCTTTTTCCCCCGACATTCTCCCATTTGGCCTGCGTTTTTAAATTTCAAAATGCGGTTGCATCTTCACAAATTCATGCATGTTATAGTGGTTATTGTGGTCCGTTGTCTTGCATTCTTAAATGGTATTTGTTCTTGTTTCAGGTTGCACTCAGTTTTCTTCATCCATTCTTTTTTCTTGGCCTTGATCCCATCCTCGCTGTCTCTGTGGCATCGTCTACCGGTGTTCTCAATTGCATAATTGTTCTGTCACCTTATGAAACCTTTTTGTTCTTGGGGTCCCTATTGTCTTGTTCCCGTCGGTTATGTTGTTTCTAATTTTGAAAGTTTGTTTGAACTGGTTATGCATGTGGTGTATATGTTTAGGTTTTAGTCCTTGTTTGTTGTAGTGTTTTGTCATTATGGTATTCACTGTAGTTCACTGATGATACGTTGATTCTTGAATTTTGGTTCTAGGGGCTCTTTGTTAGCTTGTTGACTATGTCCGGTCTCGATGTCTTCTCTTTTTATGCATTCCATGGTGCATAGTTTTTGGTCTTTCTTATTATGGGGTTTGCATTGTCTTCAGGAAAGTTTGCTTGAGTCTGTTCTGCATGGAAATATAAGTTAGGTATGTTTGTTCTTACTTCCATAGCGTCTTGTCGTTAGATATTCTCTGTAGTTTGTTGGTACGTTGGTTCTACAATTTGATTTCATGTGCTTTGGTGTGGTGGCCATTGGTCTTGTTTGTGTTCGATTTTCATGCCTTCTTTGCCTTATGCAGTCCAGTTGTCTTAGGGTTTCTTGCGCCCCTTCCCCTCTATTTGCAGTGGCATCCCACCTCATCTCATGATCGTTACACTTTCCTAGCAGTGTGCCTTACAATCTCTCGTGGTCTCAATGTATGAGGGGGTTTGAGGGAGATTCCTCTTTGTGTCGGATGTTGATATTTGTGCATAAGGACCTTTCCCTAGAATGCAATGGTTCTCTTCTTATATAGAAGAGAACCATCATTCTAGGGATAGGGACGCCAGTTTTGGCGCCAGCTCTGCTTTTGGATCCAAGCTTTCTTTGGCACAAGCCTGCTATAGTGCAGGCTTTCTTTGGCACAAGCCTGCTATAGCGCATGCTTTCTTTGGCCTTTTCTCCCATAAAAGCCTTGTGTCTTCCTGCATTCCTCATCGGCGTTTCCTCTGAGCTGAATCTTGTTGTTGTATGGAGTTCCCCCCCTCCCACCTCTTACTCTCCTATATGAGTTTTACTTTTTTCAGTGTTGGCCGATGGGCTTTTCCATTTTTCCCAGCGTAGCACATGGCGCTTCTGGAGGGCACCAAGGGGAATCCCCCCTGGGTCGGGACTATATTTTTCTTATCTCGGCATAGCCCCGTGGCTTCCGAGGATCATTATGGATCATATCTTCAATTTTCGATATTATGCTCTTGTATTTCTATTCCGACTTTATAGTTTGCTGACTCTTGACCTGTGGATGGCTTTTAACACATTTGATAGTCGCATATGGTTCGGTCTTGCAGTTTGGAGCTCGCTCATGTGCAAGTAGCTGCTTTTTATATGCTTCTGGGTTACCCGATCTCGGCGTAGCCTCATGGTTTCCGGGGATCCTCATGGATCATCTTTTCCATTTTGATATTGTGCTCTTGTATTTCTAGTCCCACTTTGTAGCTTGCTTACTCTTGGCCCGTAGATGGCTCCTAACACAGTTGACAATCACATGTGGTTTGGTCTTGCAGTTTGGAGCTCTCTGATGTGCATGGGGCTGTTTTTAATACAAGTGGCCAGGTGGGTCGCATGGAGCGGTATCTTAGCGGGGCGGATTTGAGTCACTGCTTGGATGGGTGGCGCGACCTGATTTTTGCAATTGTTGCAGTTTGGGAGCATTACCGTACAACGGCCTTCTAGATGTTCTACGTGAGGGCCTGTACTTATTGTATACAATTATCTTATATATCGGATGGTCTAACCCGAGGTTGTGTTTGTTGATTTTACCCATTTGGGGTTCATCATTTTGTTCCCCTCTTCACTCATTTTGGGATTCATCAGTTTGTTTTCCCATGGGTCATTGTACTATTTTTTCATTCAGCTCAATGGAACACCACTTCACTTCAATCGGATGTTGATATTTGCGCATAAGGACCTTTCCCTAGAATGCAATAATTAATAATGTTATACTTGTGATTGTATTCATCTTCATCTCAATGATTGTGAAACAAAGAGACACATATGTAAGCACATAAAGAAGAAATCACAGCCTAGCATGCTCAAGTGCTTAAGAGAAAACGTCATCATGAAGGCATAGCGGTGGAGCCCCAAAGACCATCATTGTTTGCATAGGCTAGGATCAGACATTACTTGTAGATTGATTTGCTGAAGATGGAGTTGCTAAGCGTAATCAAGCAGGTGCAGTCATGACTGTTTTAGAAGATGAGTATGGCCACATAGCTCATTTTAAACTATCTGGCCAGACCTATCTTCTAAAACAGCCATGGCTGAGTAGATGAGACCCTGGTAGATCAAAAATAACAAAATTTAGAACTTTGAAAGAGACGTCACATTTATACAAATAGTGCAAATTCGGAAAACAAATATGAAATATATGGGTGGGCCTGTATTAGCTGCTAGAAAAGGCAAACCACTTGAGGTTCAAACTTCTAAGAAGAAAACGTAACCCCAACCGGAATTCCTACTGGAATTCCGAATCTAAATATGTAGATAATGCACAAACGACCTTGGCAACTCTGCAACTTAAGAAGCAAGAAAAGAATAGGCCTGAAATGAAACTTCATTGGGGGCAAATAAATATGTTTTGCTTCTTTTGTCTGAATACACCAAAGCTTAGAACCCCACAACAATGATCCCATAACAACCATAGCCTGAAAAGAATAAAGTTCTTAATGAGAATAATAAAGATGGGAAAGCAGAAGTCCAGTACCTGAGAAAGAATAGACAACGAAGGTTGGCCACATCGATCTATGTTTTCTTCTCATAAATATTGGTGGAGCTGCCAAGGACATGAAACTGCTACATCCAATGCCCTGCAAAACTCAGAGTATCAGTAAAGCATTAGCATTTTCCACCTGAAATATGGTTGAACTCTGGAAAAGCACATATATTATGAGCTATAGACCTCTTCTCAAATCCTATATTGGAATCTTGCAGCCAAATTCTTTCAAAGTAGGTTTTTCGCATAACCCTGATTTAAATGACAAAGTTATTAAAGAGAAACAAAGGAAGAAACTTACGTCTGAAGTCCATAATAGATGTCCAGCTATCTCTGCACCTGAGATAAATGCGCAAAGTTGTAAGAAACGCACCAGATCAAAATCAGAAGCAGCAAAGCGAATGAGCCTCATTTCCAAGAACATTACAAAAGATATTATTGCCAAGATTGAATGCAAGAAGACCTTTGAGTCCTTTGCAGTTGCTAAGCACAGCCTCTAGATACATCTAGTAAATACTTGCATCTATTAACCAAGAGGGTTTTGGAGCATTTCAAGCCATAGCAGGCTTAGAAATTCTGACATTTAACAACTATATGCCTCTAAATCTTGCATCTGCATGTGTAAACAGTCATACCAGATGTGCTTGATATGTTTGCTCCCAGCATAGACATGCATGATTATTACGGCAATACCCAAGTAATCGATGGCTGTCAGCTCACCTCCTCTGCCATAGCTCTCCCTCCGGCAGTCCAAATTGCAGGCAACATTGAGTCCGGCGCTCGTTATATGCTGGTAAATCTTTTTATCCAACTCTGTTCATAGGCTCAAGATTTTACATGGACCTCTTATAATTTTACACGCAGGACATTTTTGTCATGTTTTCAACTGCGTCCTCTCAGATGCAACCCGTCACATCCGACATTAGATTTTGCCGACAACCTATTGAGTTGCGGTGCATGCCATCGATCAGAAAAAGGATGAGGTCATACCAGGAATAATCGAAGATGTTCTTCTTATAGCTCCAAAATCTGCATGTGCCGAATTTGGATGTAGCTCTACCCTGCCAGCATCCCTATCGATCTCACGACACATGAAGGAGATCGAACCGTCTCCTTGCACGTGAACCCCTAATTTTTAGTTCAGTCTCTTTTTTTTTCCCTCCATCTCATTTTTGGTTCACCTGAAAAAACTTCCGGCAACCAAAAAACCCCAAACCATAGGAAATCAAGTTAAGGGAAAAATCTGAAAAGTTTTTGAGGTGCCGGAAAAACCAAATTTAAACAATAGATATATTTTAACAAAGGTATATTCTTATAACTTGAATTGCCATCTATTAAATCTGAATAAGTCCAAGTTTTGTTGAATGTAGACACTACAGGGTACAAAAGACACATACAACTGATCCTCATCATCTTTCTCCAAGCTAAGGTTGTTCCCATCCGTAAGCATCTTGTGGAGCTCTTGAATCATTGGCTCATCGAAATCAATGTCATTGTGAACATATTGCCAGCAGGATTCCTTGTTCTTCAGGCCGTCACAATCTTGTCCTTTCTGATGCGATTGGTAGCGGAGATCCCCTCAACGGAGTTCACATAGAATCCATGTTTCACCAACTTCGACATACTCTGACCATCAACTAAGAACACTCCTTCTGGGATGTTTGTGGAGATTGCTACATACGTGGCAAATTCAGCAATTGCCTCCTGAGTTTTGGTCTGCTCCAAGACTTGCCAAGCTTTCCGAATGCCCTCCACGCTCCAAGAACATTGGACTGCTGAAAAATATCCTGGTCGCTTATAATAAATGAATGTAATGCCTTCCTCCCTTTCCTCCTCACGTTTAGCCTCTACAATCTTCGATCGCTCGATGCAGGCTTCCCTCCTATTGTTGTATCTAGCGAGCACAAGTACAAGTATTTCGATGTATTGTTGGAAGCTGATAGTTCTGATGATTTAGTACCGCTGGCTTCTTTCCTCAAGGATGAGATTGACCTGGCGATCACTCATATCTCTAGTTTATGACATATTCAACAAAACTTAGACTTATTCAGATTTAATAGATAGCAATTCAAGTTATAAGATTATACATATTGTTTAATTCTTCTTGATTGTTAAAATTTTTATAAGTTTTAATTATATAAGTTTATCTTTAAATTAAAACTATAATGGTTTAAAAAAACCCAAATTGCTTTCTGAACTATTGAATCTATTTAAAATTAAACATTTCAAAAATATAAATGTTTAACTTTCGGTGATTTACCAAATCTAAAATTTGGCAATCATTATAATTTCTATTTGAAATCTAATGGGTTGATAAGGGATTGACTTAAAAACTAGTATGAGAAATTAAGAATAAAGTTTTAGATTGAAATTAATAATAAAGTCAATGTTTTAATAATAGCTATTGAACAATTTATTATTGATGAAATAAAATATATGGAAATTATTCAGTAATATTTTTTAGCACGTTTGCACAAACGCAAGTGGACACTTTGAAGCAATTTCAGAGTGTCCACGTTGCTGCCAAATGGGATTTTTGTGCAGGTGGCTGATGTTTCCGTCGTTGGATTTAATCTACGGTGATAAAAATTCATGGAAATTCCAGCTTGTTCTTCTTTTCTGTGCGTGGCAGTTTAGCGACTTTCGCAAATAGGCTATGGCAAAAAGAGGATGGATCAGCGGCTATGGAAACAGGTAGAGCGGCTTGGGCAAATAGGCTATGGCAAACAGAGGATGGATCAACGGCCATAGAAATAGGTAAGTTAGAGCTATGGAAACAGGCAAATCTATGGTGCTCTTTGATTTTCTTTGAGTTTTTTTAGATGGTGGAAGCACAGCTATGGCGAACAGATATAGGGCTTGGTGGATAGGACAGAGTTCTGTTTCTTCGTGTTCTCTCTTTCTTTTACAGATTCGGCAGTAGGATGTCCTTTTCTCTGTGCCACGGTAAGCCGATCTGCGTCTTAAAGCCAAATCCATGGAGCAAGCTGCTATGGAGGCACCGGAATTCCCCTATTTTTGGGATGCTTTTGGAGTTATTGCGCCATCAGCAGCTCAGCTTGAGTAAGAAGACTCCCGTTTGGAATTGAATTCTTCAAGTAACCCATTGGGAGTTTTTACTCTATTTTATGCTCTTGCAGCTAAGAAAAGGTAACTCTCTAGGCAGATATCTTTGTTAAGCATTATGACAGCTTCGACTTCTGAATCACAGAATTTTGGTGAGCAACCTAACAATCGAGATCAAGTTCATGCACCCCACCTTCTCAAGTCCAGCTGCCTGTGTTGGAACCACTTATGGTTTGCATTCACATGTTCATCCCGGTAAAGGCTCTCCCCTGCCTGGAAGGGCTTTTCAGGGCCAAAGATCTAACTTGGTCCGGGCAATTTCTAATAATCAATCGTTACAAGATGGTTTCCATGGATTGATGGAGAGACCTATGTCTGAAGGGTCTAGTGAAGCTCCTAAAGATGAAGCTAATGCTACAGAAGGTATAAATATTTCTTCATTATCGTTATCAAATGGTTCTTTCGAAGAGTCTGATCTAAGAAAATATGGGTCTTTCCCAGCTGGGCCAGCCACATTGCCCAGTGTTGCCGCCTTAGACGGTGTCCCTTTGTCTAGGCTTCCTGGGTCTCCATCTTTTTCTTCTCCTTTGAGGCCTTCATTTTCTCCAGTACAATTGATGCCAACTCCTGCACCTCCAAGTTTTTCTCCACCTCCACGAAATTTTGATGTCCATGGCAAGGAGCACCATTCTCATAAATAACCATCAGTCCAGCAAAGGAATATCCAAGAGAAATAACTCTTTTAGAATATTTAGCTGCAGACAGGAAGCAATATCAACATTATGATAGCTGGTCCTCATCGACAGCAGCATCCCGTGTGTTGTTTTCTTCCCAGCTGGTAAGATTGGATATCTTGGCTAATTGTTGTTTTGTTGTGTCGTAATAAGGAACATCTTCATTACTTTTTTCCAATCACTTAAAAATGTGTCTTTGGATGCTAGGTTTTGAGGGAGAAAAAGTTGATGAATATAGCAAGTCTAGGTTTTGGAGCATTGGTCTCAAAGGGGATTGTCTCCAAGTCCTCCAACAGTTAGACGCAATCCCTTCCAGTGCCAAACTTGTGGTGCATATCCAAATTTATATTGTAGTATTGTTGCAAACTCAAGCCAACGGAAGTGAATCTTTTATGATACCATCAACTGCAGTGATGGTGAATATAGAGCAGCAAAGACGATCTTCGTAATTGGATAGAGTTTGTTACTTCCATTGTGGACTATGTTGTTGCTACGACATGGCATCCTGGGTTTGTGCCAGTTGCAGATTCTACCATGGCAACTCCAGTTATCATCGTTATAGACGGCTGCTTGGATGAGCCTCATTTACAACATTTGCAAAGCTCTTTGAACTCATTCCTTGACTCTTTGCCCCAGTCAACTCATTTAGGTATATTGTTTATGATCTTTCTGAATCTGGGCTGGCGGCTGACGTTTTGCCAGGTGATGTATCTGCTAACCAGGAGATTTTGAAAATGCTACTCTATGGTACTAGTGTTTACTTGGAAGCAATTCGATTAAAGTATAGGATTCGAAACATAACAAGCTATGGATTGCCAATTTTAAACCACGTTGTCAGGCGTTCTTCAAATTAGGTGAAATAAAGGTTTGTGAATTCTTCAAGCTTTTCATGATTGGAAGAAAGGTAAAGATTAGATTTTGCCAGTGTCATGAATAGCAATAAGAATGATGTTGCCTTGCTTCTATACCGTGGGTCGCTTTCCAAGCTAGTGTTAATGTTTTGTCCTGCTGTTGTTGGAATTGGAGTTGCGTTCCTTGCAGTCCTTTAAAATGGGGTGCATTTGCGGAAGATGAACTCATGCAGCTCTGATTCTTTCAAAACTAGTTTTTGCAGTCATTGCATTATCCTCATAGATTAGTAAGTCTTATCTATTTCTTGAAGTTCTAAGAGTTGGTCCTTTCTGTTTCAAATGGTAGTTAAAGGGCTAGCATATACTGTAAAAAGTCTTCATAACTTGTACTCCAGCCAATCATTATTACTTGCAATTTTACATATTTTACATTCACATACTTTGTTATTGGCATAATTTAATAACCGTTTCAATATGCCAGCACTTAACAAGATTAAAGCATCCTTATTTTCCAAAGAAAATGTTCTTTTTAGATGGCATATGTATGTGGCCCGTATTCCATTTTCATGAATTATGATATTGTGGTCATAAAGTGGCACTAAGAAGTTAGAATCGGCAAAGTTAATTCAGTTTGATATATTGTATCTGGCAAGTCTTTATCTTTAGCATTTTGTTCTATAGGAGATAATCTTATCAGTAGAACAGGAGATAATCTTATCAGTAGAACATGAGATAATCTTATCAGGTTTGTTTTGGTTATGGAATTGTTGTTCAAGGAGGACTTATGGAAAAGGAGATGCATTCTGTTTATATCTAGAACCGTGGAAACCTATATGTGACCTGAGTACCTGTACTTATACTGTCAATATTTTGTTAATCTAAGGTGGCAATTTTGCTTTTACAGGCGTTCTTGGTGTGAACGATCGGGTCGACAAGATCTTTAAAAGATTTAAAGAACATTATGCCGCAGGGGAATCTATCATTGGCATTTTTGGGGATCCTATTCGACAGTGTAAAATTTTAAAAGTTGTGGAGCTTGACAATAGCCAAGACCATTGCAACTGTTGTCAATTATAAAAGATGTTGTCTTGACAGTAGCCAAGACCGTTACAAAAATGCCCAGTGCATGAGGTACAAAACTTTGGACAAAAACTCCCAATGCAAGAGGCACATGGGCAACATTGTAGCAAGGAAAATACCATCCTGGCTAAGCACATGCATGCTGGTAATAAGCAAAGTGATTTTTCCTCAAGGCTTACTCAACAGAAATACAACATGATGAAGATTTTGACTTTGAACTTGAGGAAAACCAGGCATTATTCACTTGGTATGATTTATTACATTGCCTAACCAGAACTTTGAGGTACATTGGCTCTGTAAAGAATGCCCCTACTCTCCAAATGATGAAGGTTACATGTTATTTAGAACTTTTAACATCATATTACAATACTTGAAGCTGTTTCCTTAATTTATTCATGTTATACATACTTCAGTACATATTGGCATTTAGTTTCACTCTTAAGCTCTGTACATATTTTAGAAAACCAGAAAATTAGTTAATTTGTTCATTATGTTCCCCTTCTAGCTAAATTCCTGTGCAAAGGAGGTACAAATGGTGGCAGGTGGTAAACTGAGGTTGACAATGGAAACACCGACTTTCAAAAATATCATACACTATAACCCCAAAATTTGCTCAACGTGTAGTTTTTTGGTATCTTTTTTGTAAAAAAACAACACTTAAAAAGCACCCATAGTTTTGTTCCGAAAATGCTAGAAACAACATGTAGTTTTTGGCTAAAAAGTCTATGCATAGAAATTTGACAGCCTATAAAAAAAATTCAATGCGTTGTTTTTAGGTGTTGTTTTTTTGTTTTTACTAAAAAAATAACGTGTGGTTTTACAAAATATCCACATGTGGTTTTTAAAACAGTAGTTGTTTTTAAGTGTTGTTTTTACTAAAACAACATGGTGATTTAACAGAATATCCACATGTGGTTTTTAAACTAGTAGTTGTTTTGAAGTGTTATTTTTGCTAAAAAAGACATGTGGTTTAGCAGAATATCCACGAGTAATTGTTTTCAAGTGTCGTTTTTACTAAATAATATGTAGTTTAACAGAATAATCACATGTGGTTTTTTAAAATAGTGGTTTTCAATCAAATGTCGTGCTTCTCAAAAAGACACGTGGTTCTAAAGAATATCCACATGTTTTTTTCAATAGTTGTTTTACATGCTTCTTAAATACAGTTCTTAAGAAAACTAGTCATTGTTTTTTTATTGTTCTACTCTTGATTAATTCTTTACTTAAATCCATGCTTTTGGTTTACTTGTGCTTCGCTTATGTTTTAGTATAGCCTTTTGGGAATCGAACCCAAATTGATCCATTCAGGATATGATATTGTAACAATCTTACATTATATGCACTACAAATGTAAACAAATTATTTTCCAAAGGCCAGCTAAAAGTTGTTTATCCATCTCGAGCACTCCCAATATGTTTAATACATTAAGAACTTTTCATATCTAAGAAAAAAGTTTTTTTAACTCTAGACTATTTCCACCTAGGAAAAATTGTTCTGCTAGACCTAGTTTTACATAACAGACAAAAAGAAAAGGAGCAAACCTCTGCTCAATCTAGTCACAGAGCGGCCCCAATGCATCAGCCAAGGAGCTCCTCTGCTGCAAACAAAGAGAAAAATAGTGCTTCAATGTAAGAAACAAAGAAAATCAGTGTAAGACTTTAAATTTTCTGAACTAATTCAAACTAAATATCAAGAAGACTACTCTACCCTGGAAGCTCAGAATCAAATATACGGCCAGAGATGCTAGGTAGCCTCTTCTACAGGCAAGGACCTCCTCTGCTGCAAACAAAGAAAAAAACAGTCCTTCAATGTATGAAACAAAGAAAATCAGTGTAAAACTTTAAATTTTCTGACTAGTTCAAACTAAATATCAGCAAGACTACTCTACCTTGGAAGCTCAGAATCAAATATACGCAGAGATGCTAGGTAGCCTCTTTTACAGGGCAAAGCAATGATCTAAGTGCTGGATGTACAGCTGGTCCAAGCCTTCCATTCTCACTTCAAACAGATCAAGGCAATCTGGATAAGCTGGAAAAATAACCAAGGCCGCTAGGAAAAACTGCATTAACTTCATCACTCATGCGTCTCTGTGTTTCTTAACAATCTGCAAAAAAAGTTTAAACCTATCGATAGTAGAAGCAAGAGGATGGATGGCAGAGATCGAGAATAGTACCGGTAAGTAGATATCATGTGCCGCCCAGCTCCTTGTTCACAAAAAATCAGAAAGGAGCCTCCCAATAAGATCTCTGGTTCACGGCAAAAATCAATCACAGATAAAGGAAAGAATAAAAATAATCTTGAAACTCACAAGAACAACAATCAAAGCAATCAAATGTAAATCAGAGGAGCCGCAAAGGAGAGGAGGGCCGATGTTGGATCCGCCAAGGAGATGCTGGAGTAGAGTGCCGGAGTTGGATCCGCCAACGAGATGCTGGATCAGGAAGCCATTGGGGCGGATTTGAAGCCAGGCCGCTGGCGGCTGGAGGCGCAGTTGGAAGAGAATAGGGTTTTCGATCTGATGAATGAATGAAGAATAAAAAAATAAGGCATGCTTTTCAAATTTATCCCGCCCATTGGGTCGGAGGGCGGGATAATTTGAACTAATTGTAGGCCTATTGTTTATTATGGTTTGAAAATAGCGGAGAAAACGTGGCCTGGAATTTAAGACGACTGGAAAAAATTATTGATAGGGATTTTATAGGTGGGAAATATTTTGACTTGTCTAGAATTTCTAGAAGTGGGTAACTTTATTGGGCCAAACCCCCCATTTTAGAACCATAGCCTCAATTTCCTTCTCAAATTTCATTTTGTTATTCAAAACTTTGTCACTCGTGATATGTATGGTTAGTGGCATTGCATAATTTTGTTAGTCAGAATTTTCAATGCACTTCAATGCTACATGCTTTGAGTTTTGGATATACTTATACCTAGACTTTAGGTGCTTAGGGTGCATCCCCATTAGGCCGTTATCCCGGCCCGACTTTGCCACATGGCAAACCCAGCCAGAAAATTAGCATTCCCATTATCTTCAATGCATCGGAGTTGTGATGTTCGGTCCAGAAAATCCAGCTCTTTCCTTATGGAGATGCACCCTTATAGTACTTGACTTATAGTACTCAAAGGAAACGAATTAGGATACTGCCAAATCCCAAGGGCCTTTGTGGACTTTTCAAAAAAAAATCAAGGCAAATGCAACTACTATGAGAAATAGTTGTAAAACGTGACGTGTGCCAATGAGTTGCCAAATTATGGTGATGACATGGCAAAACTGGCATGATGATTCGGCAAAATATCATTTTGCAATTTCTACAAGGTACGTGGAAAAATAGAAAGTTGACATGAAATATGATGATGTGGCACTCCAAGTAGGTGACATGTCATGCCAACTAAGCAAGGCCAACGAAGAATGAAGTACATCCTTGGTCATTCATGGGGTGGTATGGCAATGATTGGGCGACATGGTAACATATAGATGATATGGACATGATGATTAAGCATCTTTACAAGAAATAGGACAAGTTTTAAAGCTTCATAAAGAAATTAACAAGGGAATTTAGGGGCAATAAGAAAAACTTACTTATGCCACTAAAAACAAAAGCCTTTTTCAAAAAATTGGTCAAGTCATTTTCTATCTAAAGTGCATAAAATGCTTAGTCATTATGTGACATGCCACACCATCGAAAGAAATGCCATGTCATCATGGAGAAATATGCTTTCTTTAAAAAGTTGCCAAATTATCTATGCACATTTTCATTTTTCTACCCTTTCATATTTTGCCACCTCATCAGTCATCTTTGCCACCTCACCATACTCATGCCATGTCAATGGCATCTGTCATAATTTTTGCATGTCAACTTGGAACATGTTCCATGTGAAAGATCACTCTTGAACAAATTGGGTTGTTAACCCCTATGTGAATGGCTTTAATGGGCCTATTAACGCCCCGTCACATTCTACTCATCAACAACCGTATATGCTAACTTTATATCCAAGCCATCCAAAGCGTACACTTGCTTGAAACAACCTTCTTTGTTGCTATTGTTCAGTCACCATGGTTGAATTACATTCCATTTAAATACCTAATTTTCCATGCTTAGATTCTAAGGCAAGGTCTATTTATTTCCAAAATATACCTTTGCTTCAAATCACATTCGGACTATGGTTCAATTAAGTTTATAAGTTGGATTTTGATTTATCGTCCAAAAGACAAACCAAATCAGACTATCGGCAATATACCAAGAAGACATCATTCTTCTCCTCAAGGAAAAAGTTCGTTATAATCAGAATGACCACAAAGTTCATTGAATAACCATTGAAACATTCTTTACAAAGTCAGGTCGATGTTCTAAGTTTGTTGGAAGAACCAATTCATAGTTCTGGAGTGCGAAAGTTGCATGTCCGTTGCCAGGGCCATAGGGAGAGGACATTTGAGACAAATAGCTTCCAAAAGGTTTTAAGGGTCCATCTTCTGGCGTCAACACGATCCCTTTACAAACATGACACTCTGCAAGATCTTGGTTGAATCTGACTAGGATATGGTCTCCGAAACGTAAAGCCTGTGTGTTGCATGTTTGAGCCATCTTGGCATGTTTGAGCCTAGGTGGCACGTTGGAGCCGAGGTGGCATTTTGAGCCACCTTGGCATGTTGGAGCCTAGGTATGTTGGAGCCCACTGGCATGTTTGAGCCACCTTGGCATGTTAGAGCCTACGTGGCATGTTTGAGCCACCTTGGCATGTTTGAGCCTAGGTGGCATGATGGAGCCTACGTGGCATGTTTGAGCCACCTTGGCATGTTTGAGCCTAGGTGGCATGTTAGAGCCTGCGTGGCATGTTTGAGCCACCTTGGCATGTTGGAGCCTAAGTGGCATGCTTGAGCCATTGTGGCAAGTTGGAGCCCAGGTGGCATGTTTGAGCCACCTTGGCATGATGGAGCCTAGGTGGCATGTTGGAGTCCACATGGCATGGTTGAGCCGCCTTGGCATGTTGGAGCCTAGGCGGCATGTTGGAGCCGAGGTGGCATGTTCCGGAGCCTTCGTGGCATGTTCGAGCTACCTTGGCATGTTTGAGCCACCTTGGCACGTTGGAGGCAAGGTGGCATCTTGGAATGCGCGTGGCATGTTTGAGCCACCTTGGCATGTTGACTTTGGCTAACTTTGGTCTCGACAAATGGCAACGGGGTATGAAAGGAGAGAAAATGATATATAAAGAGATGATTTTTTTGGGTGGAATGGTAGTAAAGCCTTGGGAAATCATGCCTTAAGAAGTAACATCATGGCTCATGCGAAGTACCATTGAAATTCGAGTGGTCTTCCAAACTTTAACTTTGGTGCCTTCAACCTTTGACTTCAAGTGTTCAAGATGCTTAGGTAATCGAATATTCTTCAAGAAATGCCTATATGA
Source organism: Isoetes taiwanensis (assembly GCA_021234155.1). Lineage (NCBI taxonomy): Eukaryota > Viridiplantae > Streptophyta > Lycopodiopsida > Isoetales > Isoetaceae > Isoetes > Isoetes taiwanensis. The sequence goes on from JAJEKV010000073.1 coordinate 553,875, forward strand.
TGCCAAACCAGTGATGGATGTATTCAAATTTCACGCTCTACAAGCTCTCACACATACATGTATGAAGTCAAATGCTAGTGAAGTGTGTTAAGCATGCGTATAACTCTTGTATGCTGCCATTTTGTGGCAGTAATGACATGTGGACAACTTGATCATACATGGATTCTTAGAAAACCATAAAAAACCACACCTCAAAAAAACACTACCTTAAAAAACACCACCTTGGAAAAAACATCTCTTCAAAAAACTATACAGCTTGAGAAAACAACACATCCTTAAAAAAGATACTACGCCTGCTTAAGAAACCACACATTCTTAAAAAAAAAAAACTATGGCTCCTTAAAAAAAACTACAACATATCCTTGAAAAACCACACATCCATATAACTACGTGTAGGTTTATTTCAAATCTTCAAAAAAACAACATGTATTGCGTTTTTACTGTTGTTTTCAGCTGTGGACCAAATGTTGGGGTTGTAGTGATAGCTTGAGTCCGCAGAGGATCTCAGCACAGTCTTTGGGACAATCTAGTGAATATGTGGATGCAAGGGATTATTAGCATGATTATACAGATCTCGTATCAAGGTCTTGGCCATGCACGGAAACTAAAAAGTTATGGTGAAGAGAGTGAAGATTGATGCAACATCCACCCATGATGGATGATGGAGATTGAAGAAAGTATTAGATGATTTTAAAGATGAAAAGACTGTTGCGAGCAGAAACATTGGTCCCAGTTCGAATGTATGCAAATTTTTCTTCTGTCTCTTAGGTCATGCAATTTTTCTTCTGTCTCTTAGGTCATGCAAAGTTGTCTGACGTTTAGTTTATTCTGCAGCTTGCAAAAGGTCCATACATAATATAAGAAAGAGTTCATAACCAGTCACATATAACTCAGTTGTGTGAAAAAACTAGTTTCTATACAACACATTTTCATGTTTTTGGAGTGAAGTTATATTTATATACATGATTTCTGTGGTCCACAAATGCTATCTTGTAGTGAACTATAGACACATCAAGAAATTTGAAAAGTTGAAAAGTTTTCACTTGGATTAAGCATCTGAGTGACAACCACTGTTGTCAATGTTTTGCAAAAAAGGAACTATCTAATGCCCTAATTCGACTTCAATTTTATATTCCAAAACACCACCCACATCATATCCTACAATTTGCTATGCAAAGTAATCAAACGTGCTTTTGACTAGTTTTTTCTTATTAAGATATAAACAATCTTAGATGTAAATTTAGTTTTAAATAGATTAAAGTGAACATTTAAAGAAAGCAATTTTATACTATAGTAACCATCATAACTTTTGATCAAATGGTGAATTTAACAGTTTATTAAAATAAAAAAGTTAAAGCATACATATAGTCTTATCATGACATCTTTGAAGTATATCTACTAGATTTAAATAAGTCGAAATTTTATTAAATATGTCATGTTTAGATGATAACTGAAATGTCTACCTGATACCATATGAATACCTGATCTTCTGAGATGATGTCTTTAAACCATTGTGTTTCTCTATTTGGCAAGTTTCCTGGCTACATAATTAATTTGGACTGTCCATGACATTTTCAATGCATGGCCGCTATGTTGGCACTTGAAATCCAGCAGGATCTTTGCAGCCTGATACAACTGCTAATATTGTCATATGTGAAAAATGTTGAGATCTAAAAGCACTATCTGAGAAAATATTGATAAACAATGTTCGTCTTGTGCTGCTAGAGTTGCAGCATATACTCAAAATACAAGTAAAGTATGATGCCTATTTATGCGAATAAGAACCTTATATCTTGCATGTTCATGCATTGATAAAATAGCAGACAAGGAATCTTTAAATTCTCTATTGTGACTGAGACAATATGTCTGGTCTACTAATGTACTAAATAGCTGCACCTAAATTATTTTCACATTTGACTACATTAACAAGTGTAAGGCAACATAGCAAGGCTCCACATATTGCCATTTGCTTTCAATAAGTTTATCCTTTCAAAGTCAAATTACTTCTGATCATGTTGCGTGTTCGTATGCTAAACCATTTTCAACCTCAAATGTAGATCAAAAACTTACATGGAAGACCTAACACCATACATGGAGAGACTTCTCTAATAAAGCAATTGGACATAACCTGTCTGGTCAAAACAATGCAAATATCATTAATGACACTCCCATATTCAAGGTCCATGAATGACCACAAATCCAAAATTGCATATGAAGCATGGTATTCCTTAGATGCTCTCAGGCTTAAATCCGTTATCTGTATTAGTTTCTGAACTTATACTTAGCAAAACACCCAGCAACGCTGGGCACTTTTTCTAGTGCCATGATAAAATGAATTTTGCAATGTACACCTACACATGAAAAATAAGTTGTCAATGGGGAATGGTAATATCGTAAAATGCCACATTTGTTGGCTTTATAAACTTTTGATAAATCCTCCAACATAGAAGAATGGAGATGTATGTACAAATAGATGAAACTTAGATCATCAAGAAGAAGATGTATGCACAAATGTAGTGTATTCTTGATTTATTGTGCATGCCTTGTAAAACAAAACCAGGGATATCGTGATATTTGAGAAAATGTGGGCCGTTGTTTCGGATCTCTATGCAGCATGTGATAGATGTCTTAGCCTCTTCCGACACATTTAGCCTCTCAAGATCGATTATTTGGTAGCGTATATATTTGGAGGGTATGTATATAACGAGCCACTAAGGCCAATTACTTCTTCAAACACACTGAATTCTTGCCGCTTTTAATTTAATTACTAGTAAATTGCCCACCGTTGGTGGGCTGTACATGTGATTGTAGACAAAGATTGTTAAAAAAGCTTGGACAATGTTAAAAAAGACAATGTTTTTCTAATGCTCAATGTTTTTTCACCTTGGATATAGAACCATATTTTTTTATAGCATTGAATGAACTTTCCAATGCGTCATCACTTCATTTTTATGCATTGCTATAAGTAATTTTAAAAACGTTGAAGATCATTCCAACTACATAAACTGTCATATCAAAATGATCTTATTGCTTGTATGCAATACCAATAACATGCCAATTCATTGACATTGAATCAAGCTCGTCGGCCAACATACAACATAATCTGTAATCGTGGTTGCAAGTTGAAGCAACCCAAGAAAGTCTCGTGCATTGCTGTAGAAAAGGAGAAGCGCCCGTTCCTGAGGATGGCCAGGCTACATGGAGAGGATACGAAGGTGTCTTTTGCACCCGTTCCCTAAGGATTCCTATAACACCGGAAGCATAAACGTAAATGTCAGCACTAGTAATACAATATAATCAGTTACCTCGAAGGATAGTACCATCCATCCATCAATCGATCCATCATAGATGTCGATACATCATCCATCATATGAGCTCCTACCCAGACTCAGACTCATGGGGAGAGTAGACTGATGGCTGGGGTCTCAAGATAGAACAGATCGAGTTATGACAATGACTTGGGTTGGCAATAGGCAATGGCTAGGATTGACCACTCCATCTGTCCCTCCTGTGCATACTATGAAGATGGGATAAATCAGGCTCTGTCGTGACTGTAACCTGCTGGAGATGTAACCTCTTGGTATCACCCAATGAGGCTACTCCGTGTTGTATCTCCTCGGTCCAATGAGATAGGAAGAGTTGCATATCCCCTTCCCGAAATACAGTGGTTCGATAGGTGGCTAGAGGATCATGGCGACACATGCCCTTACCCTACTGAACTCCCCAAAACAAGGGCCAGGCCAACACATGCAGCTCCTGAGGGTCAGGGCGACACCATCGACCCAAGAAGTGTCAGACTCATACCCCACCCTTTCAAAGACCGGCTATGAGCCTAGCTCGCTCCAAGTCCTCAGTAATCATGCTCAGCAGGGACTCCCTCTATGTTGGCACTGAATTCATTATGATGGTGCTTAGCCAATCCATAGCCTCCATAGCCTGGTGGGCTCTATGCACATGCCACATATAATAGGTACTAAAGGGTCTAAACTAGAAGCACCATCTAAACAAGGCTACTAGGTCTCTACCCCCCTTCCTAATACAAGAGGTGTAAACATGATTAACCAACATCATATATCCACGTAACATGATAAATAATAAGAATCGCATCTAATCCTAATGATATGCATCTAACTTATAGTTAGAGTTTATTGATTAGGGTTTGGGATCTAAACTGAGGGCTCTAGAATGGCCCTACTAGAGGTACGAATTGCTAATTAACTCACCTGGAATCCTAAGTTCCAGATGATCTACCACGAAAACTACTCCAAATACTTGCTCCAAAGGAACTTCCACCTGCTCCTGGCGTCTCCATCGCTCTGCACGCAATTTGGGGTAGATCCCACTCCTCTTGATGTGCACACATTCCTGGGGCTGGTGTACTATGCTAAAGCCGCAGCGATCCACCAAAAAAGAGTTCCGAAGTGAACATGGTTCCAATTTGTTGTTGGAGCCTGAAAATTGGCTTAAGTTTAGGGTTTGGCGATTAGTAGATTGGGGTTAACATGTCACGCCACGTGGCTCCAATAGGGTGCATCCATATGGCGGGTCACCAATAGGATGGAGCCATGTGGAAATGGTTCCATACCTACAGTTGGCTAAGTAATATATAATGACTTAGCCATGTTCCCCTTACCACACTAATGTGTACAAGGCTACTAAGTAGGCTTGTATGGTGATGTGGCCTAAAATATACGTACTTATAACGTATATTTTAGGGAAACGTCATATTCTCCCCTTCTCGCCCTTAACATAATGCTACCCTCAGCATTACGATATGATGAAAAACCTACATCAACTTTACAAGATACAATAATAAGGAATATAGCATTTATTATTTTTATTGAAGGGTATCAACTTCCAATATTTAATTATAACGATAATTGTGAGGCTATACTTACATCCTTATACAAAATTATATAGCCTTAATAGTTCATCATTATAATAGTTGACGACATAATGTCATAACGACATGTTTAGGATTTTATAGTTAAGCACAAAAATCTATAACTCCTATCCTTTCCGTGATGTGCTCCCTCCTCGATGATCCTCCTTTACTGGCCTGCAATCAGTAGCACATCACGTTAGTCTAGTTAATAAGTTGTGGTTTTAAGGGGATCACCCCCCTAATTACCTCCTTGAGCTGAACTACTAGCTCAAGTTTATCCCTATTACTTGCGCCCGATCATGGCCCATAAGATTTAAACTTAAGGACTGCCTAAGACGATCCTATCATCGCCCATGATCGCACGCTAACCCCTATATGACCTTTGGTCATGCGCACACACAGTGCATCATGACCTATGCGCACACACAGTGCATCATGACCTAAGGAATATTTAAGATGATATCATCATCGCCCACGATCACATGCCTACTCGTACATGATCTCCCCCAATCATGCACACCCGCAGTGCATCATAGCCCTAAAAAGCCTAGGGATCATCTAGGATGATCCCATCATCGCCCATGATCACGTGCTTATTCCTACATGACCTCCCTCGGTCATGCGCACCCGCGGTGCATGGTAGCATAGAGAACATTTAAGATGATCTCATCATCTGCCACACTCACTGACTTAACCTACATGATCTCCAATCATGCACCTCTGCAATGCATCACAGTCTAGAGAACATAATCTCATCATCGCCCATGATCCAATGTTTATATGTACGCATCTTAGCTACCCCCGGATGCCTACGCTCTCTCCAACTTAAGCACTTACATGCTAAAGCTACAATTTACCTGATGAGTTGGCATTGACTAAGTCGGAGGCAACCTGGCCGTCGAATTGCTCCACGAATTGTGGGTATTGCTTTTCGAAATCATAGTTTAACACCCACGTCACATCTTCCATGGCCAAATGCTTCACTTGACCAAATATTGAAGGAATTCTGGCCTTCGCATTTTATTGAATGCGTTATCAAGAATTAACTTGCAAACAATTTCAAGTTGCTCCTTAGTCATCTGCAACAAGGTTGGGGTCTCCAAAACTTCCTTTAGGTTTGAAGTGTGCTTCTTTAATAAGCTTATGTGGAAGACCTTATGCCATAACCTTTAGATGAGCGGATAATTCAAGCTTATAGGATTGGCTCCCTATCCGCTTTACTGACCCCAACTAAGGAGAAGCAAAATTTGCGTTGTGGTTTCATGGATGTTTGGGTTAAGAAGTGCCAGTCACCCCAAAGTTTACTCTAGTCCTTGTCATAATTTGAGGTAAGAAGGCCCCATCTTGTGATTGACATGTTCTAGGTCTTTTTCTATAGATGAACTTTTTCGATTCATAGTAGGCTATCGGGATCCCATCTTAGTAACCCTCCCTCTCCCCACCACTTCCTCTAACTTGGATTTTATTTCCACTGGGCATGTTTGAGCCTATGGGCATGTTTGATCCACGTGTCATGTTTGAGCCTAGATGGAATGTTTGAGACTAGGGCATGTTTGACTCTAAGGGGAATGCTTGGGCATGTTTGAGCCCATGTGACATGTTTGAGCCAATGTATCATGTTTGGCCATGTGTCATGCTTCAGCCAAGGTGGCATGTTCAAGCCTAGGGGCATGTTTGAGCCTAGGGACATGATTAAGCCTAGGGGCATGCTTGGTCCCTGGGGTAATTTCGTTATTTTGGATGATATGGCGAAGTCCATTACCATTCCGGAACCTCTATATTGCACGAACGACAAAACACTTAGGTTTCTACATGCTTGTCAGCAAGACGCTTCGTGGTTTGATAAGTTCTCCTGGACCGATCTTGGATTTTTTCGAACTTGCTCGAAGCAGGGTCCTTGAACGGTGGATTCAACGATTGGATAAGAAACTCGAGCTCGGGAGGGGGGACCATTAACATACAGCCTCGCGGAGGAGCGCTGCAAGGAAAGTAGTGTTGTCTCTAAGGGTGAATATTTGCCAAAAGGCGAATATTCCATTTTTTAAAAAAAGATTGCACGAATCTTAGGTAGGCTTAAAAATAAAAAAATATTAGCCAAGAATTTTTTTGGATCTTCCCGCCTGAGGTCAGATTTGCCTTTCGCCCTGGAGTGTGTTGGAGGGACTTTAGCAAAGTTTTTGACGCCCTTGAGGATCGCAGGTTCCGGATTTGCCATTATCACTCTTTTGTCATTCATTAGTTTTGTAGCTTTAGTTTCAAAAATTTTTTTGAAAGCAAAATCGTATGCCTTTGAGGTTTTGAGCTACAAATTTGAAGCATTTTTTGTGTGTGTTTAAATACTTGCATACATTTTATAAATGCATGTACTAACTATGAAACGAATGCAGATCTAGCCATTCAGGTAATCCAATTCAAAATCTTAGAGTTATCTTAAAAATTACAGATTGTGGTGTTTTCCAAGCTTGAATGCGACCAACATAATAAGGTACTTATAAGCCAGCTTCTGTTTGCAAGGAAAAAGGTATTACCTGCTGTATATTTTCTTAATGGAGTAGATCCTGCTAAGTAGCTAGACTTGAAGGATGCTATAGTACCGACCTGCTGTTGAGGTTGCACATGAATTGTCGATACCTTACAATTTTTCTTCTGCAAGCTGGCCTTTTATTTCAGGAGTGCATCGTGCCATGCTTCAATGTATCAGAATCATGGGTTTTGGCTACTCTTGCACATTCTTTGGAGCATGATCTAATAGTAAATGCGAGGAAAATCACATTTGGTTTGGAGCTTTACCCTTCAGGTTACGCATCCTCCTAACCCTAGTTTTATCTTTATAGCAAATAAAAATAACTCTTCTGAGTTGCTGGATAGAGCCGTATCTACCTCAGTGAAAATAATCTGGCAAAAACATTTTGAGATGCAATCTCATGTTATATTTATGTTATTTTCATTTTTGGCAGTCAACAATGTGTAGATGGAGCTGCAATTATTGTATAAATATTATTCTGAATATGGGATTGATATTGATTTAGTGAGGAAATGAATCGATTAGATTCAAATGTGGAGGAGCAGATACTTATCAAGGCTATTCAAGAGGAAGCCACATGGGAAAGTCTACCCAAATGGCTAACTGCTTTCTTTCATCCATAGACCTCCCCATGTCATCAAGTTGTCAAAGTACACACCATTGCCATATGAATCATACAATGTCAAACTAATGTTTGATTCTATTCCCCCTTTGATTATGCTTCCTGTTCTTACATATATGGTGTACACACATGTCTGCATTTGTTTAGCGTTACATAGTAAAGGTGAGCTTTAGAATCTATCTTCCACATATGAATTGAAAGTATAGCTTGCTACGCAAAATGCACAATGATGAAGGTATTTAATGCAAATAGAACCTTTTTTTGTGTGCAATAATGGTAGATCAGATTAAAAATGATCAGATAAAATAAAGATAACCATGCAGAATGAAGCCTGACTCTAGCATGCTACTAATGTGAATCAAGAACCTGGAAAATGGAACCTAGTTGTAATGAATTCATAACATGAATCGAGTAAAAGTGATGTGGTATGACATCTACCTTATGCAAAAAAAGCTTAAATCTAGTAAAAGAAGCAGAATGAATCCTAGTTCTAAAGCAGCTGATACAAAGCCAGATTTTTATACTGGATGCATAATGTACTCTAAATTTTTTTTTGGAAGAACTAAAAGATCACTAAAGCTATCTAGTTGCGTATAGACCATAGGCAATGCAGGCAGGCACATATCTAAGGAAACTAAGCATTTTGAACTGAAAGGTAGTATAGCCAATCTTAACGTATCAAAAGAATACTTCACGTCGGAGTGAAATCTAGCTGATACAACGCAAGAGAACAGTGCAATGGCATAGAATGTCAAAGCCATTGCCTCGGGGAACATTTTTGGGGATCCATCTCTTGGGGCTTGGCCTCTCCCCTCTTGTGAGGTAGCCACGCAAAGTCCCTGCCTTGTTCGACTTGGAAAAGGTGCCATCTCTAGAGAGAGAGAGAAAAAGAGAGGGAGGGAGAGGGAAAGGGGGAGGGGGAGAGCATGTTGGAGCCTAGGTGGCATGTTTGAGCCACCTTGGCATGTTGGAGCCGAGGTGGCATGTTGGAGCCCACGTGGCATGTTTGAGCCACCTTTTCATATTATAAGTACACGCCGAAGAGGAAGAGCTTTACTTTATGTAGAAATCAAAATGTGGAATAACCCACCTAGGAAAACTTCGCAAAGATCACGACAGATCTTCACTTTGCCAAAAAAGAAACATCATACTTTGCTGAGTTTATCAAAATTTCCTCCATCCAATTCGTAGAAATCAAGTGCAGCAGCCTGGTTATGCCTCGCCATAGCTTCCCCACGCCGACATAACTTCCCAAGAATTAATGGAATTTCCATTAGTTTTTTGTAGCCATCGATCTAATCCAACGATTGTAGGTGCATCCAGAAAGTCCTAGTTGGCAGCAGCAACGTGGACACTCTAAAATTGCTTCAAAATGTCAACTTATGTTTGTGCAAACCTGCAAAAAATTAAGGGTATTTGGATAACTTTTCCAAAAACTAGTCAAAAGCACGTTTGACTACTTTGTATAGCAAATTAGATATGAGTTTTTTCCATTAAATGTTTTTTAGATGTTCATTGCCTTCAGTAAGTTTTTGTTAACTTTCTATAATTGGCAACAACATTGTTTGCTTTTAGAAAATATTTCATAAAACCTGGGTTTTAACAACGTAAAGTTTATTAGTACAAGAAATTTATTGCGGCACCGATTCTAATTATATGAACAATGATGAAGTTTGTTGCACGTTAACTCATGCCAGAACTAGCAATAAAGCGATTTTGTTCAAAGTTGCACCATATTGTTTCAGAAGCATTTTTAAAGAAATTTGAGGCATATGCTAGTTCAACACATACGGATCTTTTCATTGCCGAATTTCATCTTTCCAACACATGCTACTCTCACATCTTTATTTCCGATAAAGAATAAAGGTGCCAAGAGTTAAAGAACATTTTAATATAGCTTGTCCCTTCATGTTTGCAGAAAACATACATCTTTTGACGTAACTACTTAATTTACTAAGTTCAAATTGGAAAAGCCTTGTACACAATGCCTTCATAATTATGTTTGTACAATGTCTTAATAATTATGTTGTTTATGAAGTTTTGGCATTGAAGGATATAAAACTAACATAAAACGACTATTGAAAAGTGTTGTTATTAGCGCATGCTTCAAATAGATGAATACATTTGATTTATGCAACTTCCATAATATGGTTGATTGTGCCAATGATTATGTTATCACTAACTCCTAATCGGCCTATTGCAATGCCCTTATACTTTGCATCATATATTTCGGCCCTTAGTCCAAGAATGCCTTGCACCTTAAATTTTATACTAGAACAAATTAATAGCACTTTTCTTACCCTTCAAATCCAACACCGCTCCCACCCACCCTTTGCCCAAGCCTCTGCCCCACTACTAGTTAGTGATCATGACTTCACACACGTGCATGCATCGTTGCTTCAGAAGAATAGCCTTATAACATCTTTTTTACACGACCATGTATTGCGGAACTTCTATGAGAAACTCTATTAAGAGCTTGAAAATACCCCGAAATCCTATCCAATACCAAAGGAAGCTAGAATCACCCATTAAAAAATGCGCCATTGAAGGTGAGCTCGATGAATCTATCACTGCAGCCTCTTCCGCATTAGGTTATAATGGAACTGGCGGGGTTTGCAGATTTAACACCACTCTAAGAGTGAAGCTTTGCATGTATTAAAGCAAATGCATATAGTTTTATGAACACATTGCTAGGATTATTCCAATTTTTTTTTAAATTGCAGCAACACGATTTGCACACAACATGCCTAGAAATGTAGAAACAATACTCAAGGCTTTTACCAAATGCATATATTTTTCTTGACCACATTTTGCTAGGATTATTCCAAATTTCTTTATTTCTCCATGCATGTTATCTTGAGAATGTGCCCAGTATTGCAGGCAAACTTCTTTCACCCTTCAATTCTGCAAAATAGTCACACAGTTTTACATGAGCATGAACAACTACATGTGAGATGCTGCGATGAAATCACTGTAAAATAAGCAGACATTTTAACTTAGAATAGAGATAAAAAGGTCATACATATTTTAAGTCTAAGATATGCTAGGTTGAACAGCTTTTGAAACATGAAACGTAAGATTGATGGTTTTTTAATTAACAGAACTTGTCACTTGTCTGGAAGACTGGTTGCTTTTACCAAGCAGGTCAAATACTCGAGGTTAACAAACTCAGAATAAAGAAAACATGTCTTCTCTAAATCAAAGAAGATGGTCGTACTACTTTTTTATCTTTGTTATCTAATATAGCTAACGACCCTTGCTTCTGCTCAGCTACTAGCATGCCGGACTCTATTGCAACTCTTATCTGCCTGATTTCATTAGAAATTGCATAATAGGGCTGGAGCTGGGAAGTTGCACAATACCTTCTCTATGACTATAAGCCACGACACTGAACTGGTACAGAAGTTAAAACACATGTTCCATTTTGAAGGAGCTCTATAGGAACCAGAGAAGGAGATCATAGTCAATGATTTAATGTCATGTCTGCTCCACATCTTTGTTGCATAGGAAAAGAGATAAAAGAAGGTTCCTCTCAAATAGAAGCACTACCATCTTACATATAGGAATTGGAGGAGAAACACAGTTAATGAGTCCCAGATTTGCCCAACAAACTGACAAGGACAGCCACTGCAACATTCGACTGATCATTTTTCTTTAGTGGTGCATGTGCTGTATGCATATCCCTATAAAGTTGTAAAGCCTCTGCTTTCCGACCTGGGCATATGTCGTAGTGGGGAATTTTATTTGGAGGGTTTTTTTGGAGATGGCTTGGAGGGTTTCATGGGAGAATATTCGCACGAATATTCTCTATTTTACTTTTTAACATTCAAAATTCTCTATTTTACTTTTTTGTAAAATTCACTATTTTACTTTTTAACATAGCAATTTGAGTTCATCTAATGAACATATGTAGTATGAAGATTATAACATATACCATAATGAAATCAGTTTGAGCTAACATATAGCGAAATCACTAATAACCACACTAATAACTATTAGAAATTGATATGAAAATGTTCCTATCAAGAGCTATTGTTCTTCCTCAGGCGAGATTAGTGTTCGGCATTTGAGCTGGAGTTGCTAGATTCACTCCATCCTCCATGTGCCCCATTTCGCACCATTCTAGCACAATGTGCCACCGCAATAGATTTCCTGCATATGGAATATAGTTTTGAAGCCAATACTAGAAAGCAAGTTTTATTTTCCTCCAAGCCTGGATTGTATAAAGTTGTTGTAACTTAGAACTTCTTCGACCTAGCTGCCATTTTGTTCTTAGTATTCCAAAGAACGATAAAAAGAAAAAAGTTCTAAGTGTTAATCTGTGATTAATAGACCTAATAATCTGTGCCTCACAAGAGAAACCTAAGAATATACCTAATAATCTGTGCCTCACAAGAGAAACCTAAGAATATGAATTAATCTGGACTTATAAGCCATCACTTACTTTGGTGCAGTTATATTTATTATAATATGTAGTCTAGAAGTGCATCTTTTATACCTCAGAACCATTGACAAAATTTAAAAAAAAAGAAGAGATAATCTAATAAACCCTCTAAACCCTTCCCAAAAAAACCCTCCAAAAATTTGCACTTTGTGGTAGTCATAGAATTCCATGAGATAGTACTACGTTGAGGCCTTTCGTCAAACATCCTTAGTGCTTCACTAACGCCTCACATCTACCATACATATTAACAAGAGACGTTCCTACTGTCACATTTGACCCTGTACCAATTCTATTGCACAAGCATGCATCTTCTTTCCTTCTTGAAGATTATCATGGATGACAAATAATTCCACATACTTGCTAGCCAAATAATTGCATTAATAGCCAAATAATTATTAGCATTCTACCAGAAGGAAACGTGCTATGTAGATTGCAAACTGCATGGCTTCTGATTCTAGAAATGATAGATGCTCTGAGATAGAATAACAAGTTTGGATCTGCAGATGCAAACTCAAGAAAAGTCTCTATGGCTTAAAACAGGCTACCTGGGTGCTGGCACAAAAAGATTCACATTTTCTTGGTAGAGTTAGACTTCTTACAATCTAGAGCAGACCTTAGCTTATTTTACAACCTTGATGGCAAGAAAGTATGCACTCTCACACTATACGTTGATGATGCTATCCCTATAGGTGATGCTGCACTTGATCTTCTAGGCTAAATCAGAAATGAAGGCCACCTTTGAAGTTATGAACTTAGGTTTGCTACACTTCGTTTGGGAGTGTTAGCTTGGCAACATTCTACTTTTAGCTCACAAAAGCAAGTATATTATTGATAAGTTCGTTACTACTTTTCTAAATCTGATTGCAAGACTGTCTCAACCTTCTATCTACCAGAAAGAGGCAACTGACCTGTTATGCCCTGCTTGGATTCATCGTAAGTTTCCTTATCAATTGCACCTACACTTCCAGATGCTTTTAAAATATATTTTGGTAGGTCTTACGCCTTCCTGCTGCATGTTTTCAAAGCAGTGCAGTGCAACGAGGCCTTCACCATGTTCAACACATCCCTCAATCATGGAACCCCACGTTACCACTTGGTTCTCAAAACAATCTAAAACTAGGCAATGTTGCCCATGCTGGAAATACCCTGTGATAATTGCATTCCAAGATATTATATCCCTGTTGGGCAACTTGTTAAGTACTCCTCATGCTTCATCTAAGGTACTACACATGATCTTTGTTTGATATGTCAAGTCAAGGAATACGCCGCAGGCCTCCTCCAACCTACTAAATTTGGCATACATGTGCACACCTACACTACCAGGCACAACATCCAATTGTTACCTAATATTTACAATTTGATTATGAATGCTCCTACCCAGATCCATGGCACCTGTAACTCCACATGCTTTCAAAATGTGTAGAAATGAAAATATGCCTGCCTCTTTCCCTTGATGTTGCATTGCCTTGTGCAAGGAGACCACCACATTAACGTTTCCAGGCTTAGAATGAGCTTTGGTAATTGCACCCCATATTTTTGTATCAGAACTTGAAACATTGTTGCACACTTGATTTGCTGCAAACAAGCTTTCACAAGTAGCAAACTGACAAATGATCTGGTTATTTCATCATAAACAAGCTGATCACAGTCAGTTGATAGTCTATAACAGACCAAAGAGCTAGAATGTGGCATAACCCTGCTTAGGTCCTAGAAGTGCTCTCGTTCAAAAACTCAATACAAAAACCATAGATACTTGATCTCCTCCAGCCTTACGGTAGACGTATGTGAGCCCACACTTCCAACAGTAATGGCGATCAAAATTATTTGCCGTAAAATTTCCAGCACCACACTCAGGTTTTGGACAGTCCTACTCTATGAACAGGATATGCAAACTACTCTATGAATTGTGATGGATCTAAAAGCATACCTGTACTACAAGTCCTTAGGCTTATCTCTAATAATTATGTTATTGACAAGGAGGATCATTGACTGCAAAATATTGAAGCCTTTGAAGCATCCCTGGCCCTCTGTGCAAATTTCTTTTTGTCTAGATTTACAGAATATGATGCAACGCTTCCTTGGCATGCCAAAGATGGACAAATGCCCTTTGCTGTCTTATGCAGATGTGGTTTTATCACACCAAGAGAAACTGTGCAGACCCCATGATCTTGGAGAAGAAGCCAACACAAATAGAAAACAAAAAGGGGAAACATTGTACCTCTTCCGTGATATTTTTTTGTGGTTCTTACCGTGTAGAGATCAAACACCAGTTTGAAGATTACATCAAGGGCTTAGAAAGCAACCTTCAGATTAAAAAAATGCCTGAAAATTAAAAGGCAAGCTATACAATACATTAAGCAGAGGTTACCCTAGATGGATATTATTTGCTTTAGTCGACAGTGGCTCCCTCCCAACAAGCGGCTATTACTGCTATTGGATGCAAGAATGATGACAGGAATCGAGTAAATTAATGAAGACAGAAGGTGGGAGATATGAACGTTGAGCGCCTTCGTTACACCGCCTGGCGCGAGGGACACCTCCCAAGCCCCGATGGATGAGGCTTTGCTTGAAGCTGTTCTCCAGGTGCTGGGAATCACTAATGTCCCCCTGGAATTCCAGGAATCCATAGTTGCAATTGACAATTTGATCTCCAATGCATTTCAATCTCAGTCTAGAATAGGTTTCTGCAGGCTAGCCTTCAACTCGTTCTTTCTTTGCGTTCTCTGTTTTGACAGATCGGGATCTTTGAGGGTTGCAGCCCACAATTCCCAACCCTTCTTGGGAAATGGATTTGAACGCAATCTGTTTATGATGAGTGCCCCCCTGGAATTTGGGATAGAACCGATCTACCATTGGGCTGCATTCTTCGATCTCCAACCATCTCATCACATCAGGGACCTCGACGTCGTGGTATGGAGATTTTTGGTATCTAATTAGCTTCGTTCTTGGGCCCCGTGCCAGATTTGGGGTCTGTCAGGGTAGGGTCAGGTTTAGGAGTCTTAGATTTAGTTTTCTGTCTTTCCCAATACGGGCCTGCCTCTTCTTGATAGCTTTTCTTGGGAGAAGGAAGCTTTTATCATTGGCTGCTTTCCTTGTACTGGGGGGAATTTAGGAAAAAAGGAAAAAAGGGAAGAGAATTTGGGGCAAAGTCCCGCTGTATTCTGATAACGGTTACCCTGTTTGTTGCTTGGCGCTCAGTCTGCGGCTCGATTCCGTTCAAACCAGAATGAGGAACAAAGCAAGCACTTCGAACAAACCCTGGAGTGTCGAAGATGAGGAGTGGACTCAAATCTTTTGGTTAGAAGACAGGAGGGACAGAGCATGGGGGATTCTGAAAGAGATCTACACAGGCCTCGAAATAATCAGAGACCAACAAAAGGCAGCAGCTTTCTGTATGGGGGTGCAGGAGGAAGTGGGAATCTTGGCATGCAGAGACAAGATGGCTTCCATAGACAGAGATTATCTGGAGGGGAGAGCGAATGACCGTGACTGGGTGTGGAACACTTATGGATTTGTTCAGGAATTGGACAATACTTTATACAAACTCATCACCCTCAAACAAGGGCACACTGAGAAAGATTGCTGTAACCTCAAGAACAGCGTTTTCAGAGCCTTCATGGATGAATTACTGTCGAAGGTTAAAAATCTGATTATACAATGGGACAGGCTTCGAGAAAACTCCAATGCAAGCATCAGACTTATCAAAAGATGGGAGGAAGCTGAAGATCATGTAATAGAAAGGCACCGGAAAGCCTTCAAGTCGGGGTTAACCCAGAAGGAGGTATTGGAAGGTATTTCTACCTCCCTGGAAGTCTACCAAGTGAGAAGTAAGAAGAATGCCAAACAATGCGAAATCAAAGACTCAAACGGTTTCTTCAATCTGGAAGAAGTGAACTCTTGTGACTGCGAGAACTGTGGGGAGGTGAAGCTCTCGGCTCTGAACATAACGAAGACAAAAATCGGAGAGAGCAAGATTAGCAACTCCATCCCAGTTATCGGCAAGAACGACAAAAACAAAGGTTCTCTTTCTTCCCCTTCTTATAAAAATGTGCTCATGAATGCTTTTCATTCTGATCAACCGACTGTCTCAAAAAAGGTAACTGATTCTGAGAGTCAGAAGGTTTTCAACAGCGATTTCATTGATCTCTACGGTGTCTCAGATGCCTCGGCTACTGACAAGTTTTCTAAATATGCTATTCTTATCCATTTCCCTAGAAACTGCCCATCTCAAGGGGATATCAAGAATTGGATCACCAAAAACCAGCATATACCGATTCTTTCCATTCTTAGGCTGGATAAGTACACCTTTCAAATTGTCTGCAGGGAGAGCTCTGTGTCAATCAGATCCTCAGAAGAAAGCTCGATTTCATTAGCAATTGTCCCTTCTATATTGTGGTCTCCTACTTTCATCCCTGGCACGACTAGTGAAATTCAAACCACCACTTGGATTTCCTTCCCCAATTTACCTCCGGCTTTCTGGACAAGGTCCCACCTTATGGCCCTGTCAGAATCTTTAGGGGATGTGCTAGAAGTAAATATTCCTCAAACGAATTTCCCCTCTGTCTGCATCTCCAAGAAAATTGAGTCAGACTGGAAGAAAAAGATTAAAATAAGGGTTATGCCTGAGGAGTTCTTGGATTTAAGCGTCAATTACTCGAAGTGGCCTATTTTGGTACAAACAGGCATCCCTCAGCAAACCAAGCAAAAACAGGTCTGGCAGCCTAAAGTCAAAATTGATGTGGATGAAGTAGCCAACAGAAGCATCGAAAATCATCCCCAACAGAACCAGACGGTCTTTCAGAACGAGAACCACAATAAAGAAATTGTCTTATCTGGGGTCTTACCTGGGGTTATTGATCTTCAGGAAGACATGGTGATTCTAATTAAACACCTGAGTCAGTTAGTTAGAATCGTTCCTGGAAATATCATCTTCACCCTTCCCAGAAACAGTGATCTTTGTCAGCCAGAGGGAATGCCATTCCCCTAGGTAAATAGTGAAGATGCTCTTGTTCCTGTGGATACAGGATGGACTGTTGTAGATAAGAAGAAAGGCAGAGGCAAAAAGAAGATTTACTTTGGCCCTAGTAGATCAAGCCCAAGGAAGCAGACTGTTCAAGCTGGGATGGCTTGGGGTAAGTATAGGTACTGATGGACAAGGACATGTGCTGTATTACCTGGAATCTCCAGGGTATTAATAGCTTAATTAAAAGGGATAGATTAAAGGTTTGTCTCTCCTCCCTCAACCCTGATGTATTGTTTCTTCAAGAGCATAAAATTCATAGTTTGGATCATGAGATCATTATTAGTAGAACTCTCCCTCCCAATTATTTAATATGGTCTATCCCTGCTAATGACTCTTCTGCAGGAATAGCTATTGCGTGGAGGCATAGTCTTAATATTTCTAATAAGTATATGGTTAATGACAGAAATGGTAGGTGGCAGATTCTCCTTTGTACTGTCCACAGAACTAAATTGGCCCTTGTGAACATTTATGCTTACAACAGCCCCACAGAAAGGGTGGAGATTTGGAAAAAAGTCAAAAGTAGCCTTGATAACCTTGATTTCGATGAATGCATTCTGGGTGGAGATTTAAATATGGTGACAAATAGCTTTATGAAGAACAAAAATTACAGGCCCCTTGGGAAACCTGAAAAGGAAGCTTGGATGGATCTAACTAAAAGTCACAATCTCAATCTAGCCAGGACTAAACCTAATTCTTACAGTTGAACAGATAAGAGACTGGATCCTACCTTATGTTTACATGACAGATTCTACCTTTCGGAAAATCTTTGGAATGAAAGTTGCAGAGTTAACAATATGGAGGGTTATACTCTGTCAGACCACTACCCCCAACAGTTGAGAATCAGGGCTGGCAACTCTGTCAACAAAAAGAGGAAGACATACTTCAAACTTAATACTAGTCTCCTCGAGCATGAGGAATTCACGGACAGGCTAAAGGAGGTGATAGCCAATTTCCCCCAGCCAACTGGTAAGTCAGGGTGGATGTTCTGGTGGATAACAGTAGCCAAGGCAATAAAAAAATGGCTAAAAGAGTGGGGAAAATCTATACACTATAATAAGCTTGCTCACCTCCGAAATCTGAGAGATATGCTCCCCAATGCCCCAGATGAAGAAAAGGAAGATATTAGAACTGAAATTGAAAAAGAGGAAATAAGGATTGCTGATGGCTGGAGACTCAAAGCCAAAATTACTGAAATTAAAAATGATGAAAGAAGCAACTCTAAGTTCTTCTTTGTTAAAGCCAAGGGCAGGCAGAAGAAAAATCATATTTTTGAAATAAAGGTAGGGGATGAAGATATTTCGGATGAGGATCAAATCAAGCTTGCTGCAGCCACTCACTTTACAGGTATAATGGGCACGAATCAGGACTGTCCTCTGGCTTCTATGGATGAATTCATCAACCTCCAAGCTAAAGTAAGTGCTGAGGATAATCTTAATATAATAAGGCCTTTCTCCAACGAGAACCTCCTCAAATTTGCTATGGAAATGGAAAAAGGGAAAAGCCCTAGGCCTGATGGGCTCCCGGTTGAGTTCTTTATCAAAGCTTGGCCGGTAATTGGAGTTTGCCTAACTAAGCTGGCTAATGAGTTCAGGGAAATTAAATACTTGGATGCTAGAATCAATACCAGTTTGATCACTCTTATTCCTAAGACTGATATGCCTACTACTCTCTCGGATTACAGGCCCATCTCTTTAACTAATGTGGTTTATAAGATTATTTCAGGGACTATTGCTAAAAGGCTAAAGAATGTTTTGGAGAAAATCATTAGCACCTCCACAAATTTGCCTACTTGAAGGATAGATTTATCCTTGACAATGTGGTAACTGCAATGCTGGGGCTGAACTGGGCAAAAGACTCCAATCAGGACATAGCTCTCATAAAGCTAGATATTACTAAAGCTTTCGATACAGTCAGTTGGAACTTCTTATTCAAATGTTGTACTGCTCTAGGCTTCTCCAATGAGGTAATTCTTCTATTTAAAGGTATTCTCTCAAACTCCAGATCTTCAGTTCTTATTAATGGTGAATGCAGCCCCTTCTTTCCTTTGCAAAAAGGGTCAAGCAGAAGTGCCCATTAGCCCCCTTCCTGTTTTTGATTATAATGGAGGCTCTTCACAGCAAGCTGGAAGAGGCCAAAAATACTAACTTGATCCAAGGTTTTTCCCTCCCGGAAAACGAAGTGATGGATCAAATTTTAAACGGCCATTTTGCAGATGACACATTTCTTCTAGTCTCCATGGATAACAGGTCTCTCTCCAACACCCAAACAATTCTGGAGGATTTCGGGGTAGCTTCGGGATGCAAAATTAACCCGATCAAATCCAAAGTAGTAGCTAGAGATCAGGTAAAAGGAGAGCAAACAGCTGCTCTCATGGGCTGTAAGTATATTCTTCCTACTAGCTCATCAAAAATTCTTGGTATTCCCCTTGTCCTTAAAGGTAGCCCCTCTGATATCTGGTCGGATATTATTGAAAAGTTCCAGAAAAAGGTGGATAGCCTAAACTCTAAATATATCTCCAAGCAGGGCAACTAATTTTGTCATATCCTCCTCACATGTGTATCAATCCTCGGTCATCTTAGCCCCAAAGAAAGTTTCCTACAAATTACAGAGTATCATCGGCAGGTTCATTTCTAGTGGTCAAAACAAGAGATGCTGGACCCCGGTTGCTATGGAGGAATGCTGTAAAAGTAAGAGCATTGGGGGTCTGGGAGTCATCAACATTGAGAAACAGGGTATAGCTCTGGCTGCCAAATATTTTTACAAGGCAGCCTACAATAACATTAACCATCTAGTTTCTATAATTATTAGGCATTATTTAACTAAATGCTTATCCTATGGATGGAAGAAACTTCACCTCAATCTCCCTCATTCTATCTATTTTCCATTCTCTGTTCCCAATTCGATTCCTGGTTTAATCAAGAAATGGATCAGGGCATGGAATTTAGTCAAAGGTATGTTTACATGGAAGGAGGGGCTTTCCATGGATCAATCTATTTTTTGGAATCCAGGCTTGCTTACTAATGATCCTTCTCTCTCCAAGAGACATGCTTCCTTCCATTACAGAGGGCTGCGCTGGAACGTCACATTATTTACTTCCAGAAGGTGGTGGCTATGGATGAAGCCCGGCTGCCCAACCTTGCTTTGGCAGTGGCGATGGGCCCGCAGCGACTCAAAGCCTGCTGGAAAGACAAGCAAGCCCAGTGGTTCTCGCTATGGAATGTGCAGGCACACAGATGTGGACCAGTGCATACACCGGAAGGAACGCTACGCCTTGAAGCGATTTTTGGATGCTTGCTTCATGGCCAAGCTTTGGGATGCAGAGGCCCTGTCACATGTCAAGGTGGCAAATTATCGACAGCAGGTTAATCCCATGCTCACGAGGGGCCCACACCACTACCTGCGCACCCATCTACCCATGAAAAAGCGCAGGGTGATTGCTTCCATTCGCACAGGTGCACACCACCTCCGCATTGAGACAGGGAGATGGATTTGGGAGCCGCGTGAGGATAGAGTCTGTCGATCCTTGTCAACAGGCGCCATTGAGGATGAAAGTCACGCCCTCGGGCTTTGTCCGTGTCACGAGCATATCAGGGCTCGGTATGCTCGGTTAGTTGTGCCCCATCAGGCCTTGCATGAGCTACTGAGCACGGCCTCTGTAGGCTTGTTGGGATCATACCTCCGGGAGGTAATGGATACGCGGACTCAGTTATGCCCCCCTGTCCGACATTAACCTCAGCTATACTTGTGATTATGTATATAAGCATGCAGTATGTCGGCATCCTTATTGCTACTAAGGTTTTTTCCCGAAACCCCGGTGGGGTTTTTAATCCTGGTAGTAATACGCCTGCTGCTCTCTCTTTGTACTTGGATCCCATAGGCCAGTTGGTCTCCGTGGACGATAAAATCATATTCTATTCTATTCTATTCTCTGTTTAGCATGTCACTTTCCGGAACAGGCTAAGCTTTGGAAGAGCAAGGGGCTTTTCTACATCAGAGACTTCTTTGATGAGCAGGGGATAATTCCTTTCAGGAGATCGGTGATTGCCAATGAGGATGAGAACTTCGAGTTCTTGTACAATAATATTTGTGCGGTGCTCTCTCAAAGCATTTTGAGAAGACAATTGTAATTGGAATTATAATGATTCGCCGATTTCTGATCGTGAGCAAAGATATAAATACTTAATGAGGAATCAGAGGATTTCTATCCACACCAAGTGGCAGATAGGGGAGGATAGATGTATCAGCAATCTCAAATTCATGTGGGCTTGCCCAATTCCTCCTAAAGTGAAGTCCTTTATGTGGCAGCTGGCATAAGGCTTTAGCCACCAACTCCAAAAGACATAGGCTTAACATGACAGATTCTGATGTATGCCCAAGATGTCTCAGTCACAGGGAAGACGAGGAGCATTTATTTCGATCATGTATGTGGTCGGAATGGGTACTTGAACTTGCTTCCAACCTGCTCGGTTTGGACCTCAACGCCCTCAATTCGGAGGAGTTCTTCTGGCCCATAAACCCAATTGATTGGAAGCTATACATTGTTTTATGGAGAATTTGGAAGGGCAGAAACAATTTTATCTTCAATTGTGAAATCATTCATCCGGAGGCCGTGATCAAGCAAATTGAATATGACATTAAATGGATCATTGCTGCTACTTAGAACTCATTTTGATTCTTTTGATTCTTACAGCTCCTTTGGTGCTTTTCCAGGAATTATCTTCGTTTTGGTGCGCAAACTCAAGTGGAAGAAGATCGACCCGGCTGCCAATCAGCAATGGATCAAGGTCTTTGGACCACCAGACCTTTACAGCCATGAAGAACCATGTTTTTGTGGATGCTGTTGTGATCAGAACCCGGGCGTTAGAAGAGACACGCTCTGCCAAGCTAAAGACAGTAAGGGTCGCTTCAATATGGCCATGGCAGGAGCATGTCTATGTGTATTTTGCACCCTCACGGTCATGGTTAGAGGCAGAGGGAGAAAGTCAAGCAACTCCACTTTTAGGCGGGCCGTCACTCCATATCAGACTATGATTTCCAGATCTCAATTATCTCTAAGTTTTCTATCCAGTACTTTTACTTTTTCTACCTACCAAAAGGGTTATACTTCCCTGTCAAAAAGTAATTTTTTGTTAATCTTATAACTTTTTATTAATACATATATAAAGCCTTCAATCAAAAAAAAAAAAAAAAAGATGACAGGAATCGAAGAAAAGCCAAGAACACTCTTCCGCAAGATATCCCGGCGCACACATAACTGCTTCTGACTTGGAATTTCCATGAATTTCTGAAGCCGTAGATGAAATCAAACGATGGAAACAGCAGCCACCTGCACAAAAGTCTCACCTGGCAGCAACGTGGACACTCTAGAATTGCTTCAAAGTGTCCACTTGCGTTTGTGCAAACGTGCGAAAAATTACTAAAAATACTTATTTGGATAATTTATTCAAAAATGATTTTTGTTTAAAAGTCTAAATAGTAAAAATAGTTTTAGATTTCATAACGACTGAAAGATCGAGCAGCGGTTTTGCTATCGAACCAGGCATTCCAAATCCCTAGTTCTCCTTGGTACGTGCTTCTTCTCTAATCTTCTCCAAAAGAGGTTTCTCGTCTGCTTGGTTTTCATCCTTGTATTTCCATGGAAATTTCTCCCGTAAAAACGCATCAATGTTGAAATCTTGGCCATTTTTCCAAGCATCATCTTCATCATTTTCTTCTTCAAGAACTTTGTTGGATACTATGTC
The DNA here is from genome assembly GCA_021234155.1 of Isoetes taiwanensis. Taxonomy (NCBI): domain Eukaryota; kingdom Viridiplantae; phylum Streptophyta; class Lycopodiopsida; order Isoetales; family Isoetaceae; genus Isoetes; species Isoetes taiwanensis. The sequence continues at coordinate 577,114 of JAJEKV010000073.1, forward strand.
TTCCATAGATTTGGACCAAGGAAATCCGCGATCCAACCTTAGAAAACTCCTTATACTATCTAAAGTAGGCATGATAATCTCCGTCAAGTTAACATCCCACAACGCATCATCCACCACTTCAGTTTTCTGCTCACATAGACAAAGAATATGAGATTGTAGAAACTCTTCTCATTTTGGGACTATTAAATTGATTTACCTGCTGCAGGCATTGTCTTCGAAGCTCCTCGGCACGAATGGCATTGCCTCTTTCTTCTTCCATTAGAGCCCATGACATCCATGATGGAACATTTTGGGAATCTAGCTTCAGGGCGCATTTGAATAAGGTTCTTGCAACACCATAATTTCCTTCTCTTGCCTCCAAAACACCCCATGCCTGCACAAGGAACAACTTTGTCCAGTATACCTTATTCATAGGCATATGCAATTAAGATGCCAGAGGTAGACATGCAGCATGCTCAACTATATGAGAGGCAGGAGGCAAAATTATGTATGAGCCAGCAACAAGAGGTATAGGTTAGAAACAATTTGGAAGTTCTGTAAACAACTAAGTTTAATGATTTGTGTCATGAGAATATGAACGTATAAATCCTAATTGGTCCACAAGACAGAAACTAGACATAGAATAAGCATTCACCTGATAAGTACGGACTGCATCTGCACTTCTTCCATTCACAGATATGCATCTTTGGTAGAGCTCACGTGCTTGGTCAAGCTGACCCTCCTTCCATTCCATCCATCCCCATCCCTACAAAGTTGGAGACTAATTGAGAGATATAGAGGCATGGTGGCTCCCTTGAGTATTTTAAAACACATGTTCATAAACTCATATGCCAGGTGAGGTAGGCCTTACGAGCCATAAGGGCTGATGCCTTGGGTCAACACTTGTAGCATGCTTGAAGACTTCACGAGCAACATCTGGACGAGAAAGTCCATGCTCAAAAAGTGCGAACGCTTGTAACAAAACAACATCCTTTGGATTCAACTCAATTCCTTTCTCAAAGAGCTTGGTTGCCTTTGCTTTGTCCCCCTCTTGGGCCTCAAATAATGCCCAGGCGAGCCAGACGTACCTGTTCTTTGGGCTTGCTTGTAGCCCCCTCTATAAATAAGGAAATGCACATTCAGAATTGTCTGCAATAACAATAGCTACCTCGCATAATGTCACATAAGTCACAATATGGAACATCCTATTGTCTCTGTGCTACCGACTTAGGAATAGCCAAGTAAGACAGGCCACTACGACAGATAAGCTTATGTAATTTAACTTGACATGGTTACTAGGTAACCACCTATTGGTAGGGAGATCTACAAAAAACTAAATGTGAAAAAAGAGTGGCTTTAGATGAAACCTGGAATAGATATCTGACAGCATCTGCGGTGCTTCTTCCAGACTCCATACGAGCCCATGCCTAATATAGGACAAGTCATTTCAGTTTCATAACAGGATAGCCTAATATGGCAAATGTAAGTAGTAGTATTTATGCAGGACGTAAGAAGTTGTAAGTGAAATCATCCTGAGAAGTGTGATCATCTGAGATACTTATCATACAGACTACGCATGTATAGAAAGTTATACATGTGTCTTCTCCATACTCTGTGCAAGGAAGAGAATATTCAGACATTTGAACAAGGACCTACACTATCCTATAGATGTTTGCTTCATATCTACTTACATTGATGCCTCATTTAGAATGTTCCTCTTTAGGGTGGTTTGAATTTTATTGTGCCTAGACAGATGCAAGCAACATCAGATAGTATTTAACAAAAGCTGAAAGCTAAGGGTTGGAGGCTATTCAATTTTTTCGTTTATCACTTGGAACTTCTAACCACCTTATGGATCAGTAGTAGAGTTGACAATCTTATGCTTATGTGGCCGTTGGACAAGCATAATTTACAATCTGCAGATGTAACATAAAAAAAGATAACAAGAATCCCATGGGGATGGTTGCAGGAAACAAGACTAACTCAGATGTAGGACATGACTTACCACCCAGCTAGCAGCACTTTTGGGGTTTACTTGTACAGCCTTTGCAAAGAGTGCTCTTGCCTGATCAAAATTTTCTGCCTTGGCTTCAAGTAGTGCTAGAGTCTGGTATATGTACTCATTGGGCTGACAGAGCTTAAGCCCTTTGTTCAGTAAAGTCCTTGCTTTTCTAGTATTATTGTTTCGCATTTCTAAGATAGCCCAGCCATGCCATGCCGCTGCATGAGTTTTATCAGCAACTATAGATGCATCAAACAGTGATTTTGCTTTTGATATATCTCCAAGTCGTTCCTCAAGAATAGCCCAGGCCTAAAAAAATGATATAGCTCTCAGAAAATGATACAGCTTATGCAGAAGCCTATTGCCAAATGCAAGAAAAGAGAAACCCAAAAATGCAACTACCTGCCAAAGATACGTATTTTCACCACTGGTAGCTTGACATCCATCTTCAAAAAGTTTCTGTGCACCTTGGAACTTTTCCTGCTTGATGAGGATTTTTGCAAGAGCCATATAGGCACGACCATCCTCTGGCCAGTCTGCAATGCACTACATCCAAACATCTGAGCATTAAAAACGATGGTTTTACATGTTCCACATGTTTTAATTTGAAGTTCTCTGATAATGCATGGCATCACCAAATCCAAACCAGGCAGGCAGAATGTTTGCTTGATAGAAATAATAGAATAAACTGGATCCTTATTGGCGATACCTAACAATTATAGGTCGGGGAAATACAGAATGGTCAGCAATAATTACGGGATCCATGGTTTCCTTATAAGACATTTAAGGCGAAACATCTGGAAACATATATGATGATATTGCAAGTGTCCATTCTTCTCAGTTCTTTTTATAACGATTTTTTAAAAGAACGGAAGAGAATCAGGTGACTTTACAGCAAATGCAACGATTTACCTGTCTAAGAATGATTTCGGCCTCCTCATCCTTATCCTTTCGTGCGAGACACCGTGCTTTGTACAACAAAAGATCCAAGTTTATTTTCAATCGTCTAAATTGCCTCCAAGGAATCTCCAGGTCAATTTCAGAAGATGTAGAGGTCTCTTGAACTGCTGAATCCCGGCTCCCAAATCTGTTGAATTCATCAACTTCATCAAAAGAGATCAATTCAGCAGTTTCTCCATTATTATTTGCAGAACGAGTACTGCTACTCCATCTCTTTCTATACAATCTGGTGGATTTAGACTCGCAAATGGGCGAATTGGATGTGGAAGGAGCCGGATTTGAGTTTGTAAAGTTAGGAAAAACCACGTTCTGGAATGACAATGGCGTTGCAGAAAAAATGTCTGATCGGAAGAAAAATTCCTGGAGACTGAAGGGCCTAGATGAATCTGGTGAGTTTTGAGATTGTGGAGGAAGTGATGCTACTGCCAACGAATTCCTTGGAGAGGAACAGAGGACGCATCCTCTCCACATCTCCTATGTGAAAATGGATTGGGTAGCAAATCCATTCAACAGAAATGGACCAATGGTAAACCAGAATAATAATTTCATGGAACATTAATCACCAAAGGCAAACCTCTTGTGGGTTGTGGGGTGAATATTCTGAAATATTCTACAATATTCCCAGAATTATGCCTCTTTTTTAAGTTACGCTCCAGTGTTAGTGGGTTGATGTAATATATATTGGATGTGCATTTGAAAGGCCCAGATTGAAAAGTGGGCCTGCGTTAGTCAGCGTGAGTAAAACGATGTCCTTGTCCAGTAGCGATAGGCGCGTTAGGTCGCGCTCCCACCGTCAATCACTTGCAAAAACAAGGGTGTGTTCTTATTTTTCGAAGGGTTTGTGTCTGGGATGCAATGGTTCTCTTTAGCATTAATAAAACATCATTGTTGCGAAAGGAGCACTTTTTTTGTTCAGGCCCTCCTTTCGCTGCGTTTTCCATATGTATACTATGTTCTCTCTCTCAATCCTCATCAGGGATTTTCTTTGAGTTAGATCTTTGATTATGGAGTAGATAACAGTAGGGTTTCTTGAAAAAAAATTTGAGGGCCATCAAAATGGCGCAGGGTGTTTAACGCCGCGGAGCCATTTTCTTCAAAATTTTTTTTTGAAGTCCTAGTGTCTCTTCTTCTTGCCCCAGAGTTTTGGGCCATCCAGATCATTATCAAAATTGATCTGGATCCGTCCATTTCATAACATCCTAGGGTGTTATGGAGTAGCAGTGTGTTATAGCTCCAGTAACACACTGATCAAGATTGATCTGAACCGTTGGATCACTATAAACTTGAGGGGCAGTGTGTTAAGGTGTTAGTTTCTATTCTGCTTATCTCTAATTTTTATTTCTTAATTTTCCTAGTGTCTAATGCACTGATCTTTGTTTGTTGTGTCCATGAGGATAATGCACTGATAGTTCGCCGGATGGTCGCTTGTATGGTCTTCCTTGTATGGTCGCCGGATTGGCCGTTTCCATCCGACCATAGCCATGGCCTTCCCGCTCATATTTGGCGTCCCTTAACTAAATTGATGCATCGCATCGACCTTGCAAACGGAGTGCCCTGAATCTTATTGATTATAATGCGAAGCTTTGGCTATGGAGATCCGGCAGATTGAAGCACTCAAATCTTTGACCGGAGGAGAGGGGGAGAAAATAGCCGAGCAAAAAGAAGAATAGGAAGGGCAGCGAAGTGAGAAGCGACATGTCATTGCCTATAGCACCTTTTCGAATTAAAAAAAAAACACACTTGGCATGCCACATGGCACAATCCGAGCCACCCATGTTTGATGCATGGCATACTTACAGGATAATTTTATTATATAATAATAATATAAGAAGATTTTTTTGGCTAACCAGACTAAAGAATTGTGCAGCAGAACTTGCCATCTTGGCTGGAAGCTCAAGAGAATAAAAGCAATGCTGGACAACCTCAAAACAATCTTGCTTGCTTGCAGTTGTTGTAGCCCATATAGCAACGGGCTAAAGCTTCAATGGTCTAAACTTTCAGTTAAAATGCATCTGTGTAAGCATTATTCTCCATATTATTAAGAAAATCGGGTTTGGACTCTTGCTTCTGCAAAACTAGCTTTGTCTTTCACATTGCTAGAATACTAGAATACATTAGAGGAAATTTCACTTGTAAAGCAGAAGAACAGATTCCTTTAAGTATTTTAAGCATGAAGATTGAATCAATTGTATCAATAAGGTTAGACATCATTTGATCAACATAATTCTTTCTAAACACATGCTTGTGATAGGAAGTTTAGCTTATTGTACATAAAACAAGAGGTAGACATGCAAAAAGTTTTCTATTGCTTGGTAAGTGACAGCCCGGAGGGTAGAGTACGTATATAACTGAATTCTTGCCGCTATATAATTTAATTATTTTTTTGGCTAACTAGACTAAAGAATGAGGCTAATTGTGCAGCAAAACTTGCCATCTTGGCTGGAAGCTCAAGAGAATAAAAGCAATGCTGGACAACCTCAAAATAATCTTGGTAGACATAAAATGAAGCATGAGGAACTTGGAGAATGTAAAGTTGATCCTGCTTCTAGCAATCCAATTGACCAGATTGCAGGAAATTTTCAATCTGCCTGTCCATCACGAACTTATGAGGATGCGCATTCAGAAGATTTAGAATATAGAAGCAGAGATACAAAGGAGTCCAAACCACAAGGAAACTCAGTAGTTGCTTCTACCAATCAAGATGATGCAGAAACCATGCAATCTGCTGCATAAAACCTTATGAGAATGCACTATTCCTTTATAGATAGAGACCATGGATCCTACCTAATACATTGCTAGAATATCATAATACAATTACAGAAGACGAAGAAGCAGATTAAAACAATACTATACTAATAATAAAACGTCTGAAGCACCAGGTATGAGTACTCCAAACATGTAAATTCAATTTGTATAGGTGCAACTGACATGTTTAAAACATAATACAACATATTGCCCTTGCTTGGATGGAGGAATTTGAACTCAAGGCAAGTTGCCAAGAAGTCCTTGCAGTCAATTTTGTTCAATGCTCAGTTGTTTGTGATGAACTACAACATGCCTTATCATTAGCCGGCGATTTACTCACTTTATATCCAATATGTGTGGTACTGGTGCTTGTTTTTGCTTAAACTAAATTTAGCCTTAAAGACTTCGAAGGTGGGATGGACGAAGGTGGGCTAGGCCAGATAATATTCTATGCATCCAACAATTGTGGAACCGGTATGCCAGTTGTGTGAATATGCCAATTGTGAGAAAATGTCGCATTGCTTGTTTTGACGACTTCATTGGGACAAAATCATGCAATAAGATGTACTGAATTAGAAATGAAGGAAATGGAAGCATGTGTTAACTGTATGAGGACTTGTTGGCAATATAATATTCACTGCAGAACACAAGATTTCATGCACAAAAAAATTCAGAGGATTAGAAAATGAGAGTGTATAATCACCAAAATGGTGTTTATGCTCATGTTACCCTTGCTTTCATTGGTCCCTGGTGATATAGAAGCTGCATAGAGCTCTTTGGACAAATGTTTAAGAATTGCTACAGAAACGACCTTCAAAGGGAGAAGCTTCGAGCTCAAATCATTTATCGATTTCATGTTCCGTTGTTTTAAGCATGTCTTACGGCCCTACAAAGGTCCAATGGATGAAAGCTGGTAGAATTTTGTTGGGAGAGGTCTTCGTTTGTGGAAATGACCAACAAATGTAGTGCTCCGATGAATAAGCAGTCGGGGACTACGGCTGCAGACTTTGAGAGCAAGCAGATAAAGAGCAGATAAAGAGTGCGTTGTTGTATTTGGTCTTGGTCTTATATGGCATTAGCTTTGTCTTAATTTTATAATAAGGAGTCATTGAAATTAAGCATATTTTCAACCAAGAACCATGTTTATGGTATGTAGGCAAGATGAAGGACTCAAAAAGGCATAAACCTCTACAAAAAATAGTTATTATATATAGGTTATATATAGTTATTATATATAGTTATTATATATAGGTCTCTCTCTCTCTCTCTCTCTAACTTACGACAAAATTATATCTCTAAACATTTATTCTATTTAAAATGTAATAGTGATACATCAACATATATTTTGTAAAACTCCTCCTCCTCCTCGGGGGAAGGGGGAAGGGGGGGAAGGGGGGTGCAGTCTTTTGGCTTGCAAAGAAAGAATGAACATGATTGTCAAATGTTAATGTGACCCTAAATAGTACATGCAGATTGAATAACACATGTTCCGAAAATAAGTGACGACCATATTCATCATATGAGAAATTTATCTAAACATTGAGATGATGAAAAACCTTCCAGCGTTAAGTTGCCACAGTTAGAAGAAAAACATCAAGTTCCAATGAAGTTGCCACAGTTAGAAGAGCCTAACTGAAGGTCATCTTACCTTTAACTTTTTGCTCAACATGTTCCCTATCATCATGCATCATAATTGCAACAACTTCTCCACATTAACATACTCTTGTTATGCTCACTAATATAATGGAATGTTATAAAATGGCCTATCAATATATGTTCAAGACATACTAATAATAATAACGACGACAATGACATATTAATAATAGGGCAAATTGCAAAAATACCCCTTTTATGATTTATTTGTGTTTAAAAAATAACATAACTTGTGATTCCAGACTCCAATTCAAGTGATTTTAGCTTGAATGGAAAGATGTCATCTCATATACAATTCATCTGAAGAACAGATTTCTATTTGGATCAGCAAAAGAAAGTTATGGCCATTTTATCAAAAATACCCCTAGCATTGGGGCGTTTTCACAATTTTGCAAAAAAATAGCGGTATTTATACAATTTGCCCTTAATGGTACCTGCTAGCATATATTAGAAATAAAATTTATGCTCGGCTAGAACATTACCAAAATAAGGATCACACTCGACCTCACCGGCAACACGTGAATTTCATTCACAATGGCATTAGTTACTTAACAACATTGCAATTGCTGCTAGACATTAGAGGCACTATCCTCTACACAAGTTTACTGCCTAGAAACGCTATAGACTGTACTTTAGTTGTGTTTATTAAGGTGATTTTAGTATGGTTGTACATTATAAATTAGAAGTTTGTCGCTTTATAATTTCAGGAGGAATAATGGTTGAAACTCTTCGATGGACTATACACTATGAAGCATCAAATTTCACAAAAAAAGGTGTCCAAGGATGTTGTTTCTTAGGAAGCCAATAATTTCAACGTGTGCATGACATGATCTCTTCATGAAAGTTGACCGGCTTCTTATTTCTATTCTATTCTATTCTCATAAATGCACAACAACATATCCTCATGCAACACCTCTTCTTGTATTGATGTATTAATAGCATGAGCAAGATGCTTGCTTTTGGACTGAACATTTTGAACAAATATTTGCATTCTTTTATGTTTTTGTACGATAGTATATAGAGGATGTAGCATTCATCAAGATTATCTCTCTAACATATTGAGGGAGAAAAAAATTCCTAATTTGTATAGTGTACTCAGAGATACAAATCCTGCAATATGTTTGTAGGAAATGATGAATCATAGCAAGATTTATGGCACATGTTAAAACAGACAATATGCAAGGGTTGTAAGTGAAAATGTCTTGCTATTATTCACATGGCAACCACTTTATGGAGCATTGAAGGTCAAACCTTCACATCATTGCCAAGGTCTAAGCCTTGGCAATTCTTTGAAAAACTATGTTTCTATATTCGTAGAGAGAATACAATAGAGAACGAGAATGACAACATGAAATGAAGAGAATTTCAAGCACACTTCTTTGATGCAGTCAATCCTCAACCCAACATTTCTCCAACCATTCAAGCCACAGGTTTGAGGTTGCTCCCATAGTCCCTCCAGTCTGCGTCCACGTTAAAGAAGATTTGCAACGCCGCTGCCAATTTTGAATCTGTAGTGAGTCTAAGGTTGCAAAAGAATGCTCAATGCTCAGTTGTTTGTGATGAACTACAACATGCTTTATCATTAGCCGGCGATTTACTCACGTTATATCCAATATGTGTGGTACTGGTGCTTGTTTTTGCTTAAACTAAATTTAGCCTTAAAGGCTTCGAAGGTGGGATGGACGAAGGTGGGCTAGGCCAGATAATATTCTATGCATATAACAATTGTGGAACCAGTATGCCAGTTGTGTGAATATGCCAATTGTGAGAAAATGTCGCATTGCTTGTTTTAATAACTTCATTGGAACAAAATCATGCAACAGGATGTACTGAATTAGAAATGAAGGAAATGGAAGCATGTGTTAACTGCATGAGAACTTCTTGGCAATATAATATTCACTGCACAACAAAGATTTCATGTACAAAAAAATTCAGAGGATTAGAAAATGAGAGAGTGTATAATCACCAAAATGGTGTTTATGCTCATGTTACCCTTACTCTCATTGAAGTCCCTGGTGATATAGAAGCTACATAGAGCTCGTTGGACAAATGTTTAAGAATTGCTACAGATAACGACCTTCAAAGGGAGAAGCTTCGAGCTCACATCATTTATCGATTTCATGCTCCATTGTTTTGAGCATGTCTTATGGCCCTACAAAAAACCAATGGATGAAAGCTGGTAGAATTTTGTTGGGAGAGGTCTTCTTTTGTGGAAATGACCAACAAATGTAGTGCTCAGATGAATAAGCAATCGGGAAGAGCAAGCAGATAAAGAGCAGATAAAGAGTGCGTTGTTATATTTGGTCTTGGTCTCATATGGCATTAGCTTTGTCTTAATTTTATAATAAGAAGTCATCGAAATTAAGCATATTTTCAACCAAGAACCATGTTTATAGTATGTAGGCAAGATGAAGGACTCAAAAAGGCATAAACCTCTACAAAAAATAGTTGATTATATATAGGTCATTTCACCTTGCAACATAAGCCATGCACGTTGGAAACTGTTATTTCAACATATCTCTAACTTACAACAAAATTATATCTCTAAACATTTATTCTATTTAAAATGTAATAGTGATACATCAACATATATTTTGTAAAACTCCTCCTCCTCCTCCTCCTCCTCCTCGGGGGACAGTCTTTTGGCTTGCAAAGAAAGAATGGACATGATTGTCAAATGTTAATGCTACCCTAAATAGTGCATGCAGATTGAATAATACATGTTACAAAAATAAGTGACGACCATATTCATCATATGAGAAATTTATCTAAACATTGAGATGATGAAAAACATCAAGTTTCACTGTTAAGTTGCCACAGTTAGAAGAAAAACATCAAGTTCCAGTGAAGTTGCTACAGTTAGAAGAGCCTAACTGAAGGTCATCTTACCATAAAATGGAATTCCTATAAATGTATAAAATGGAAAAAGGGCAATTAAACTTGCAGGTGCAAAATCCAACAGAAGGGGCCTTGAGAGCACACTTGGAAAGCGGAGCAAAACATGCATGGCAGATTAGGAGCGGTTAAAATTGTGAGTATGCCGAGATGAGATGATTTGTCAGTACACCTGAGTTGCCCAAGTCTCTATGAATTGATTTTACTCGTGAATCCATCCGCATGCAACCAAATAACACAAAGAGAGATACCGAGCGCCTTCAAACCGTTGGGGTCCTTTGGATCAGCATCGAGAAAAACGCTTCTCCTTCAATTGACATGCATAAATCAGCCCGGTATGCACGAGGCAATTGTGTTCAAGATACTGAAACTACCCAAGTCTCTATGAATTGATTCGATTCTGATGAATCCGCCCTGCATGCAATAAAATACCACAAAGAAAGATACCAGGGCCGCCTTCAAATCGTGGGTGTCCCTGTGAGGAAATCAATCGTCTGCCATCTCAGTTTGTGAATCCTCCTCATAGCATGCAAAGCAAAAATTTACTTTCAAGAAGCCATGCGGAACAGCAAGCGAAAAGGGAAGGAAAAAGGAAGAACAATCTAAAAGGCAAGAAAAGAGGAAGAATGATCTAAAGAGGAAGAAAAGAGGAAGAGCAATCTCAAAGGGAAGAAAAGAGGATGGATAGAGCCAAGGGAAGCAATGGGCAAGGAAGAGACGTTGCTGTGAGAAGACGCCGATAACCGACCACGAGAATGAATAGTGCATATATAGCTGCTCGCCCCTTCCCAGAATGCCGATCCGATGGCTCGGATCGATGCCTATTACATTAGTGAGCATAACAAGAGTATGTTAATGTGGAGAAGTTGTTGCAATTATGATGCATGATAGGGAACATGTTGAGCAAAAAGTTGAAATACTAACAAATCTAAAAATATATAGTGTTGTTAAGGTTTGGGTTTGCCACTTTATGGATGAGAGTTCAAGCAATGGTACTGTCAATCCATTTTTTTCGCTTTAGTGGGTTAAGTTTAATTTTCCCGCTAACGTATGCTTCTTATATTCTAATCATCATACAGATTTCACTTTCACGGACCTCATCTCATCCGCTTATGTTTTTATCCTCTCATAATAGATAGCTCTAACTGGGCTTCTCTTGCCAACTTATGGTTGATCCTCTCATATTAGAACAAGCTTGACCGCTGCCAATTCAATGAGTCGTTGTTTTTAACCCAGTCATGGGTGCTTGCCCTCTTTATCCATTTTGGCTATGCTTTTGACCTCAACCTCGACTTTAAACTCGATCTCCACTCAGTCCCCCTAATACTGTTATTTGCTTTCATTTTTTTGGAGTTAATTTATTGTATTTTCTTGGGCATTTCCTTCCTTATTGCATGGCACATATTGTCGTGCTTCAAAAATTGATTTGTATGATTTTCTTGTGCATTATTATGGTGGACCATCATTGTGCATGTAGGAGATAAAATGTTGTTGCTAGATCAATGGCATTTTTTATTTTGGGACTTGTATTGTGATCAAAGCACTCTATTCTTCTTATATAGACTCATCTATCTTTTCTTAGAGGTCTTATATTTTTTCATCTTCTCCCTAGAAAATGATCTCGAGGTGATACGTTATTTTCATGTGGTTGGCTTTATTCGATGTTTTCACTAACACTTCCCTTGGTCTATTGCGATTAACTTAGGGATGGAAGCTTTGCAACCTCAAACTCCACCATTGTAGTTTTGCCGCAGTGTTCTTCAATGCACTTGTGTCTAGAATGACTTGCTTTCCCAGGGGTTCATTTTCGCCATGCAATCGCGTTTATCTCTATGTATCACTAACCATACATTACCCCTCCTTATCTTAACCATTAGTTTGTCAACATGCCATATATCTACCTATAACCAGGTATCATTTCCTTAACTAACACTTATTCATTTGTAAATATTCCTTTGAACCTTTTCTTTCACCGAGTCTTTTTGGTTGGTTTATTCAATTTTGTCTAGATACATGCATGTGGGTATCTTTATCATTTTTTTTCGAACATTTTTTACTCTATTGATCTTGGTTATTTCTCTTGAAGTTTTGAATACTATTCTAGCCTATGTAGGGATATATGTCCTATGTTTCTAAAGTGGGTTTCATATAGTTTGGACTCCATGTCTTGATGTTTCTCGTCAGCGTGGCTTATATAGGAAGTCCTCTGGTTGCCGGCCAGTTTTTGTGTTCTTTGCGAGTCCCTTACCAGAATAGGCATCGATCTGAGCCATCGGATCGGCATTCTGGGAAGGGACGAGCAGCTATATATGCACTATTCATTCTCGTGGTTGGTTATCGGTGTCTTCTCACAGCAGCGTCTCTTCCTTGCCCATTGCTTCCCTCCCTACCCGCCCTTTTATATAGTTTGGAGTTTGTTTCATGTTAATGTTTATTTCTTTTTCAATACTAACTGTATTATCCTCCACTCATTGGGTGTTGCTATGGTGATTATGATCGTCTATTTCTTATATGTTTTTGTTATTGGGTGATGCTATCTCTATGTTTTTCCACCCGTTGGGTGATGCTAGATGATTTCCACCTGTTGGTGATGCTATTTTTCTTTCCACCTATTGGTGATGCTATTTTTCTTTCCACCTATTGGTGATGCTATTTTTCTTTTTCCACCTCTCGGTGATGTTTTCTATTTCTATATATGTTTGTTTACGGTTTCTAACGTCCAAAGGGTGTTTTTGTTTTCTGGGGACTATTTTCTTAGGGGGTGCTCGCCTGCCATGGTTGTACCTATTTTATTAATGTTTAACGGGTACTTTCTAAGCATTTCTCCCCTTTTTCCAGGTGTCACATATTCCATGGCATTGATGCGCATTTGGGCTGGCTTCACCAATTTCCTACCTTGCTCTTCAATGCATCCTCGAGGCCATTGGCGACCATTTCTCATTAGGGTTTTCCTTGAAAACCCGAAAGGGCGGGGTTTTTTATCCCGATGAGAAGTTGTCGCCATTGTCCTCTCTCTTGCCTTTGCTTATTTTCTTATTTCATTATGGGGTAGCTAGACATTATTCCTATGGTCAGCTCCCCATTCATATTTTACCACACATGTAATGCATGAACCATCATTCAATTAAATTGGGATTATGTCTTAATTTTGGGATAAATTTTATATTGCACTTTTTTAGTAACTTTGTTAAATGAAATTTTTTAGTAACTTTGTTGCCCTTAGACTAGAATAGACGTTAACATATAATCACACACGGGAATATAAATTCACACCTTAACTTCAAATTACAAAATCATATATCATGAAACTCAAGTAGTACACAACTTTTATTAAAAGTGATTGATACATAGTAACTGTTTATCATTTTTCCACCAACATCCCCAAGGATATGAGAACCTTATTCCTTACATCCTGAGGTATTGTAAGTCTCGCTGTTTTACTAGGAATAGTTTTTGGAGTCCACGAGTACAATACGGTTTCAATGTCTAGCCAAAGATCAGGATCACTAGGATTTCTCCTCCACCTCTTTGTCCAACAATCAATATCTTTCTTTTATCGGTGACATTACTCAACTGATGTCTTGGACACCACCATTCCACGCAGCACCTTATTGAAGTTAACATCACCTTCTTCTTTGCAAATATCCAAGATAGTCCATCCCAACCACCTTTGGATAGGTCTCTAGATCTCTTTGGTTTTACTACTACAAATTGGTGGCACTCCACGTCGGTAGAAGGTTCATAACAATCCATGCCTAGATATTTTGGCCTATCCTTCTTAGGACCAACATAGTGTTTATCAGTTGAGGAGGAGCATATGCCTTCACAATGCTACTAATGGTACCATCATCTTAAAACGACACCAGCTAATGTTTTCCACTTACTTTTAGGGAACCACCCTTCTTTCAGCTCTTCCGAGGATGTGTCTACCTCATCCAACAAGTTGATCACCTTCTTCCAATAATCTATCAATGCGATTAGTCTCATCCGAATTAGTTTGCCAATGCTTGATGTAGTCATTGATGCCATCCTTAGTCAAGCCCAATTGTTTGACTTCTTCAGGTTGGTTTTAGAGCTTTTGGTTGACCGGGGAGGTATCATAGGCTTGCCATTTTGCATCCCTGCGCCAAATTTCTGCCCCACCTCTCCACTTCTCCTCTGAAGGTCTCATTTTCCATTGCATGATTGGAATCCCTTCTCTCACCCAAAAAAAGTGAATTGAAGAGGTCTAGAATGACCTTCCATGTCGAGAGCATAACCATCCACAAAACTCTTCCAATCGGGCACTTCTTCTATGATAGATCCTATAGGAGATGGATTTGTACATCCATGAAATATTTCCAATAGCACAGGAAAGTTGGTAAGCTGTCTGCTTTGTCTCAATACATGACTATATTTTCCAAACAATGCATCCACATCCTCATGAGTATGTAGGGCATTAGGAACCCCAAATTGACTCTTTCAAAAATACCCACGGCTGTTAAGTAGGATAGGAAAGAAAACATCCACTGTTCTTATTTTGACCAGCACAATTATCTAGTTGCAAGAGGAGGCTTTAAGGGCGGATCTCGAGGTTTAGCGCGAGATGTTGAAGCTCCAACATGTTCATTAGGTCCATTCCTCCTAAATCTTGCCTTGCTAAACTTTTCAATACTATTAGGGGTTCCATCCAACAATGCACTATGTAGTGCACGGCTAGAAATTTGTAGGATCCCTGTGAGGTGACCATTGTAACCCTTCTCATAGTTTCTTAAACACCTCATGATACTCCCAATGTGAAAATCTGGACCATCACTCCACAACTCTAATTTGAAAATGGCCATAATAGGTCTCGAGGCGCCCATGCAATATTGCCCAGTCATTGAAATGCGCAAAGGGTATGATCTTCCACATGACTTAGGAATATACTTGAATTGTGGAAGACAAGTCTTGTTGGTCCATTTTATCATGTATAATACATAGATAGTTATTAGGATCCATTGCGGATAAGGTCCTCCACATCCAATAAGTTGATCTACATGATAGTTGATCCTGTCATATGGTCCTTCATATGTTCCTTATCTTTGCCCTTAGACTTGGTTGCCGCAGTCTTATCTAGTGTCTCCTTGACTTAGCACATAAATTGCACTTGGCAAAGTTGTTTGAAGTTGCTATGGTCACATGCTTGAAATGCTTATTCCATAGCCTACTAAAACTGGAATTTTGGGATATAGAGGCCACTCAAGTTCCCGAAGCAATGCATTTATTTCCTCTAATATGCTCTTCCGGGTACAATGGGATGGCAATCTCTTTTCAACAATAACTCTACCCTGTTCATCCTTCTTACTCTTATGTGGCATGTTTTTACGCATTGAAATCCACATATCTTTCAAATATTTCCTTTGCGGCTATAGTTCTTGAGGTAGGCCTTACCGGGCCGGTGTTCCCATGCAATGCAATTTTACTACCATTTTCATGTCTCTTTTGCCGGTTATTGCCAAGAAGAGGTTGGAATTCCATGTATAGCCATCCATGCTTTTGAACATATCCACTTTCCATTCAATGGGAATCTTTTCTTCTTTGATCTTTCATCCTGGAATTGCATAGCCAAATATGGTGTACATGAAATTCCTCCTGCTATCACACTTATGTTCTTGATATGTAGCTCTTACCACCATCTCATCTATTGTGAACATTCTATCAGGAGGCCCAACAACATTCACTTCCTCTAACCTCGCATCGGGGCTTCAGGGAGAACAATCATAATCGACTTACATCTTTTGGTGGGATAATGTTTGAAAGTTGGAAGTGGCCTCTTGCTACCTTTGTGTGAACATTATTGACAATGGTTCTACATCTATAGGAAGCGTGTAGTTCCCCTTGGTTGAATCTTGTCCCTAGGCCATGCAACAATAGTTGGAACCTCTAGTTGCTTCACACAAGCTAGGCATTCTTGTTTGCACCAACCCTTTTCCTTCCAATTGTCATATAATTTTGAGATTGCCACACCTAACATGTCCTCCCCTAATCTTTCATCATTCAACTTTGCATTGATAGGATCTGCTTAAACAATAATCCCTTCTCCCTCTGCCTCTACATTTGCATGCATGTAGGATCTTGACTTTTGTTTTTCCAATCGACTGAGAGTATAAAGTACAATTTCCTTTCTGTGGCATCATCCTTTTCATTTGAGGTCTTTTCCTTTCCTTTGCCATCATCTTTGTCATCTTCATCCTTTTCATTTCTAGTCTTTTCCTTTCCTTTCCCATCATCTTTGTCATCTTCATTAGTTGGGGATTTTCCTTGCCTTGATCACCATCATTTGGGGCCTTGGGGGATTTAGCATTTTGCATGCCATTGACCTAAAATGCATAAAACCTATAGTAAGTTAGCATATCAAATAACATCTCCTAACATGTTCTTAAATGAAAGTTAACCTTAATAATAACCTTAATAACCTATAATAACAATCTATAATAATAATAAGTTAACCTATAATATATTAACTTATAATAACCTTAAATGTTGTAACCTTAAAACAACTTTAAGGCTTTAGGTTAACACTTTTAAGGTTAGAAGTTTTAAGGTTAAAACTTATAACCTTCAATAAATATAACCTTAGCCTAAAAACTTCTAAAACTTAAAACTTCTAAATTCAAATTCATAAACTTTTAAACTTATAACCTTATTTATGAACTTAAAAATATTAACCTTAACTAATAACCTTAACTTATAAACCTTAAAACTATTAACCTTAAGGGTCAAAGCATGGATTTTGGGGGCTGATAAGCACCTAAGCACCCTAATGGGAAATTTTACTTGTTTTTTATCTTTTTCTATAACTCCAATGAAGCTGAAATTTTTGTATTCCAAGTAATAATATGAATGGTTTAGGGGGAAAAATATCAAAAAGTAAAAGGAAAATAATTTTAAAATACAAAGAAAATAGCTCGAAAAGCACCCATGTGCCGGTGACCTGAAAATGTCCCCATCTCCATTGCTTTAGCCGCCAAATCTTATAACTTATATAACCCTTGCAATAAATGTTGGCCGGTTATTATGGTAGCGGTCTGTAGCGAAATTTTAAAAGCGGTTATTATTTCCGGTTTACAATCCCTTTCCAACTTTTCCCGACTTTCTCTCTTTTCGAACTTGAACCACAGTGCTTTTCGATCCTATCACGCTTTCGCTTTTCCGGCTGCTTCCGAGACTATCTCGTAGCCGCCAGCTTCGCTTCAATCTGTGGCTCCACCGATCTACGTATGGTTTTCACCGGCTTCAATCTACGCATGCAATCTAAACTTCAATCACCGCTTCAATCTCGACTTCCTATCTTCTTCACCGGCTTCTATGCGCATCAATCTCGACTCCAATCGGCTTTCTATATGCTTTAAACTTCGGCTTTTCGAGGCTTTTTGGCCTACCACAATCCCCTCATCGCTTTTGGGGTTTTCGGCTCCAAAGTTGTTTTACGACTCCAAGGTTTGTGGTGATGCGGTGATCATAGAGTTTACGGTATAGCATCTATATGAAGTATAAGCAAGAATGTTCATGGGACTTTTTAATATATACGAAAATATAAAAGCCGAAGAATGTATATGCTCCACATATATTACAAGAATGTTATTCACGAGCTTAAAGAATGTCTGCGGTTTTGGCTTTTAAAACGTACAATCTCTATAGAGCTTTGAATAACTTTGGTTTTTGTAATTTAAAGCTTCGGCTTCATTTGCTATGCTTTTCTCGGCTTCTTAAAGGCTCAAATCAACTTTGGTTTTAGATCTTTTTTGGTTTTATTTCAGTCAAAGGCTCAATTCAGTCAAACGAGAACACTTACAAATGAGATTTAGTATATCTCATTCTTTACATAAAGTAGTTATTTTACGAGAAAGCATGTTATTTTTACTTTTGCATCGGTATATTTACCACCTTGACAAAGCGATTAATTTAGGGTCAATTCCACTAAGCGGTTAAGTTAGGTTAAATGGGGCAAATAAAGAAAACTTGCTCACTAGCACTTAAGTTACTACCAGTTAAGTTAAGGACTTGGTTAAATTTTAACTGGTTAACCAAACTAGGCCACTCATCTTGATAATACTTAAGTTAAATTAAGTTAAAACTTTAACCTATTCCCTTATTTTAAACTAGAAGTTAGGAAGTGAAGCCTAGAGGAGGAATTGCAGGTTAAGAACCTTAACCTAAGCGTTAAGAGTGAGAAAAGGGGTAACAATCTAGTTAGGTTATCTAATTTTTTATATGAAGAAATTTATTTCTCCTCTTTGAACTGACTAGACTAGCTCGGCGATGAAAAGTTTTTGGATAGCCTTTGCTCAAGGACAATTCATTAGGATCAAATTGAATTGGGGGTTAGTTTTGGGAGGATCTTGGAGCATATTTTGGGCATATCTAAACATCTAATGACTAGACTTTGTGGTTCTTTTTGGTAGGGAAACATTTTTTAGATTTTTCAAGAAGCGTATCTGAGTTTTTCCAATGCCAAGAAAAATGTGAAACACCACCAAAAATAATGAGACACTCGAAATTGAGGTTCAAAGAAGTGAATAAAGAGAGAGAGATAGAAAATAAACCTTGTATGATATTTTAACTTAATGGCATCTCTTAACTAAAATTCGAGAAATGGACTTAGTTATGTCTAACCCTAACAAAGGTTCTTAACTACTAGTGTGAAGCACCAACTCATTATGAATGTTAAGTTGATTTTCTGAGATTTAACCACAAGTGATCCCTAACAAATGTAGTGGGAATCTTTGCAGCCGTAATCCATTTAAGTTAGTCTTAACTTAACGACCTTATCACAGCTTATAATAATCTCTTTTTAGTTAAGTTAGAGATGGCCGATTGGTTAAATTAACTTAACTTAATGGCAAGTGGAAATGGCCCTTAATCGAGTTAATCGGATACTTTTACATGAATCGAATATCTGCTCTGTGATCAACGTGCGTGATCTTGCCTATATGATGCTGCTCTTATTCTATTTCTTCCTCTATGCATTCCTAATTAATGATCTAAAATAATGAAGTTATTCTATTTCACTAGCTCTTCCTCTATCATTCTAATTAATGATCTAAAATAATGAAGTTATTCTATTTCACTAGCTCTTCCTCTATACATTTCCATTAATGATCACGGAAATAATGGAAGTAAATAATGATCATAGATCATATACTGCTCTATGATCTTTTCTATGATCTATGATCTATGATCTATGATCTATGATCACTTAATCATAGATCATGGAATCATAGATCATAAGATCATAGATCATAATCATAGATCATAGATCATAAGATGCATAGATCATAGATCATAGATCATAGATCTTCACTTCGCTCTTCCCTCATCATCTAAATAATAGACTAAAACAATGAACTAAATATTGAACTAAACAATGAACTAGCTATCCGCATTATGCATTTTGTTAGAATAATATGTTGGAATGGGAAAATGTGCTTGGCGCATTTCACAATATTTTGGAGTCGTTTTTCCATAAGAGTTGAAATCAAAGCGCCCGAGGCGGCGTTTTAGTTAGCTTTTCAATTTCCATACTGACTCTATACAAATCGGCATGGGGCAGGTGTGAAATAGATAAATGAAAACACAAAGCTGGCGCTTTGGCGTTTTGAATATGTATGTTGAGTCGTTTTATGGGGGAGAGTAATATATCATTTGCTAATTACTTTCTCGTTCTAGTGCCATGGATTTTCCTTATCGCCGGACAGCAACATTCTGATTCAAATACTGGCTGGTTCTAGATCAAGTACGCTTTCACTGGGCGACCATCAACTCACGGATGCGTACAAGATATTACTTGATTGTCTTTACATTCCAAAGCGTTCAAAGAGAGTTGGAGAATCCATTAGGCGGTGCATGTCGGGGGCCATAGGAACCGCTTCGCGCCCATCTCACGGACATGTCGGCTCCTCATGCTCTTAGTAAGGCTCATGATTTCATGGGATGATGATTGTCAATGCTCAAATTAAAAATTATAGAAATCAGGAAACTCTAATTCGCTTTGGTATGATTTCTAGATGCTTGTAGTTTATAAAATGCGGATATAAAAAAAAACATTGTTACGATGCCTTTTCTTCTTCTTCATTTCGGTTATTATTGATATTTCGCCCGTTGCATCCCTTATTACGAGATTGTCTAAAATGCGATGGAAGCTTTGACCATCGGTTGAGATGCATGCGGTGTGAACTATGCTTGATAGTTCATTACTCTTCAGCTAACACGGCTAGTGTTTTCAGATTTGGAGTGCAGCTGTCATCAAGTTTGTTAATATCATCATCCCTTGTATCTTTGATCCATATTTATCTTGATCGTGGGGATGTTTCACAGGAGTTCAGGGGATGTCGATGAGTGCCAGTGCTTTCTGTTTGCTCGCGGTTTCATCCCGATGTTTTGGCCAATGAATAAAGCTTTCTCATATTCTCCGTTCAGCAAGCAAATGCGGGTATTAGGCCTTAAATTAGAGGCTGTGTTTTTACCCGATTTAGTCCCCTAGATTGATTCCTCTGGTACTTTCTCGAAGAGGTCCAAAAGTATTTAATTAAAAGTGGGACAAATCTTGAATTTTGGGACTTGGTTGAAAATGGGACTCACACCGCCGAAATTTACAGATTGATTTAGCGGAATAGAATTACATGGCCACACATAGAAGATTGGGTTACTTGTTTCCTCATAAATTTTACCAGACTTACTAGTTGAGATAGTTTCAAAACTTCTCAATATTGTAATGCCCTCATACAATGATATAGCATGGAGGTTGCTCATGGCCTTGTCCATCCCTCCCTTCTTGGGATCTTGTGTGTGTTGTCCTTCTGGCGTGAGAACTTGGATATGACCATACCACACACTCCGCAATCCCTCCTTTGAGGGTCGTATAGTGCCCTCCACTTCTTCTCCCGGTGATCCGGTGTATTGCTCCTAAAGGGTTACTTCTTGTGTCTCCCAATGGGCTCCCAATTGAATTTGGAATCAGGCGCCAACTCCTCTCCATCGGGCATAGTGGTGGTTACATCGGAGAGTGCCACCTAACCATGATGAATGATCCCCTCATCTTCGAGGCCTTACTAGCACAAAGTATCCTTCCTTGATGTCCTCAAAGGGGGATCCCGCTCGGGAAGATCAAACCATGACACGGTGCCGCTACAAACCACTTGGAGACCCTTTTGGGACCCAAGTGGAAGAGCATTCATGAAGCGATGCTTGCACCTTGAGGGGCTCCCTCCCATCTCTTGACTTTCTGGCAAGAACCCGTCTCTTAGCTCCCTCCCACGTAGGCATTGGGTTTCCAAGCATGTCTGCTTTCTCCAGGAGTGCTTGATTAGGAGTCCATTTGATTTTTCTTAAGAGTGGAGGTGTGCTTTTCCATTCGATTATCATCGGTGTGTTATGTAATCCTTGATGCCCTTCCGCAGTGGCTAGAGTCTTTGAAATTTGTCTTGAAGGAGTAGTGGTTTTGGTTGCCCTTTAGGAATGAACTGCAGTGACACCCTTTGCCACAACTCGATGCAATAGAGGCATCCACAACTTGTCACGGTCTCCACTTATATTGCATGATTGGTATTCCATCCCTAACCAAAACTTGAACTGAAGTGGCTTTGTGTCTGTCAGGCGGTCCTTACCATCTGACGAGTATCCTTCTACAAATGATTTCCAATGCTGCAACCTCATCCATCAAAGCCATTGGGTTAGAAGTCAATGCAGCTCTAAACACATCCATTGGATTCGGGGAGAGTGGTCCGTTTTCTCTCATGAGCTTAATTGGAGAAAGTTCAAGAATCCATCTATATCATGTCGTATGCCCAACCATCATGAATCCACTTTCACAACTTTGAATACTCCCACTTTAACATCCAAGTATGACATTACCCCAAACATCCATCTATTCTTGTTTTCTTTCAGCGGTTATCCTTGAACATAGCTCTCAGTGATTGGGATTTCTCAAGTAAGGAAATCACATCCCAAGTCCTCTGATTCACCTAGACACCTTGGATGTAGGCTTTTTATGCATTTTGGTAACAAAGCGGTTGAATATCCATCAAAGCCTCAAAATGGGTCTTTGAAGGGAATACCTCCTCCACTTCTATCGATCAACTCTCTAAGTGTTCTGGGGCACTTGAAAATGGGAGAAGCTCACATGGAAGTTTGGATCATCTCTCCATAGATCAGCACAAAATGACCATATGTTCGGTTCCATGACCATGTGTTAGCCACCCGCCGGACTTACTTTCATCACGAAAGCGTTTTGACAGCAGGTGGGAATCTAGCTTTGGCAAGGAAAGTCTTGTGTTAGTCCATCTTATCATGAATTATACACCGAATTGTCGCTGCATCTCCCGAGGAAAATGTTCTCCTTTGCCAATATAGTATCTACATGATATTTGGTGCTTTGGTGATCACAAATTGCTCCCTAATTGCCATTCTTTCTTTCTCTATTGCCGGTTGATGCAAAGTGTATCCATGAGTTGAATGCAAGTGTTGCACTTTGAGAATGGCATGTGTTGCTTGGCCAGGACACTCTCCGTCGAGAAGTGAGTGCTCATAACTTTCTTGAAATGTGATGATTGAGAAAGAAGGCCTACCTCCGATAGTTTCTAGGATGAGTTGACCTCCTTAAGGCGGCACTCATACGGATATAGTGTTGTAGCAACACTCTTTTCCCACTTCGCACAGCATGCTTTCGTTCACCGCAGAGCTTGGCGAGGCATAGATTGAGACATGTATCTCTACAAAGAAGCTCTGAAGAGCTGTGGCCTTTAGAGTATTTGCTCTAGTTTCAAAGTGAGTGCATTACCATGTTGGAACAAAGTGTGCCCTTTTCTAACTTTGCTCCCGATCACGTAAAATGAAGACTTACTCACCCCAAGAATCCATCTCAATGCTCTCATACATACCTTCATGCCCCTCAATTGATATAGTAGCCGTCACGTGTTTTCATCATAATTTGGAATTCCTACACAAGAATTAAATGGGAATTAATCCTATCTTTTGAAGCTCACTTTGTGCAATCTAGGTTGCAACACTCTTGTCCCTAATTGCCTCGGGTTTTCTTTAGTTTGAAATTCATAATTTCCATCCTTTAAGTATTTGTCACTTCTGGGCGGCTTGGGCGCAGCGGCTGCAGCACATGAAAGACATAAGCGTCTCTTCAGCAGCGATAAAGGATGTCGCCGACCACCAAATCTTCCACATGGCCTTACTTGGGTAGGCCTTTAGGATAGTTGATGGGGCAATCTAGGTATCACCATTCTTGTGTGTAATATCTAATTGCGGCCCATCTCAGGCTTGGGATCAGCCACGAGCACTACAATGCAATCACTAAGAGCTTCCACAGGACGTGATTGTATCAACCGATAAGAAGCTTCCGCGATACCAACTCAGATATTTCATCTCCGACCTCTCATCATTCCACACTATCAAATGGATCAAAACTGCGGTTATTATACCTACTGCCAAAATGCAGATGCAGTTTGCAAGGGTGCAACAAAGGCAAACCCATCTTCCTCCAGTAGACCTAGGGCAATGGCCTCCTTTGGACTTCCACGGCTCCATTTTACTCATCACATGTTCCACTGAATGAAAAGCTCATTAAAACCATCCACAAATATGACCATATGAACCGTATAAAACCATACAAACTGTATTAAATATAATCATATTATATCATACAACCATATTAACTAAAATCCATACAACCATCCAAGTGCTTCAAAATCATATAACCATATTAAAGGCATACAACCACACTCATTCCTACCAAACCATGTAAACATTATGAAACATATATAACCATTGAAACTATTCAGCATTTGAAACCTTATTAAATACATAAGATGGCTTATATATAAAATATATAGCCTACTTGCTCATATCTTGTCGTGTCACGTGTGGCCTCTTCGGTACATGGCAGTAATGTATGAAGCAATCTTTGCCGATCATGGAGGGCTGCGTGATTAATGGTTTTATTATTGCGCACTACCCGGTTGATTAGGCCGAGTCGCTGCACCCTCTTTATCTCCCCGACCATTCTTCCTCCCACGATATATAGGTCATCATCCTTACTGTTTCATAGAAACGATCAGGCGTCAGTCGAGCCAGAAGCGATTCAAGGCCATCTTATGGCAATGACTTGAGTGAAGCCGGATCGAGGGCGCTTCAGTATGAAGTTCTGTATGATTCATTGTTCGGTGATTCTGCTTCGAGGAAGAAGTGAGACCCTTTTAGTGCTGCTGCTTGGTTTTGTAAGTCCTTTAGTGCATTTTTATATATTACGTTTCATTCGACTTATTGATCACGATACAATTTACGGCCGAAATCCTTATTCAGCATAGCGACTATACCCACATGGAAGCGAACCGGAAGCCTCCATGTATCAACAAATCTTCGAGGTATGTTTTGCTAATATCATATCCTTTTTTAATCTCATTTCTCTGTCTCTTTGTTCTCCGCATTCTGTGCTCTTCTCCTTTGTTCTCTGTTTTCTCATTGATCTCACTAATCTCAAACATTGCTCATTTTCCCTTTGTATTGTTTTACCGTTTTTTGTTATCTTTTCTTGTAGTTGAATTGAATACATTATACGAGGCACAAGTGAGAATAGTGGTTAAGTAGTAACAAGCAACGAGATAAATCAGCTGGTGTTAGGAACTAAGATATTGCGAGCATTATGAGAGAACATAACTAGGAATGTCTTTCTCGGTGAACTAAGAATAGGAATTAGCTACGGAAGAATCTCCATTTCAACTCCGTGATCCCTGCGGGAGACATCACGAGGTGAGTTAGAATACCGGCCTTGATCCGGGAAGTCTGGGGCCAGCTAATACCGACTTCGCGAGTCGAGAACTTCCCCAAACTCAGCGGCGAAGGCGAGGAAATTAACATCTGGTGGCCAGTGAAGATTCCTGGCTGTGATTATGCACAACTAATGTCTTCGCATTCTTTAGAACCCTGCTGCGACCTTCATTTCATTGAGTCGAAGATGTGATACCAATACTGGCTCTTTGTGCGGTCGCGAGTGCCTCCACCAGTCTGAGCCACTCTCCTTGAACCATGCTCATGAATATTGCGAGGGTAGCTCGCGGCGGGTGGAGACTTCAGCGGCTAACCTGAGTTCTTGGCAGCTTTCGACTTCGTGAGTCGAGAAAATCGACTCTAGTGCATCTCTAGAGCTGGCACAGAGGCGATCTTAACCACTCTCCTTCTATCTTCCTCGGACATTTCTGCGCGAAGGAAGTGGACTTCAGCAATGCGAGGCCAATATAACAACTTAATTCTCACGTATTATTATTATTAATTAGCGATGGCCTCTACCCAATCAAAGACCCGTCTCCTTGAACCATGCCGTGGCGAATATTCGCGAAGGGGATGGGCTCGATTAGTGGA
Organism: Isoetes taiwanensis; assembly: GCA_021234155.1. NCBI lineage: Eukaryota > Viridiplantae > Streptophyta > Lycopodiopsida > Isoetales > Isoetaceae > Isoetes > Isoetes taiwanensis. Next base: position 602,735 of record JAJEKV010000073.1, read on the forward strand.
AATTCGGCGATAACAGAAGTCTTTGTAACATAGGCTTCGTGAAAGGTGAAAGCGACTTGACTACCGATCTACTCTAGAGCTGGCCCTCTGAGAACGGTCTTAACAACTCTCCTTCTCTTCCTCTCGGCGGACGATGCGAAGGGGAAGTTGTTTATTTGTCTGCCGTAACTCTTAACAACCAAGGGAAACCACCGAGCTTGTTGTATGCCGTTCACCATTTCGCTGAGTCGAGGAGATGCCTTACTAACCAGGCACTCCATGTGTACCATCGGAGTTCGATGGCTAAAGGCATTCTCGACTTCGGAGTCGAAAATATAGTTTCTGAAACTTCAACTCTGCCGCAAGGAAACCATAGGCTTGTATGCATTCTACGCCTCGTGATGAGATGCCTTAACCAACAGGCACTTTCAGGTATTGCTAGCAGGAGTTCACGGATGGCGAGGCATTCTCGACTTGAGTCGAGAATGTAAACAGAGCAATAACCAACGATGCCCATTCGACTTCGCCAAGTGAAATCCTTAACCGACCAATTCTCCACGTGTATGGTAGCGATGGCCTCGACCGATTAAGTCACTCTCGCCGAACCATCTTAAATCGAGTATTCGCGAAGGGGAGGCTCGGTGGGTGGGAAGCCTGTAACCGCGGGGGAAACCGGAGAGGGAAGCCAGGCTTGCATTTCTCTACAAGTCTTTGCTTTCTATTCTCTGTTTTAGTCCCAAGTGCATCTAGCACATGCGAGCCACTCTCGCGAACCATCTTCCTCGAATATTAGAAGAGAGGTGGATTCCGGACAGTGGAAAATTTCAGAACTAACTACAAGGATGCATTTGAGCATCTCCACGGGCCTTAGTCTGGCACGATCTATGTACAACATTCCAAATTAAGCAGGTCCATGAAAAACACACCTAAAAGCGGGCTACGTTTCTTTTACCCCGATCCATTGTTTCCTTGTAGGCATCTCTCTCAACCCGAGTAAATCATCTCGAAGAAAAATCTTTGGACAAGGCTTGTTTGATGAATCCGTCGGGCTTATCGTAGGTTCCATTATTTTAAAGCACATGCGGCATGTTCTACAAAGCGAAATAACATAGGCATCTACGAAGCTCCACCTCTTCGCGGTAATTCAGCAAGGCCTTTGCATATCCACCCGGATCCAGCGGCCTCCTAGAAGTCTTTGCTTCTTACATTCGGTCTCTTCAAAGAGTGTATTAGCATCTAATACTTGTATCAACTGCGATTCTGAAAGCGTATCCGGATTTCCATGGTAGCGGTGTAGAGTTCGAATTAATGCAGCGACTCCTCTCCGCTTCCTACCTTAGCTCCATTGCTCATCGATCAAATCAGCGCTTTGCAATGGGGCCTTGTGATGGGGGAAAAACACATATGCAGCGTGCTTGACTTACGTCAGCGCCATTCGGAATCGCTTCGCGATTCGATGCTCCCCTCGAACTTCGAGGTCCCCAATGCGGGGAAGATAAACTTCGCTCCGCTCATGGTCCTTGATGTGATTAAATTTGAAGGAAATAATAGTGTTTGAAGACTAAAAGCGGCCGTCTTTTGTACCCTTAGCGGCTTCTTTTCGCCGTGATTGCATGTCCTTAACTTCAAATTAAAGAACAGCGATCTTTTTATCACGGTCCTAAGAAAACTCTAGCGGAGGGCTTAATTCTGGAGGGTCGAAGAGGGATGAGAGGAAGCAAAGACATGACTCGATCCAAGAAGCGAGGAGGATGCTTCTACAGTGGCGAAGAAGGGCAAACGCGGGTGAGCTGCGAGTTTTCTTTTGGCCGGAATATGCGATCCATCCTTTCTTTCCTTTGCGGCATTACTTTCGGACTCACTTTGGTGATCAGCGGCGAACTCCATTCTTCCGTCATGAGGGGCTGGAATGACTTCTTGAAACGGCCGGCCGATTCTTGGTATGAGGTAGCATAGAGCAAGTGGGAAGGAAGATGCATTTCACCAAAGGGACAAAGTACGAAAATGGTGGTATTATTATCTTCGATCTGCGCCGATTCAAAGCATTTAGCACACTACATAGCCGAGGGCGCTTGAGGAAAGTAAGTTCTATCACACCAAAAATTAAGCGGGTTTAAAATTATTCTCACTCTTCCATGAGCAAGGCTAGACACTTAGAAAAACATCGGAGACAGATTTGGAAGGATACACTGGAAGGGATAGAGGAGAACCTAACATCGAGGGGAGCTTAGTGGCTGGAATTTCAGTCGGAAAAAGCATTCAATACGGGGAGCTTCACTTCTCTTGTCTTTGAGAGACTCTACAACTCTCACGGTGGGAATGAAGTTGTGGTTCATACACAAAAAAGTCCACCAAAACAAAGATAGGGGATGATGACACCACCACGGAGAATCGGATAGCCGAAGAGCCGAAGATATAGTGCGACTCCCCAGAAATTGTGGATCCGGATAGTCGAGATCAGGATTTCCACCGGAGAGAGGGCCTGAGAAAATGGGCGGATGGCTGCCGGTATTATCCGTTTAGGGACGAACAATCCGGCACACATCTTTGAGAGGTCGACCGGTAAGTGCGACATCCTGTTCGCGAATCAATACTGTAGTTATGTACCTTTGCTTAGTCAGCCCGTTGAAGTTGTTAATTTGGAAGTAGAAGATGCGAAAGGACATCCAGTTAGGTTGTAGGCAGTCGGCATTGATTAAGTGGCGCCAAGTATTCTGAGGCGGAGAAGAGGAGTGCCGCAAAGGATCAGAGATAGATATGCCAAAAGCGAGTAGAGTTCTTCGAGAATTTGCCAATAACCCGGAAGCGGCGGTATTATGCTGCAGAGCAATAATGGCGGCCCGAGTCGCGATACGTAAAAGGTAAAATAACTCGAATCCTAACATTTTGCTGATTATCAACAGGGTTTTCATTTCGCTGAGTCGAAAGCCGAGTAACTCTGAGAAAATCAAAAAGGATCTGAGCTTTCTCGGCTCAGCGAGTGAAAACCGAAGTAAAAAGAAAATTAGACATTCAAAGGGACTTTCTGCGACTGCGGTGAAATTCTAACGAAGCGTTTTCCGATTTATCACTTTGAGGTTTTCTCGACTCGCTGAGTGTCCAGCGAATGCTCTGAAAAATCAAAGGATCTGAGGCTTTCATGACTCGCGGTAGAAACCGGAATAAGTAAAAGAGAAGGGGGTGTTTGTAAGATACTATCGTACTCGACATTGGTACATTGGCATGCAGCCCCTTATCTGGCCGGGATCATACCGCTAAAACTATGATGGAAAGCATTGGGTTGTCCTCGGCGTCCTAAAGAAGCAGGGCTCCTGGGATGAAGTGGAAGACCTTTGAAACCCTCGGTGTAATTACTGGCTGGAGGTGAGGGAAGATGATGAGGGAGAGGGATGAAGGAGAAGAAGAAGAGAACACCAAGGAAGGGGGAGTCTCTCTCCGGACAATATGACCTCATTCTGCTTGAAGCGATTAAAGGGAATGGTGAATAATAGACTCAATGGACAAGAGGCAAAATTTGAAGGACAACAATGGAGAATTTCCATCGGGGCGGACCCCAACTTGTTAGACAAGCGGTTCATGAGAGGATCACGAGGGGCCTCCACGGACAAAAGCAGCGGCCTGCAAAGCGGAGATCGCAGATGAACAATCCTGCTAGGAAGACTAGGAGTTCTAAAATCACGGGGCGCAAAGATTGTACCCGCAGTCCACAAAAGCGGCCGGCGTCGCGTTAGAAAGAGCATCCGCGGAGTTACGCAATGTTGCATCTATGGAAATAATGTGACTTTACAGTTATTACACAGGAAAAGGCTGCCCTTGATAGAGGAAGACATGAAGGTGAACCGTCTATGTCAACCTACATCAACACCAAGCTGAAGCGTAACGTCAAAACCCTTCCTTTCCACTGAGCGTGCTGCGGCAATTACGAAGAGGCTTGGATTAGAGGTGGTCCCATTTAAGACGTGATAGCTCCCCATTTAAGTAACTTTGGGACACAAGAGGGATTTGAGGGTAGTGCGGGCGGCTTTTGGACGTGGCACTATTGTCATCAATATATTCGAAGACCCACCCTGCACATGACGAAGCTGACATAGAGCATTGGTACAAAGGCGATGTGGATATGACCGACACGGATGCTGGTTTCCTTATCTCTTTTGCATAGGAGCAATCGGACACTTCTTTGTCTCCCAATGGAGCAAAGCTAATATTCTTCCACCAACAAGATCATGCCGCATACGAACTTGATCATGAGTGTAGACTTGGCTTGCCGAAGGCACCAAGAAGCTGCCAGCAACATAGTTTTGGTTTTGATTTCAAGATCGGTACGTAGACACGGATAGAGTGGTGGTCTGTGAGCATCATTATCTCAACGAGGTTCATGATCTCTCAAAGCCCGAATGGAACCACGGAAGGGGCAGTTATGGAGGATGTTCCATCCCGATGGACAAAGGTCGGCAAAAGATGGTGGCGAGGTCCTATACATAGAATTCCCTATCCGGCCAAGAGTTATCAAGTACTTCCTGCTTGGCTTAATTGAGGGAAGATCAAATTAATATCTTGGTGGTACATGAATGGCTGTTCTCGAGGGGCTATCTTTGTTGGAATGAAACCCTATATCCAGGTGGTTGGAAATAAGGACATGGTTGAAACCATTCGGTCATACACGGATCGCTTCATGAGCGTTTCAAAGGGGAGGAAGACAAATGGAAGCGAGTAAAGGCGGCGAGGGGGCCAGTGTGGCGTAGGCGTGAATGTCGAAGGTTTAGACAAAGGGATGCTGCCCGAGCGATTCTTGAGAATGCGGATTGAGGTGGTTTACTTTGCTCTATGGTGTTTCGACTTCGTGAGTGAGAAAGGCTTCGTTTCCTTTCAATACCTTTTTCTTTTCATTTCATTTCGCTGAGTGAAACTCGTTCAGCGCTACGGCCGGATGTCATCATTTTGAGGAATTCCAGGTCCAGCGACTTCGAGGATCATTGTCATTGGAGCGGCGGTTCCGTCGCTGAGGGGAGGAGAATAGAAAAGGACAAAAGACAATCGAGCAAGACGCTCCCATGACCCGGAAAAGGACACGAAATGATAATGATCCACATTTGGATCGATGAACCCGGATATAGCGGTAGAGCCAAACTCTGGCAGGATCGGTGGTCCGCCAAGCTTGTAATATTTGGCGTCAATGGAGTATTAGCTGCGATTATACCACGATAAAAGAGCGTCCCGAGATTAACACCTCGCCCGGATCGACGAGCAGACGCCAAAATAGTGTATCAGAGGCCCACAGAGCTAAGAAATTATTGAATGGTGCATTGAGCGGGGATTGAAGTGGGCATATGGTCTTGTATGTGAAAGAAAAATAATATTGTCAATGTTCTTGGTGTTCACCGGCATTTCAGTTTTGAAGTTCAAGTTAGGTTTTGGGGAAGCGAAAGTCGAGGAGCATGCTAATGGGACCTCGATCCAGCCATCACAAAGGGAAGCCTATAATGGTGAAAATTTTGGGCCGAGGGTTATGAGCAATTCAGGACTATAGCAAAGCACAACGGCTGATCTTAGGCGACTCGCTACCACAAGTGCTATCATATACTTGGCGCAAAAATACAATCATTGCTAAAGCCATGCTCGGCTTTGAAGAATATGAGGCGGATAGGTGGTTGTCCTTGCGGGTATGTCTGTCTTAAGCGAGAATCCGCTTTGCCATTCTTGTCGCCGATGTGGCCAGACTATCAGGGCCTCGCGAGACCCGATCCGAGGAGAGCAGTGATCATGAAAGCTATGGGCGACAAATATTTTTGGTGAACAAGAGAAAGAGTGACCTGCCTTTTCGGATAGTCAAATTGTGTGAATATGTAAAATAAGCGTGAAATGTATTGAACATTTTGTAATGGAATATACTTGTATATTGAGTTTGATGCCTTTCGACTCGCAGTGAAGGCATGCTATCCTATTGATGGGGAGCTATTTGGCATGTTTGATTGTGTATTTGGATGCGGCCACAATGTATTATGATGATGTAAGCTACGTTGCGCGTTTCACAGGCCTTTCACCGACTGAGTGAAGGCAACTATTAATACTTTATGGGGCTTTCTCATTTCTGGTGAAAGAACCACCCGTCGTTGGATGCGGAGTTGTATGGAATAAGATGTTCTCCATTGTAATTTGATTCCAACATTCTTTTCTTCGTTTTGACTAATGGCACGCGTAATTGGTAATCATACTCTCCTTGCTCCGGTGGATTTGAGCCTGAGATCGACACCGGCGGATCGCTCGAGGCATCCACGGAGGGCAGCTCAGGCGTACGAGATCAGCTCAAGAAGCGGGAAGAGGAAATACCGTTAAAGCGCAATGAGATCAGAGTCCGCTACACTCTTGCGACCTTTGGGATAAGGTTGCTTCGAGTGAGGAAGTTTGCTTTCGCTACCACACCACAGGGGATGAAACGGTGAAGAACAAAGTCCGAAGCTCAAAGCGTACGCAGCATTACCAACATCCGGGAGGTTGGGGAAGAATATTAGATGGAAGGCTGCGGAGATGATGGAAGTCGAATTAGACCAGTGCGGCCGGTAGCTCCGGCCGCGTGAGGCATTCCACACCCAGCAGGTTGCCCCAAAGAGCTACGGTCGAGCGTGAAAAGCGCTAATTGAATCCCTAGATTGGACCACCCTCTGAAGAAGATGATATGGCATGGTAATGACCGAACCACCATAGTCTCTAGCGTCCGTCATAAAATACATTATGCACGGTGATTTATTAATAAAATTCTTTTCAACTAAGATCTTTGGTTTCAAACTTTAATGAATTTCCTTTGTTTGGTTGCATTGTTCTTGTTCTCGCGGCTTCGCTAACCGGAAGCTACAGCGACAAAGCTTGAATCAAGAGTTTTATTAAAGAAGTCGAATTAAGGATAGTTTTGAGATTGAGTGCTCCTTTTGTGTAAATTAGCGAGTTCGGGAAAAAAGTGGGAATGGAATGAGTCCACTTTAATTAAATCGACTTCCAAGAAATTTTGGCTCGATCGCCGGAGCGGCTCGACATTTCCTTACTAACTAAAAGCTTCTCTACGATGCAACTTTCCAGCACGTGAAGTTCCCGGCAAGTTGTTCCCCAATGGACAAAATGCTTCAATGAAGGTCTTTGAAGTTCCATAGAAGAACCAGTTTTCTTGTTTAGCTTACCGCATATGTGAAGTTAAGACTCATGCCAATGTGGCCCACAAAATTGCGTCCTCCTGCGTTTTCATCCTCCTCTTCCCTCTTCTTCCTCAGCTTTCTTTTTACGACTATGACGGACTTCCCGCCCGTATTTCTTACTCGGATAGAAGGCGGCGTTACGATTCATGAATTTCATCTAGCGATATGCTTGCCATGCCTAGTTTGTCTCGTCTGGTTTTCCGCCAGGCTGTTCATAATTTCCATATCATCCATCATGGCTATCGCAATTATAAGCACATGAAATTTTACTATTGTCTTTGAAGTCAACATCCTGGTTTCCATCTATGAGGATGCGCTTTGTGTTATGACTTTCGCATTCTAAGTCATTTCTAGGCGGTTAGAGCATGCATAGGACGCTCTCGAGGAGGACGCATGACAATTGTATGGATTCATCTCCGTCATTGAAACCATTGCATGTGGAAGAGCGTGGTAATTATGTAAATCAGCGACCATCGGTGTCATTATCAAGAGCGAAGAGTGTGATATCGCTGGGACTTTACCCGCCACGGCAAGGCACACTTGAAACTGGACCTTGATAAAAAAGTGGATTCCGTCTCGGGGTCTTCTTCATAGCGACACCGTTTCAAATCGGATGCAACTTTAGTGAATCCCGCGATCGCTGCCCACGTTCTTTAACCTGGCAGCGGCGGAATGGCGGTTGAAAGCCGCCGTATTTCTTTGAGTGCGTGGATTTGGAGGCGTTATGCTGCATGAGTCCTAACTCACGGGCATTACTCTCCTGTAAACCTTTGTAATTCCTCACCAAGCTGCCTTTTGAGCACTCTAATATTTTCCATTTCCAGTAGCGCTTCTTCAAATGGTTATAGACTTAGAGGTTTTCTTGTAAAGAATTTCCTTTTCGATTAACCTATCGAATCGACGTCGTCAATCCACTGAGCCTTCCTCATCTCACGGTGTATGTATCAAAATTGATGTCAACGGGGAAATCTTCCTTGTGAATCGGCAACTTCTTCTCGGCGGCGTGACATCGGGAATTCATTCCATTTCTCCCCATCTTGGATCACGAAGCAAAAAACTATCTTGCGAGGCATCCTTGAAGCGATTTGTTCCTCCGGTATCGCTTTCATCTCCTTTTTCTTTGATGCGGGTACTCTTGTTTTGTCTGTAACCTTCATTGACTAAGTGTCCTCTCCAAACCCAGCGAACTTCGGCCTTTGGGTATGCAATGCGGTTGGCATTGCTTCCCATATTCAATCAACTGGTTCGAGCATGCGGATTTAGCGCATAGGGGCGCAAGGAGTAACCTTATTAACATCATAATCGTGGAATAAAGTAATCTTATAGCCCCAAAATTCGCCGGTAGCGATTTCATATTAAGCAAATGCGGCGGTGATTTGCCTACTAAAGCGGCTTCTGGTTTGGTAGCGTTTCGTCAAACAAAATGCGTCAGCGCTGGCGAAATGTCATATCAGAATGCTCAAAGCGCCTCGCGATAATTGGCTAGCGAGGAGGCGGAAAGCCTTTTCTCGAGGTAAACCAAATCCGCAGCGTGAAGCGTTTAGCATTCGATATCGCCGGTAGCGATTCTGTTGGCGAAAAACAATAACTAAACAGGGGAAGCTGGCGTTATTCTTCTAGAAGTGGGCAAATCGCGCTGGCTGAAATCGGCGCTAGCATCTGAAACTAGGCCTAAGGGAAGAAAATTACCTTTGGCGGCTATGGAAATGTTTTCCCATATCATTCAAGTGCGCTTATTTAGGCTAGCTCGGCGGGTGTTGTTGGTTTTGCTCACCGAGACAGCGGTTTCATATACGAGAATAGAGTTTATAGAACAAGCTGATGCCCAACGTAACTGCGCCCTTCACGATTGAGAACCTCCACGGGCTCTTGAATCTTGGCCATCTATTATCATAAAATGTATATCAGAGTTATCGATGAAGATCCTCGGCTGCTCCATGAATATCTTCCCTGAATTCTGGTATAAATGCGGCACTACATCTGCCGGGCATTGGCACTTACCTGGATTTTCGATCATCTTTATTCACTATCTCCAAGGAGTCTTTATCATACCCATACGCTTTGTGATATAAATGGCTTTAGTGGACCTAAAAGCCGCCTATCCACGTGGAGCGGATTAAGGTGAAGTTGATTTGATGGATACTTAATAAACATATTTTTGAGTTTATCGCCATGCCTCCAGCTGCTGACCTTGTCATGTTCACTTGTTAGGCACAACATGCATTACATTTGTTTCCACGCCTTTGGGGCTTGCTATTCGCCAGCCCTTCACTTTGCACGTAAGTAGACCTTTGCCAGGGGCCTAAGGCGCTAATGCCGTCGAGCGGTATGGCCCTGCATATTCTTTTTAGGAGTCAATGGCTCATAGCTGTCAATAAATTTAGAAGGTTATCGGCCATAATAAATGCGATCTTATCGTGCTCTTTAAAACTATACTTGCATCGTTGATCTTCTTTAAGAGCTCTTCTTATGTTTGGCTGATTTCAACTAGCGAGCGAAGAATCGTCGCGTACTTCGCATGTAATAAGAATTCCTGCTTCTTCATTTGATCGATCTCTTACCCTTGATATGAATATGAAGTGTCTTCCCACGGTTTGAATATCTCACATACCATTAAAGCCCTCTATAAGATCTTCTTGGACATGGAGGTTCTACACGAGCCTTTATTGATAGGATGTATCTTCGCGTCAATACATCTTTAGCAGTCACGTAGCGGTAACATCTTCATCATCCTTGGCTTTTTCTGCTTGAAGGTCTCGGCTTGCTTGAGGATTCTCCTTTTGATTGGCTTTTTGTGATCTGTAAAATTCTGACACATGGTTTAATCACGTGGTTTAATCCGCGATGGTAATGCAAGAAAATCATTTTGGCGCCAATTTGGAAAAATTATAGAGCAAGTTCATTTACTTAATGGAACTAACAGAAACTGGCGGCTTGGCGATTTGGAAAAAGTCTGAGCAGAGTTCATTTGCTTCGATACTAAGGACCGCAATAACTATAAAATGCAACTTCAATTGTCGATTCTACATCTCAAGATATGAAACTATTGCAATGCCTTGACCTAAATAACTATAAACACCACCGGCAAGGGGTTAAATTCACCTGAAACTATAAAACCACAACTAACCTACTTGAATCTTTGTTTAGCCGCACATTAAGCACGCATGTTTGGGACATATAGACTCAAATGCTAGAGGACACATGCTTCTTCTCGGTTAATAACTCTATTAATGAAGAAGCATCTAAAAACCTAACAAAAAAGAGGGACCACGAGGAAATCAATTCTGGACCAAAAGCGGATCAATTACGAGTAAACTGCTTTGGATTTGTGCTACGCTTGTTGAAACCTCAGGGCTTTGCATTTATTACTTGGGTACGTAATACCACCAGCGCCTCTGCGGCGAGCTGCTAGAGGATCCTCTAGAGCGCTTCATAGAGACTGCAAGTCTGGATAATATGAGGCTGGGGTTTTGGTTTAAACTTATATGTATCGTTGATAATCTAGGCCATCGGATTTACAGCCGTGAAATTCAGTTAGCGTCAGTTTTAATTTATACGTAATTAACTTAGCCGATCCGCTCATTTTGGAATTTAAATTGTGTTTTTCTTTTTTAGTGCAATTTCAAGATAACAATTAATTATGGTTCAAAGAAGCATGTATGTGGCAATCTACTACCACCTATTCGATACCTTTGAAGACACCAAGATCATTTCCTGCTATCGGGCCAAGAATAATCGATATCAGGCCAAGATCCATCTAGCGCCTTCAATCCCATTCGGTCGGACGCCTTCAATCCATTCGATTAATACGCTGAACTATGGTGAGTGTGATTCATTCGAATGCATTCTCTTATTCTCTATTTTAAGTCCCTCTATTTTTCCAATGCGTCACAGTTCTTTGCTCCGGTAAATGGGAAGAATGCTATCTTTAACGACAAACTTGAAGGCGCCGAGTAGGCTTAGCCGCTTATCGAGAATCTGAATCAAGTTCTATGTGTCATGGTGTTCCTCTTGAAACAATTTACGTAAGATTTCCATTATAAAGCGCAATTATGAAGATGAGGGGCTCTTCAAGAAGACATCGGTGTAAACGTCTGATTGGTGAAAGCATTAGGCACGGTAGCAGCATGGCCAAAAGCGTCGAAAAGGTATGTATATTTGGATATTGAAAAATGAATATCATAACATCTGTGATGTTGTGAATTTTAAGGATTCTTTGATGTTGCTGTGATCATATCAACCCCATGGAAACTACATTAATGAAAATATGTAGTTTCTTAAGAGTTCAATCCTCTTGTTGGAGACATCAAAAGTTCAATAATACCGACGATGCATATAAAAAAAACATAATAAACTAATAATGAGAAAATTATATAGTGCAAAATCGCTGGCCTCGAGTTTGTGTCCATATCCCAAAAAGAGAATGTCTTTGTTTGTATACTTGCCAAAATAAAGCGGTAGCGAATTCTCTATCTCTACAATATGTCACAGGCCCTTCATGTTAATCCGCAAAGTCCACTGAACCACCACGGCGTTTTTAGTTTTCCATTTCTTTATCTCATAAGCGTTATTGTTCTCCTTGCGAAATGATTTGGCTTCCCTCAAAGTCTTTGGTCTTTGATTTGAATGGTGTGCTATGTAGAAGCGTTACCTAAAACTAAGCGTTTGAAAAGTGTAGATATGCACAACAACCATTTGAACCATTGCCAAATATGTTTGCAAGCCCATGCTCACGGAGATGTTGGACCGGGCCTTGATCACATTTTAGATTAATGCAATTTGGTCATCAGTAATGGAGCTTAGAAATATCACGAGGATGTTTTTAGAAAGTAGTGCTGAATAAATAGAGATTGAAGTCCATCGGGATCAAAGCAAATGTGCTTCATTCCACGAACCTAAAGAGCCGGCGGGTAAGATATTGCTTTACTTGTATGATGGATACCCCTAGGTGTTGAGGATAAGGAAGGCATAATCATTGGATGGTGGCTCTAAAGTGTTGTAATCGATCCATGATCATTTGATCGCCATCCTATCATCCTGCTGATTTTTGACAAAGGCTGACTTTCACCTTACGTTTTGTTAGTGTCTTACATGAAGTAGCCTCGGGGAAAAAGCGGTTGAAGAGATACAAACACTATACCAGCATCTTGTCGGACAGTACGACAGGAATCGTTCTAGAAGGGAACTTTTTATATATATATCACGATACACTTTCCAAAAAAATTTTGATCATGAAATATACTTTACACGAAAGGTTTGAATATATCTTGTGTTGATTTATTATATCGGCATTATTGGTTACGGTAATGCATTGCTTTTATATTATGTGTATGGTTTGCTATACTTGCAATAATTTGTATGTATATCTGATCAATAATTTAGGTCGCGATATAAAAATGGTGTATGCACGAAATTGGCGAAGCCATAAACCCGGTCTCGCCTTAAATTATTATGGCGTCTATTACGCAGGATGAACCATGCGGTTACTCTGCGAGGTGCAGCGAGCTAAATAGAACCGGAAGCGATGTCGTTGCTATATGAATCCCGTCCGCTTTATCTGATCCCTTTGATGTTGTAATCCATCTTATATGGAATCGAGCATGGTTTATTCATGATCGTGAGGATCTTCGGGACCTTGCGGCCTTGTCGACAATGAATCTGATTAGTTTTGTTAAGTTTATGTTTATTATAATGCGTTAATTATGGCGGTTCAAATGGCGCCGCGCCGATTTGAACCGCAATCTCTGGCCCCAAGTAGCAACGCTGGCTGACATTAAATGCTCAGCAAATTTCAAAGTTTACATTTTACGTTGTGTTGTAGATACCGCAATTTATAAGCAATTCCATTACTTTTCTATTGCCAACATTACATTACATAATATGGGTCATTTTACGCCGAATATTTGAATGCCTTTTGCATTTCAACGCCGTCATCTTCTGGCCCGAAAATGAACACGGTGCAAAAGTGTAGTTAATTCAATATAATGGTCAATTAAAGGCTTATCTGACGATTTTGGAATAGACGCAATCCCAATTTAATTGAATGATGGTTCAGCCGTACGTGCCGGGCGTTCTTCCGGTGCCAGGATTTTCTTTATTGCAGAGTTATTCATCATTTGTTCATGTTTCTTATCTCACCGGCCCATTATCCAGCGAAACCACCCTCCCCTTAGGTATTTATTTATATGTTCGACATTTATAATTTGTAGCATTGGCGGCATTCAGCTTTCGGGGTGCCGCAATGTCGGGTGCAGCCATTAGCGCGCAGCGTGAATTAAACTTTCGCTTTTTCGGTTTTCTCTATTGGTTTTTAGTTGGTGATGTAAGGTCAGGGAGTGATCTGGCGGCTTGGTATTCTACGTAGGTGTAAGTTTTTTGTAGGAGCGTTTAAGCGATACGTTGTCAAACTGCTGCAGGATTTTATCGCTGGGTTTCCTCGAAAACACGAAAGTGGGGTTTTAATCCGGCGATAGCTCTGGTACACACTATACCAATATCACGTAGCACACAATTTTATTTGGGGTCGAGGTGTTATAGCTGGATATTCCCTATGTCTTTTCATTTTTTGCGTTAGCTGCGATTAATGCGACTACCACCTACTCATTAGCCAGAAAACATAGCGGGCTGCCAAAATGAAAACGCCAGGAATATCCGGTTTATAGCACGGACAAATAAAATTGTGTCTTCAATGTTAGTGAATAATGCCTGTAGAAACTTATCGTAAATTCAAAAACCAGCCCTTCGAGTTCGAAAAACTAATAAATCGTCGAAGACAATTCGCTGTTCAAAACCATCCGCGGAAGAATCTGCGAAATCATCACTAGACTCAGTTACGTATTGGTTAAGGAGCTACTGGCCGATTTAAGATTGCGTAAAGAATGAGGTAAAGTATGTCTTCAATTTGGCAAGTTCATTATATCTATTTGCCTTCATAGTCTTTTTGTAGTTTTTTCTTAGATATGGAAGTGCACCATTGAAATGGTTTCTGGTAGTGCCCATAATCCATATTACCATTGTAGGCCCACACCTCGGGATATGTTTACAAAGTGCCAGGATGTATGTAATTTTCATTTTACTATGCTCGTAGGATCATCTTGGAGATGGAGATCTTACCTTAAAGTTCGTTGGAGCCGAATTTCTACCTAGCTGACGATCAATCTAACGAAGTGGGAGCTCCACCTGCCTTTTACTAAGCTTTAATAATTTAAGAACATCTCCAAATAAATGGATTGTTTTATGGAATGGATGTCTTCGCGGAAACCATTGATCCGCAGGAATATTGTCGATCAAGGGCCTCTAAATTTTCTGTACATAAACCCTATGGAATTCCCTAATGGCACCAAATTAGCAAAAGAAGTGGTACAACCCAAAGCTCTAAGGCACAATCTAAAAAATTCAAGCTCTATAGCTACTGCCGACCGCTTTGGGATGGCAGTGGGTCTTTTGGCACACTGCAGAGTGATCATGTGCTTTCACCGCTACCAAGCAATGCCAAGATGAAGTCATAGCCAAGAAATTGCTCCACCAACCCTACTCCGAACTCCCTCGCCTCAAAGCCTCAGGGAAATTGAACTCCCGCCAAAGCCAAAGGCCGAACTGCTGTTCTTCTATAAGAATCATCCTCTCAAGAGAAGCCATGAGACAAAATTATCACGGAAGAGGGAGACTCCTCATGTACGAGGGCAAATCCCTGAATACTCACATTAGTTTCCAACTTGAAGAACCAAGAACCCCGCCCAAAATGGAAGCGGCTCATGCTGGGATCAAGATACCCAAAGCCCAATCCCAGAGATGCCTGCTTTTCTCGCATGGGATTCCCCGCAAAGGCGGGTGATCCGGCATGGTTATATGGGCGTGAAATTGGGGCTGCCTGCAAGTGAACAGTCAAGTCGACTATAAGGGTTATCGTAAGCAAGATGCTACTGCGATCGCTGCCAAGAAAATCTTCCTAAAATGGTCTTTACAAGTTTCTCACATTAAGAAATGTATCACAAATAGAACACTACAATGGAAATTTGCTCCTCACACTAAATAAGCAGCTCAAACATGCACAAAAATACCATTTTAATACAATATAACAATACCGTAAATCTATAGTTCCAACTGCTATGTAGAATACCCTCCCGCACGGTAAAACGAATTGTGCAAACATAATAGAGTGGCTTTTTGTTTTTTATGCCATGTACGCATCTCAAATGCTATGCATGTTATATGGCAGCTTAATAATTTAAGAATATCTTCCAATAAACTATTAACAATTAGAGGGTTTCTTTAAGCACTTTGCACAAATGCTACCCTCGTGGTTCGTTGTATCTGTGAGGCTATCCATGTCACGCAACTAAAAGGATATTTTCGAACAGTGGGTGATGTTTTTACCCTTTGATCACATCTACTTTATTGTGGAAATTAGAAGAAATTGAAGTTCGTTATATACCGCATAACATCTATATTTGATCTATTTACATACATCTCCATTCGTTTTTTTTTTTTGAAAGATTCATCAAAAGCTATCATAGCCAGCAGTTGTGGCATTCTTATGTAGATGGATTTTCATTTAAATATTTGCTTCTCATTTATATATGTGTCCTTTTGCAAGATTCATTTGTCTCGTGACATAATCCTTAAAGTTAGAATGTCCCAAAACACCTTATATGTAATCTATAGTGTCGTCACTATTTATTTACATTTGAAATCTTTAACCAAAATATAACGGACAATATTCAATTTCTCAAAACTACAATTCTTCTTTCTTTGCTCCCATTTTACCAAGCAACACACTAGAAATTTTCCTTGCTCCCATACCAAACATGGTGTTGGAATTAATTTTTGCTTTCACATTTACCATCATAAAGCAATGCACATCCTTGTCATGTGAAATCATTATACCTTGCTCACTGCTAAGCCGCCGTGACCAACACAAGAAAGCAATACACCTTTAATTTGTGTCTTACAAAGGGTCCATACTAGACTAATCCTCAGGCTGCATTTGCTAGTTTATCCCACTGCCTTTGGCGGCAAATTAAAGTGAGACACGTGATAGGCTTTAAGTTCTACCTCATCGCCTGGATCATCATCGATAACCCCAAAGAACTAACTCCCAAAGATAAACATATTGGCAGCAAGGTTTGAACCTGCATGACCAAATGCACATTTATTTTAGCATTACTAGACCTATACTAACTCACCACATTATCCGCTGGGCAAACTTTGGCCTTACATGCACACCAGGTGCAAGATTTAATCCGCCCAGAAGTCTAGGTCCTAGTGGGCAATTTAGGCATGCATGTCTGATCAGCCAGGCTGGGAGTGAAGAGATCATCGATAACCTCAAGAACTACCCCAAAGATAAACATACATTGGCAAGGTTTGAACCTACGATCAAATGCACACTTATTTTGGCATTACTAGGCCTATACCAACTCACCATACACATCCGCTGGGCAAACTTTTGCTCACGCACTCTCTTGTGGTGCGTGGATTTAACCCGCCTAGGGAAGTGTCTAGGTCCTAGGGGCAACCTAGGGGCATGGCTTTTAGCTCACCCATCCCAGTGCCACCTACCATAGTCCCATTGTTTTATCCACTAGACTAATCTTGTACAGACTAGCTAGTTTATCCCACTTTCTAAGCAGCCCAAAGTGGAGGACATCGTGATAGGCTTTTGTCTACCACGCCGATCATCATCAGATAACCGCAAGAACGAACTCCCAAAAATAAACATACATTGGCAAGGTTTGAACCCATGACCAAATGCACATTTATTTTGGCATTACTAGGCCTATACCAACTCACTAAACATTCAGTGGGCAAACTTCTCCCTACATGCACACTTTGTAGTGTGATTTTAATCCCGCCTTTAGGAAGTCTAGGGTCCTAGGGCAACTCTAGGGGCATGGCTTTTAGCCTCACCATCCTAGTGCCACCTACCATAGTTCCATTGCTTTTTATTCCTTGTTTAAGGTCCATACTAGACTAATCTTTGTACATAACGGGTTAGTTTATCCCAATCGCTTTGTGGCAGCCAAGTGGAGGACACGATAGGCTTTAGTTCTACCACGGCTGGGGATCATCATCAGAGCAATCCTCAAGAACTAACTCCCAAAATAAACATACATCGGGCAAGGTTTGAACCTATGATCAAATGCACAATTTATTTTGGCATTACTTGTGGCCTATACCAACTCACCACACACATCCATTGGGCAAAACTTTGCCTTACATGCACACTTGTAGGCGTGATTTCAATCCCCGCCTTAGGAAGTCTAGTAGGTCCTAGGGGCAACTCTAGGGCATGGCTTTTAGCCACCATCCTAGTGCCTACCATAGTCCCATTGTTTTTATCTTTGTTTAAGGTCCATACTGACTAATCTTGCATGCACTCCACACGGCACGCAAAGTGGAGGGACACGCGATAGGCTTTTAAGTTCTACCACATCGATCATCGAGATAACCTCGAAGAATTAACTCCCAAAAAAATAAACATACATTGGCAAGGTTTGAACCCATCACCAAATGCACATTTATTTTGGCGCATTACTAGCCTATACCAACTCACCACATCCGCTGGGCAAAAACGCTTGCTCCATGCACACTTTGTAGGCGTGGATTTAATCCCGCCTTTAGGAAGTTCAGGGTCCTAGGGGCAACTTGTGGGATGGCTTTAGCCCTCACCATCCTAGTGCCACCCTACCATAGTCCCATTGTTTTTATTCCTTTGTTTAAGGTCCATACCAGACTAATCTTGCATGCACTAGCCAGTTTATCCCACCTCCTTGCCGCAAAGTGGAGACACACGATAGGCTTTTAAGTTCTACTTAATGCTGGGGATCACTCCCAAGAATTCAACTCCCAAAGATAAACATACATTGGTAAGGGTTTGAAACCTACGACCAAATGCACATTTATTTTGGCATTACTAGGCCTATACTAACTCACCACACATCCGTTGGGCAAACTTTTGCCTTACATGCACACTTTGTGGTAAGTGTGATCAATCCCGCCCTTAGGGAAGTCTAGTCCCAGGGGCAACTCTAGGCTGGCTTTTAGCCTCACCATCCTAGTGCCACCTACCATAGTCCCATTGTTTTTATTCCTTTGTTTAAGGTCCATACTAGACTAATCTTGCAGAGATCATTAGTTTATCCACTACCAGTGCACCCAAAGTGGAGGACACGATAGGCTTTTAAGTTCTACCACGCTTGTGATCATCAATGAGCAACTCAAAGAACTAACCCCAAAGATAAACATACATTGGCAAGGTTTGAACCCATGACCAAATGCACATTTATTTTGGCATTACTAGGCCTATACCAACTCACCACACATCTGTTGGAAATTTGCCCTTTCACACTAAATAAGCAGCTCAAACATGCACAAAAATAGCATTTCAAATACAATACAACACCAGAATCATAGTTCCAACTGTTGCGAGAATACCCTCCCGCAATATGAAACGAATTGTGCAAACATAATAGAGTGGCTTTTTGTTTTTTTATGCTCTTCTAATTCTGGGGAGGGTGGCCATTGGCTACTCACTTAAGCACATAAATGGAATGGCAGTCATGTACGCATCTCAAATGCTATGCATGTTATATGGCAGCTTAATAATTTAAGAATATCTTCCAATAAACTATTAACAAATTAGAGTGGCTTTTTGAAGACTTTGTACAAATGTGTTACCCAGTGGTTCTGCATTCCTCGAGGCTATCCATGCCCAGAACCAAAAGGATATTTTCAGTGTGTAAGTGATGTTTCTACCTTTGATCACATCTACTATTGTGGAAATTAGAAGAAATTCCAAGTTCGTTATGCGCCCTGCACAACATCTATTTGATCTATTTACATACATCTCCATTCTTTTTTTTTTGAAAGATTCATCAAAAGCAAGTAAATAAAGTATCTCTTATGTAGATGGATTTCATTTAAATATTTGCTTCTCATTTATATATGTGTCCTTTGTAAGATTCATTTGTCTCTGACATAATCCTTAAAGTTAGAATGTTTTTTTTTTTTTTTGTTGAAGGCAAGTTTTATTTATAATATAATGAATGGTAATAAAACCTTATTTAAGACCCTAACCGGCCAAATGGAAGAATTATGCCCAAAACAGCTAGGATGGCATTTAGTACAATACAAAAAGCGTTTCATTACCCACATATGAACTCCGCTCAACTTTTCCTCCAATGGCAAGAGACACACAGAGGACCATCAACAAGTTCTTGTATTCAAGACTAAAGCAAGAGGTCTTCCTCTCACGCTTAGGAAGTAAGTACCATGTATATAGGACTTTCACTTTCTTGAATTTTTATATATTATCCCAATGCCATAGCTATTTGTTGTCCTTGAGACCGACGGAAGATTACATAAATACAGATGCCAAAGCTCAATATCCAAAACCAATATCAGCTTATCTTCATACCGACCAGAATAGGAGATACCGCTAATCTGAATCAAGAAACACCTAAAGATCATCCTCGAAGATATAGTGTAAAGGGTAATGGCTGTAATGCTTTCCATACCACAAGTTAATCCTGGCCCAAATCAAACTATCTCAAGGTACTATAGTGGGCACCGAACCTTTCCAACTGTGACTAAGGGAGATTAGTCTTCGGCCCTTCTCTCAAAATAGTGATGGATCGCCTCAACGGGTGGTCTCCGCCGCCTATCAATCGGCCAATTATACTTACATGGGTTCTGATGCATATGCGCCAATCACCCATTGAGCCATTCCAAGTCTCCTGGCTCCTGAAATGCCTGCTTGGTTCTATTTCATGTGTCGTAACCATACCGATGTTGCATTAGATACGAAACCTCCCTAGCTGTGATAGGGAAAGCACAAGTACAATGAGCAAGGTAATATACGTACTCAAAGGCACGTGAGATCCAACACAAGAACCACCTCTCAAAACAACTCGCTTGCAATCTTGCTAGAATCAAAGCCTCGGCAAAGCAACATGTAAGCCAGTGGAAAAGAGTGACTAAGATCTTTCGAGAATGGGTAGCCTACAAAGTGGATGCAGGCCCCATTCCCAATCGATCTACTAACTCGCTTTCACAAGCCGAAAGAACATACCACAAGCCTGCCATCTTACCAAACAAGACCTCCCGACATCACGGCATCTATGCCCGCCATACTCCAAGCTTCCAGTAGGAACTCCGCCTGATCCACCATTTGGCAGCACCAAGAACCAAATAATTCCCAGCCTACCTTTGCTTAGAGATGACAGTCACCCCCCCCGCACCCCTCCGGCCTCCCTTCCGTAGGTGGTCATCGATCTTCAAGAAACGGAGGCGGCCATAGCCGCCGCCTCAACCCGCCACACGCCCACATCGTGAAATCCCTAAAGTTAGAATGTCCTGTAATACCTTATAAATGTAATCTTATAGTGTCGTCACTATTTATTTACATTTGAAATCTTTAACCAAATAGAATTCGACAATATTCAATTTCTCAAAACTACAATTCTTCTTTCTTTGCTCCCATTTTACCAAGCAACACACTAGAAATTTTCCTTGCTCCCATTTTACCAAACATGGTGTTGGAATTAATTTTTGCTTTCACATTTACCATCATAAAGCAATGCACATCCTTGTCATGTGAAATTACATTTGCTCACGGTTAAGCGTTTTAATTATACACAAGAAAGTAATACACGGAATTCGATGTCTTACAAAATGGGCATTGGCATTATGGAGAACTTCAAAGCATTTAACATTATTTCTGCAATGTTCTCTAGTACAATTAATGGTTAACAATGCACAGTGAATGTGTAGTTATATATCTTTGATCTATAAATTGTACATACATCTTTATTTTCTATGTTGAAGGATTCATCTCGTATATGGTGTAATGGAAATAGTCCACTCTTAGTGTATATATAACATTAAATAATTTTCATATTGCCTTGTGCTTCTCTCTTGCCTTCCATTCTATCATACACACTCCTCTTGTTTATGTTCTTTGATTTCACTATTTATAAACTTCAAAACAAGATGATGCACCCCAAGATTTTACTAAATACTAAAAATAGAGACGTGTATCAAAATAAGGCACTAAAAAACAAAGTGCCTCCTACTTTTTTGCTTCTCAATAGTTCCTAAATGACAATGGCAGTTCCATTTGAATGCCAAAACTATTGTTACATTGCTCTATACTTGGTATTTCTATCAACACTAATGTGTTATCACTATACCAATATAGATAACACGATCGACCACCCTCCGGCTTTGTATCAAGTCAACAGATTAACCGCTAAATATACTATCTCAAATTGAAAATAAGGATTTCATTCCAACATAATAGAAGCAACCAGAATTACAACAAATGAAAATGGAACAAAGGATACATTCATTTTGTGGTCATCCCCACATGCTTAAGTGTGTAACGTTTGAAAGATCTGGGGCACATGTTTAGTTGTTGCCAGATAATCTAGACAAAACTACACCACTATTTACGGTCCGGATTCGGGAGAGTTTGGGGATAGTCCTCCGTAAGAACCCTTTTATCCTGCAAACAACTCCTCAATGGAGAGGAAGTGTCACGCGGGCTTTGTAATACAAGATTGAGTGAAGAAAACAAGACAACAACTGATAAGAAACTATAGATCTATTGAAGGATCAATGAGGATACATGAAAAGCTCCATAAAGAGTTGAGACAACAAAAAATGCCTGAACTTGTCAAAAGATCTAAGTCTAATCTTCTAGTATATATAGTACAATGGCCTCTACCCAAAATAGCAAAGGACCTGCCGGTTGTGAATCTTCGGTTACCTAATCCCATGATCCCTGCCATGGCTCGTGGAATCATTATGGCAGGCCGTGTATTCCTTATGCCATGGAGTCGCATGGTCTCTTCTTCTTGGTTGGTGTCACCTTAGCTGCTGACGTGGATGCCTGCCCTTTACCCTTCGGCGTAGGAGACTAACACTCCCCCCCACCAAAGAACACTCAGAGGAGAGAAAAATAGGAACAGTTTTTTTATGAAGGAAAATTTGCAAGCTCACCTGCATCATCTTGGTGACTATGGGGCCGAACTTGATTGTGGTACTCAACAACTAGTTTTTGGCATTGTTGGAGGGCATTAGGATTGTTCTGTCCAAGAGCTGGAGTGGCATCAAATGAGAAACCCTGTTCTCACCATGTCTTCAAGAGCTTGGTGAGCAGGAGGGGGCACAAACTGGCATTCCATCATCAGAAGAGTCTCAAGCCCAAAGGCACTGACGTTGACATTAGGGTTGCAATGAGAAATTGGACGCTTCCTATTCAAGAGCTCGTGAGAATGCAACGAAGTGCAGCGGAGAATCCAGCTTGACGATGAACAGAGGGGTCGGGAGAAGTAGCAGCCCATGTCGAGGATTGAGTAAGTCATGCAACAACATTTGCTGGTATCTTCCAGGTCGTCTCATGCGAGATGTAGATCCAATTGGTGGTGGTGTTTAGGGTGTCAGTATCCTTCCACATATTTCTCCAGACAAAGCGTGGATCCCATCGAAGATCCATCGTGATGTGCATGGGAGTCCACTGTCCATGTCCAAAAAGAGAAATGCCAGTCCGTGGTGAGGGACTCACGCCGTGGAGGGGCGCCAAGTGAAGCATAAGGACTGGGTTATGGAGAAGGATGCATCCGCTCGTTTTGGGGCTGAACACGGAATTTGTGACCAGGCAGAATCCAACTGTTTGCACAGCGTATCCCAATCTTGTGGTGGCATTAGTGTCTCAAGAGGAGACGGTTCCAAGTCCAAGGAGATGACTTTATTTTCCAGATATGTCGGAGACTATTCAAAGTGCCAACATACTGGAGGAATAATTGTGCATAGCCGATGCCATAATCATGCTGTAAGTGGCACAAGGCCCCCAAAAACAAATCAATACTAGTTTTTCACGACAGTTTTTTTATGAAACTACTAAAGTGATATTACTAAGTGGGTTAATGTATTGAATAACCACCGCTAGTTATGCAGTGAGTTTTTTACTTATGTTTTATTATTCTAGTTTGTTAACATTGTTCACCTTCATGGTTTTTCATGGTAGTTTGTTTGTTTGGTTAATAATAGTGCTTTGTTACCGTGTTTTAAATATGTGGTACATTAATAATTTAGGACATAAACTATTAGCGATATTTCTTTTAATTGAATGTGCAAAAATAAGTTGTCTACCTCCGTAATAATCGCTGCATAACCTACTTGTGGGTCCGAGTGCACCACCGATGGAGATCCTCTCTTCCTAGCCGCCATTTCTACGTAGAGTCCTTCTATCACAAATGCAATTCGGAGGTGGATGTGATGCAAGGACCAGATGTCGATCTATATGATGACATACAAGACCACAGCTGAGGCGTAGTCATTTTGAGACTTCAATGCGCCGGACAGGGGTGGAACAGCCATGCACCGACCCTCATGGAGACGGTCAGCCAAGGGTCCCGCAGAGGGCAAATTTGCCCATGGCACTCGGGATGATGTGTCACTCCTTCGGCATAAATTGTTCCCATGTGCTGTGATTCTTTGACCGCTCTGCTATGCAATGGCCTACCACAATGGTCCCTCCTCTCTTCCCATGGGTACACTTGCGTACAGACAATCACGCCACAAGGAACTAGTGTCGTGGATTATATCATAGTGGCTGCCATGATGTACACCTTGTCACCCATTTCTCACGCCGGGCACGACACGAGGAGGCCGACACCCGATCACCTCCCACTCTATGTGAAGCTGGTCCGGGGCCAGGCCGTGCTACTGCCAAGAGCAGCACCTGCCGACCTCGATTGCGGCTGGATTATGAGCAGCGAGGGTTACGCTAGCATGCTCGGGCAGGCTCCTCCCGGCTCAAGGCCCACACACTGGAGCAGCAAACCGACCAGCTGGTTGAGCTCCTCGTAATGTAAGCGCGTATATGTGCTTTGGGATACCTCCCCCACGCCAGACCGAGGTCGCAACCTTTCCGCATAATGTATGGTTTGATGCGTTATGTAAGGAACGCAAACGCCAAGACCCGGCCTCATCGTGGATCGTGACACGAGTCGTGCCACCGTACCATTACCGCACCTTCCTTAAGGAAAACAAAGGCAAGGTACCTCGGCAAGGCAGGCACCAAGGAGAAATGTTCTACCACTAGACGCCCACCAGAACTTTCCTCGGGCGCAGTGTACTCTCTCTCTCTCTCTCTCTCTCTCTCTCTCTCTCTCTCTCTCTCTCTCTCTCTCTCTCTCTCTCTCTCTCTCTTCCTCGAATGACCTCGAGCAGTGCGTAAAGCCTTCTTGGCACAAGCTCCCTGGGGTAAAGTCCATACTATACTGCATCCCACTCCAGGAGACAAGTTTTCTACCCTTCAACGGCCGCATTGGAACGCCATATCATTTACTCTCGTAAGGTGGTCGCTTATGGTGATACACGCTGCTCCAATCTTGCTTTACATGGCGATGGGTCCTCAACGAACGTACCAAAAGCTCACTGAAGGACAAGCAAGCCTGCTGGTTCTCATGTCAGAGCATGTGCAAACAGATGCGTATACAAGTTTTCAGACAAAGAAAGATCACAAGGCACTTAAGTTGTACCTAGATGTTACCTTCCTTTCGCAAGCCCGGGATGTAGATGCCCGGACGATGTTGTCGGGCACACCATCAAGAGTGTCAATCCCGTAGCTCACGAGAGTAAACACATCTTCAAGATTTGTACACCCGCCTGCCCATGAAGAAGCCGCAGACTTATAGCTTCCATCGTGACGGGTGCACATCGCCTCCAAGATGGAGATGTGACGTTAGCTCCTGGAAGCACGAGAGCAAAGGCTTTATTTCGCTTGCTGCCACCAGGCTTCATTGAGGATGAATGTCATGCCCCTCCAGACCGCTTCTCATTTGCCCATATCGAGAGCGATATGTCTGGACATTAGTGCTTGGCCACCGCTGTATGAGTTAATACTCACGGCTGGTTTGTTGGGGTCATACCTGTGGAGGTTATGGATGCACCTGACCTGGCTTGTGTCCTCCGGACGGTATTGAACTCCGTCTCTACACAATTGTAATACAAAGATGTGCTGTGCGCACTCTATTATCAAGGTTTTTCTCGAAAACCCTCTGTGGGTTTTTAATCCCCGCTGGGCAGAATACGCTTGTTGCTCTCTTTTTTGTTTGGGTCCCATAGGCCAGTCGGTCTCCGTGGACACTAAAAACTCTATTCTATTATATTCTATTCTTATAATTTTAAATCAAGAGGATTGGGGCAAGAGCAAAAAGTACTCTACTAAAAAGAATCATTGCATTTTTTCCTCTCGACCTTAGCTTGTACCTTCCGGTTCGCATTTCAACAAGTTCCCATGGACCTTCTTCCTAAAGAATATTCTGATTTTTCTTCTTCCAGATTTGGAAACCAGAACCACTTTTGTGAACTTCAACTTCACTCAGTAGGGAGGCTCCAAATTTTGTTGATATAATGAATTCTGAAATCTAGAATACTTGCTTTGATAACAACCGTTGAGAAATTAATTTTAACTTGTGCACCTTTGCTTGCAATAGAATTTTACCTTACACAATGTCAATTGCTAAGGTTGAATATTGCTCACTAGCCTTGGCATCAACGGACGCAAACAGCCTGATTCACGTAGTGCATTTCACCTAATGCATCAGAAAGGGCCTTTATTTACACTCCCGATATATTGGTGCCAGACGAAAACAACCTTATTCAACGTTGTTTACATGAACCAGCCCTATGTCAGCACAATCCGACCAATTTTCTCAACTGCTTCTTATATTCGATTTGATCTCTCTACTGAGATGGTGAGATTCCTGCATCTTTCTAAATTTGAATGATACTGTTTTGCCTCCAACTAAGTTGCATCATGAAACAAACAATGGTCATGAAAAAATCGTAGACCATTGAATAACGTGTTTTTCCTCTTCAATGCTTTCTTTAACCTAGGGATTTGCCATGATATGACTTAAAAAAATCTGCATCACAACATCACAACAAATTGTATCACAACATGTGTACAAGCCAAGGATGAAAAAAACAAACATGTGGGAAAGCAATCAAATTATTTGGAGGAAAAATGAACACATAAGACATATTGCAATAATGACCAAAGAACCCCTCCCCAAATTACCACATTACTCTATATAACCAAGCTTTTAGCTGGTCTTGCACCAATTATGTGTCAAACTCATCAATACCCTTGCATAAGAACTGATGAAATAAGAAGATTTAGACTTCCCTCGCAAAAAGTGACAAAGAACAAAAAGGTCACAATAGCACTGGCAAAGGACATCCGCACCCAAGAAACAACATTCTTTAGTCTCATTTTTTTTACTTCTTTAAAAAATAATCATTTGATCATACACCGATTAAGTTCAGTGTGATTGTTAGTCTCGTGCCCCAAAGCATAGGACTATTCCATGTACGTAAAGAGCCGGCGGGTGAGGCAAGTATCCATGTCGCAATGGCGTATGCCAACCAAGAAGAAGAGACCACGCGATCTACGTAAAGACAGAAACTAAGGTCTGCTTAACTTTCAAAGGCTAATTATTATGGCAATAATGATTACAAGAATCATGGCAGGGATCACAAAATTAGGTAACCGAAGATTCACAAACGGCAGATCCTTTGCTATTTTGGGCAGAGGCCATTGTACTATATATACAAGAAGACTAGTCTTATTCATGTATTCTCCTTGATCCTTCAATAGATCCATATTCCATCAAATAAGCGTCTTGTTTTCTTTCTACTCAATCTTGAAGCCAAAAGCCCGTGACGCTTTGTTCTGCATTGAGGAGTGGCCTGCTCCGACACAAGGGTTCTCGCCAGCAGGACCCGACCTTTTAAACTCTCACAAATCCGAACCCTAAACATTGTTACCGATTGCCGGGTCCTATTCTCCCTACTTTTCCAATATCTTTTCATTTCACCTAAGATGAGCCTTGAACTAAATCTGTGTCAGCTCGTCTCACCGCGATCAAAGAATCTAAGTGAGATGTCCATTAATCACTATGGTGAAATAGATAATCAAGGTGGCTGTCCACCTGCTCTAATTCAGTTCCACCTACCCATGGAAGCCCTTTCACTAGCATATCAAACCGCTATAATTGTTTCAACCCCATTTGCCTTTGTCCGACCACGACGACTCCACCATACTTTCTGCATCGGAAAAAAGTACTATGGTCATATTCCATCAATGCCCACCGTATCCTCAACCGGAATTTCATCATAACAAGGGATATTCTCAAGTCTGCTTTGGTCCCAAATATATCAATGAGTTCACATCCTCACCAACTCTATAACCTCCTATTAATGTTTACAACTTTGGCGATTTGATACCGACTGGTGATGGATGCCGTGATCATTCCAACTCGATGTAAAGAAGACCGCCACGACGATGGTCCCTCCAGTTTTCCAGCTGAGCCCCATCGCTATTACAGAGATCATCCACCTCTCTCATGCTCCATGTCCATCTTCAGTTCTATGCCACTCTCAGATATGTTTCTACCATTGCGCTATTTATTTTATCTCGGCCTAGATTTGAAGCTTCAATATCAAATCTTTGGCAACGCTAAGGCCAACAAAAGCCACTGGAAGCAAAATTGAGAGGACATGATAGGGGCTTTTCTCGCTCACTATGGCTCTCTGGATGATGATCAACAATTGCTAAAACATTGAATGAACCGCAATGTTTAAATCCAAATTGAGATTTTATGGATCGCCTACTAATTCTGTGGGACAAACCAAAGAACACCATGCAAAGCTCAAATCCCTGTCCTAGTTTCTAAGGCCTCCCTCCAAATGACACCATGACACAATACTTGTGTCTTAAATCTTGACTCGGGTTTTCATTGAGCTTGTCAATTACTTAGTCAATGTCTCCTTCCAGCAGAGAGTTCCCTCACGACTTATCTTTCATGCCTCCACTGCACCACACACAACCCTAAAGGACTCTCTACCTAGCTAGCACAACCGTGTCACCCTCCGGAATACATTCATGAATCTAACGTAATTCCACAAATGAAACCTCACCGCAAATGATGCAACATGTACAATCATACCACGTAGAATTTATAATAGCAACCCCGCCCTTCCGATGTAAAATGGTTTTTCGTGCACAAGCCTCCTGTGATTTCCCTTCCTCATTTGATGGCTCACCGCCCTTCGTGATAAATTGAAGGAGCCATTATGGTACAAGATTTTGTTTGTCTTTGGCTGGTGACCCACCACGAAGAAAGAGCACCCTATGTGCCCTCACACTTCCGGGGCCGTCTACATTAAAGATATGTTCCTCATTTTCGCAAAGTCCAGCCAATGGCTTGGTGTCCCGCATGATTTATCCGGGTACACTCACACGCTGCTTTTCAAGACCACCACTATCTTTCCTGACCTAACGTCAGGCCACGCCTCAATGAACATGCAGCTCACACCTCACCTCTAGAACAAGAGGTCTCCACGTGTTCAAAACCACTTATAAATGGACAAGGGTAGCCTGCACAACTAGTCTCCTTAGTATGTCAAATTGAATACTCCTATATCTGGTAACAAAGTCATCCCTCGACTTGGAACCGCCTCCTCTTGAGACACTATCGCCATACCACAAGATTGGATATGTCAGGCAAACAATGGACCGCCCTCGGTCAGCGATCTGCTACCAGCCCCCAAAACGAGTGGATGCATCCTTCTCCATACCAGTCCTTATGCTTCACTTGGCGCCTCCACGGCACAGTCCTCAATGATTTGATCCAACATTCCTCTTTGGACATGGACATTGGAAGCTCATGCCGAAAGGGATCTCATGCACATCACGGTGGATCTGGATGGGATCCACGCTTTGTCCCATGTGGCAGCGTGGAAGGATATCGACACCGGACACCACCACCAATTGACCACATCCGCATGAGCAAAGGTTGTTAGGTACGCTTAGTACGGTATGGGCATTATACTTCATCAACGACACACTGTGATGCATACCTCCCAGCCGAGTACCAACACGCTGAATCATGTGCTATCATTAACACGAAAACACGACTTTATGTACAATACATTAAGTACTTTCCTCGTAATTTTTAGAACTATTATTTTTATATTGTAGCTGAAACAGTCATCAACCAGTATGAAGAAACTTCAAATCTTTAAATAATGAACCGGAACAGTTTACCTTAGAAAATTCTAAGTATTTCTCAAAGCTTTCAATCCAAAATATGTCTATTTAAGAGTTATATTCTAGTCTCCAATTTGCTACCTACATACAACAAATTTAAGTAACGTTGCTCATTTGTTGCATCCAAGCTATTAACTGCTGACTGTGATTTTTCCCGGCATGAATGCAAGCTATTAAAGTATTTAGGAGAAGGTTTGCCTCCTACCTATAACAAAAAAGGGAGAAAGGTGGGGTCTCAGCCCATCTCCATTCCGATTCAAATGGCTAGGTAAGATGAAAGAGGGGGAAACGTAAGAGGTTTTGGGTTTTTATTTGCAAGAAGATTGATTGATTGTGTGTGTGTATGTGTGTGTGTGTGTGCGTGTATGTGTGTGTGTGTGTGTGTGTGTGTGTGTGTGTGTGTGTGTGTGTGTGTGTGTGTGTGTTTACAAATTCCATAATTCCCATAATTTTCCCACGTCTAAGTCTCCTAATGTCATTTTACTAACTCTATTGGTCTAATGTCATTTTTAAACAGTTTTTTTATAAAGTATGTATCATACATACGTACGCTTAATATTACGTTATATGGTATTAATACAACAAGAACTTAATTTGACCTGTCAACTTATAGGTATATAGTATGTATAGTATTGCGAGGAAGGTACGGACGGGCGTAAACGAAAATACGGGTGAACAACACCGCATGAGAAGACATTCCTGGAAGACTTTCAAAGAAATGCCGCTGCATGACTCTACTCAATCCTCGGCCATGGGCTGCTACTTCTCCCACCCCTCCGCTCATCGCCGTTGACTACCGCACTTCATTGCATTCTCAGCCCTTAGCCCAGAAGCCCAATTTCCTCATTGCAACCCTCACGTCAGCTGCATGCCTCGGCTTGAGGACTTTCCCACATGATGGAATGCCGCTTGTGTTTCCCTCCCACCAAGCTCAAGATATATGGTGAGAATAGGGTTTCTCATTTGATGCCACCCTTCAGCTCTTGGACGAATAATCCTAATGCCCTCCTACAATGCTAAAACTAGTTGAGCAATTACAATCAAGTTCGGCCCCATAGTCACCAAGATGGCTGTGAGCTTGCAATTTTCCTTCCCAAACTGTCCCTGCTTTTTCTCCTCCTGAGGCTCCCTGGTGGGGAGCAAGTAGTCCCCCTCGCACCGGTAAAAGGCAACCACGTCACCGCTAAGGATACCAACCAAGAAGAAGAGATTATGCGACTCCATAAGCATAAGGAATCCAAAAATGACCCACGAGCCATATGTAGGATCATGATTTTAGGTAAATCAAGACCAAATCGCGTGTCCTTTATGGTATATTTTGGGTAGAGGCTACTGTACCGTATATACTACTGTAAGATTAATTTCTAGATCTTCGACAAGTTCTTCGTATTTTGTTGTCTCAAACTCTTTACCGAGCTTTTCTTGCTGCATCCTCATTGATCCCTTCAATAGATCTATAGTTTTATCACTAAGTTGTCTTAGTTTCTTCACTAAATCTGTATTACAAAGCCCGGTGATGACACTTTTCTCCACTGAGGAGTTAGCTGGTGGATAAAAAGGCCTCGGCCTGAGGAGATCATCCCCAAATCTCCTCGTAATCCTAATTCCTAAATAGTGGTGTAGTTTTGTCTACATTATCTGGAAACAACTAAACATGTGCCCTAGATCTTTCACGCGTTACACACCTAAGCATGTGGGGATGACCACAAAATGAATGTATCCTTTGTTCCATTTTCATTTGTTGTAATTCTGGTTGCATCTATTATGTTGGAATAGAAATCATGTTTTCAATTTTGAACGAAGTATATTTAGTTGGTTAATCATTGACTCGGCAAAGACAAAAGTCAGAGAGAAATTGGCTCTAATCAAGTGTTATCTATATTATAGTGGATAACACGCGGGTGTTGATTGAAATACCAAGTATAAAGCAATGTAACAATAGTTTTGGCATTCAAATGGAACTGCCATTGTCATTTAGGAACTATTGAGAAGCAAAAAAGTAGGAGGCACTTTGTTTTTTAGTGCCTTATTTTGATACATGTCTCTATATTTTTAGTATTCAGTAAAATCTTGGGGTGCATCATCTTGTTTTGAAGTTTATAAATAGTGAAATCAAAGAACATAAACAAAAGGAGTGTGTATGATAGAATGGAAGGCAAGAGAGAAGCACAAGGCAATATGAAAATTATTTAATATTATATATACACTAAGTGTGGACTATTTCCATTACACCATATACGAGATGAATCCTTCAACATAGAAAATAAAGATGTATGTACAATTTATAGATCAAAGATATATAACTACACATTCATTGTGCATTGTTAACCATTAATTGTACTAGAGAACATTGCAGAAATAATGTTAAATGCTTTGAAGTTCTCCCAGGCAGGCTTCTGACCCTGACATTCAACCATTGATCACATCTTCACACCAGTGGCTCCTGGGGTCGAGGACAGCAGAACTGGCTCTGAGGACCTGTATCAATAAGCTAGGACTTTGCAAAAGCTTTCACACACAAGACTGAAAAGTTAAGTGACTCAGATTGCACCATCATCGGGCTCCCTATGGATCTCGCAGTAATGCAAAGGTGGCTGCATCGCACGAGAGTTGCACAGCCGCATGCAACGTGAAGGCTTCACCATTTGCTGCCAGTGATTGGAGTTAGGCAAGGCTGTCCTCTCTCACCCACACTTTGGACTTTACATTGACTAGTTGGAAGCCCGGCTTGCTGCCACAATGGGGGACGGTATACGCCTTGCACCAGTCATCCCCAGCCTCATCTATGCGGATGATGTGGACCTCCGGCCCATACACCGAGGGCATGCAGCACATCTAGATGCCCCCGACATTATCTCCCGCCAGCGCGACGAACATGCGTGTCAACCCGGCCAAGACTAAGGTGGTCCCCTCATCCTCCCTCACGTCATCTAGCACCTCCGACGCACAAGGCGATGGTAGATAGCCACCCGCCTACAAGTGGCTCCTGGGGTGGAATTCCGTCCTCAATGTATCGATGCATCCATTCACCTTCTGATGACCGCAGCAGAGGTTGGAAGGCGCTAGACGCAAATGCAAAACAATAGTCACAGTGGCAGTCAGAGTGATCACCGGGGCCACCATCACATTTGTTCCCGCACCGTGGAGCGCTCTTCCGTATGGGGTCGAGGTGGGGCCCAAAGTGGTGTCTTTGGCTAATTTGAACGGTACCAAGCGGTGTCCACCAGTCCCTCATCTGATCCTGCATGTGATTCATGCCCCCGCAAAGATGCGCCTTGATAGACACATTGTTTATTTCCAAGGTGGCCAAGATGGGCTAATTCCCTGGCCCCACACTCTTATTTACTGCTAGGCGATGAGCCCGCAACGACCAGTTTGTTGGAAGGATGAGAGCCTAGTGGTCGGGCGCTATTGAACGTAGACGCACATAGGTGCGCCCTGTGCACACGTCATTGCACGCCCCCACGGATAAAGCTCGGGAGGGGTACTGCACTCTGTTTCCTCGGGAAGCCTGGGACCACCATGCTCCTGAACAGTAAAGATGTCACACTACAAACAAGATAATCCCACCCCGGGTTCGAGGCCCACAGGCCTACTCCGCTCTCAGCTGCTCTATGAAGAAGCGTGCAGGATCATCGCGTCCATTCGATCAGGGCCCACCATCTTCGGCTTGAGACGGGTTCTGCGGGTTGGAGAGCTGCGCCCGTAGCTGTGCCTCGCTGTTGTCTGGGCTAGTCGTTGAGGATGAAAGCCATGCCTTCCGCCCGCCTATGGTCGACCTCGAGTCATTATGTTCTCTTGGTGCGACCTCGGTTCCGCCTCGCACGAGCTACTCGGGCAGACGCCGCTCAACTGCCCTACCTGTGGAGGTTTTGGATCCTGACTAGCCTCCCCGGCGCCAATACGTGAGGTGCCTGGAATTCATGTGTATATGTATTATTTGTACACTGCTGCCAGTTTGTTGCTGCGATTTCGCTTCCTCCTAAGGGGGGAAGGGTTTAATCCAGCAAACGTGCTTGCCGCACCCGTAATTTTGGGTCCCATAGGCCATTGGCTCCGTGGATGACAAACGAACCTTTCCTTCCTTTCTTCCATAATGCCAATGCCTATCTTTTGTAAGACATCAAATTCGCGGTATTACTTTCTTGTGGTGTTTAATTAAAAACGCTTAATAAGGAGCAAATGTAATTTTTGCTACGACAAGGATGTGTACTGCTTTTATGATGGTAAATGTGAAAGCAAAAATTAATTCCAACACCATGTTTGGTATGGGAGCAAGGAAAATTTCTAATGTGTTGCGTGGTAAAATGGGAGCAAAGAAAGAAGAATTGTAGTTTTGAGAAATTGAATATTGTCCGTTATATTTTGGTTAAAGATTTCAAATGTAAATAATGACGACACTATAGATTACATATAAGGTGTTTTGGGACATTCTAACTTTAAGGATTATGTCACGAGACAAATGAAGGACACATATATAAATGAGAAGCAAATATTTAAATGAAAATCCATCTACATAAGAATGCCACAGCTGCTGGCTATGATAGCTTTTGATGAATCTTTCAAAAAAAAAAAAGAATGGAGATGTATGTAAATAGATCAAATAGATGTTGTGCAGGGCGCATAACGAACTTGGAATTTCTTCTAATTTCCCTGTCCGTAGATGTGATCAAAGGGTAAAAACATCACCCACCTGCTGAAAATATCCTTTTGGTTGCAGCATGGATAGCCTCTGAATGCAACGAACCCTGGACTGGCATTTGTGCAAAAGTGCTAAAAAAGCCACTCTAATTTGTTAATAGTTTATTGGAAGATATTCTTAAATTATTAAGCTGCCATATAACATGCATAGCATTTGAGATGCGTACATGGCTGCCATTCCATTTATGTGCTTAAGTGAGTAGCCAATGGCCACCCTCCCCAGAATCAGAAGAGCATAAAAAAAACAAAAAGCCACTCTATTATGTTTGCACAATTGCTTCAGGACATGAGGGTATTCTCAATGCTTGAACTATGATTCTGGTATTGTATTGTATTCGAAATGGTATTTTTGTGCATGTTTGAGCTGCTTATTTAGTGTGAAAGGGCAAATTTCCATTGTAGTGTTCTATTTGTGGTCTGTTTCTTAATGGCATGAGAAAGGAAACTTATCGGGCCATTTTTAGGAAGTTTTTCTTGGCAGCCGCGATGCGACTGCTGTACTGGCGTGCCCATATAGTCGACTTCGGCTATTCTTGCAGGCCCCGAATTTCACGCCCATATAACCATGCCAGATCACCACGCACTGCGGGATCATGGAAAAACCGACCGCTCTCAGGATTCAGGCTTTAGGTATCTTGATCCCACTGTGAAGCCCGCTTCCATTTTGGAGCAGGGTTCTTGGTTCTTCAAGTTGGAAACTAATGTGAAGTATTCAAGGCCGGATTTGCCTCGTACATGAGGAGTCTCCCTCTTCCATGATAATTTTGTCTACTGTAGCTTCTCTTAGAGGATGATTCTTATAGAAGGGCAACGGTTCTGGCCTTTGGCTTTGGCAGGAGTTCAATTTCACAAGGCTTTGAGGCAGGGTTCAGGTAGGGTTAGTGGGCTGTTTTCTTCTGGCTATGACTTCATGCCGCATTGCTTGGTAGCGGTGAAAGCCACACTTGATGCTCTGGTGTATAAGAACCCCTGCCATCCCAAGCAGATTCGACGACGTAGCTATAGAGAGCTTGAATTTTTAGATTGTGCCTTAGAGCTTTGGGTTGTACCACTTCTTTTTGCTAATTTCAGGTGCACCATTGAAAGTTCCGTGGGGTTTATGTAGAAAAATTTAGAGGCCCTTGATCTGACAATATTTCACGGATCAATGGTTCACAAAGAAAGACATCCCATTATAAAACATCCCATTTATTGGAAGATATTCTTAAATTATTAAGCTTAGTAAAAGCTGATGAAACTCTAGCTCGTTAGTTCAGGTCGTCCAATGGTGAAAATTCGGCTCCAACGAACTTTAGGGTAAGATCTCCATCTCCAAAGATGATCCTACACGAGCATAGTAAAATAGAAAATTACATACATCCTGCTGTAAACATATCCAGAATTATGGGCCTACAATGTTAATATGGATTATGGGCACTACAAAACCATTCCAATGGTGCAACTGTATCTGAAAAAACTACAAAAGACTATGAAGGCAAATAGATATGAACTTGCCAAATTGAAGACATGCTTTACCTCATTCTTTGCAATCTTCGTCAGCGAAGAAGTGAGCTCCTTGTACTCTTTTGGCTGGCAAAGAATGAAAGAGTTAAAAATGAAGTCGGGAAACAATACAACTGCTAATACACAACTTACATGAATTGACGAGTCATAATAAGTTCCAAGGGGTATGTAGCAAAAGTACCTGGTATTCTGGCTGCACCTTCGGCAATTGGTGCCGCTAAGCTTTGCAACGAATGGCCATCCATGTGCAAAATGGTTTTCATCGTCTGAAACACATAATACTTCAATTTCTTTATTTGGTGCAACTCGAATGCAAGATTTATGTTACTTAAAGCTATTAAATTTAAGGAACTCGCCATTGTACCTACCTCTACATAGAGCTCTCCAGCCATCTTTCCTAAAGATCTCCAGAAAAATGGTCATTGTAGATTTATGATGCCCCAGTGATCCATGAGAAATAAACATGCCTGCAGAAAACAAGATATGTTTAAGCAACAGTCCTCTCTAGGGAATTGTATGCCGTCTTTCATCTTCAAATGTTTATTTCGATGGATTACTCATGTAACTATATCCTAAAGAATTCCATCAAGACTATCATTATATGTTATCTTTAACTTACCTTCATCAGGTCTATAGGTGCAACATCAGTACGAGATACAACTCCAGCAAAGCCACCACAAATCAATTGCTTGAGTGCTTCCCTCCTTTCTAACCTTCGGCAATAACACAAAGTGTTAATGCTCCAAGGCAACTCAAAAATTGCAAAAATCGTAACTGAATCGTCCAGAACCTAATTTTTAAAACCCTAGAATTTAGGCGCTTGCAAACATCTTTCAGGCTGAAAGTAAGTTTTTGAGCAGAAGTAGATGCAAAAAACTTTACTGAATCGCGCAGAGCCTGATTTTTACAACCGTAGTTCAAATTTACAAGTGCCCAACTTGTAGACTTACAAACGAGACATTTTTCAAGCCGAAAGTTGCATTTTCGAGATGAAGTTGCAGTTTTCGAGCAGAAGCAGGGGATTACTTGCAAAAGAGATTTCTTGAGCTCCTGTTCAAATGAGCACGTAGGTTAGACGGTTTGAACATCGACGATGGGGATCGACCAGAAACGATGGGGTAAGATCTCCGTCTCCAGAGACGATCCTGCATTTTTGTCCAATGGGTATCTGATGCAACAATCCATAGCATAAAGCTGACTTCTGGTTTCCAATATCCCACATGCATTATCCACAAAGCAAGATTCTGCGTAGCAGTATATAGAGATGAAGCAAAGAAATTAATCTCATACCTTTCTCGGCCTTTTGGCTAAGATCAAGTGTAGTATCTGTTCTTATCAGTTTAATAGCTGATACGGGGTCCATAGGGCTCCAATGCTATTAATCTAATTTGTTGTGGGTTGTGGGTCTGTTGTGTAGCTTGCTGCCAAGGCTCACCTATGTCGCCTCTGCCTTACACTATTGTAGAGGTCTGGCATAGCCCTTAACCTTCTCTGCAAAGAGGGGGTTCTAAATCATTCAAAAGAAGTATTCAATTTGCATTTATATCATTAAGCTGTTTTGTCAACTGCTGGGGAGCTTTTGTCCTGAAACTGTCAGTTTATCTGTTGCAGCTTCCATTTTGGAGCCAGATTATGAAATGCCTCTATTTTCCAGATGGCTCATGGCTGATGCTTGTACAACTCGATGTACTGAGTTTAGTATCCAGCATAGCCCTTAACCTTCTCTGCAAGGAGGGGGTTCTAAATCATTCAAAAAGAAGTATTCAATTTGCATTTATATCATTAAGCTGTTTTGTCAACTGCTGGGGAGCTTTTGTCCTGAAACTGTCAGTTTATCTGTTGCAGCTTCCATTTTGGAGCCAGATTATGAAATGCCTCTATTTTCTAGATGCAGCTTCCATTTTGAAGCCAGATTATGAAATGCCTCTATTTTCCAGATGGCTCATGGCTGATGCTTGTACAACTCGATGTACTGAAACTGTCAGTTTATCTGTTGCAGCTTCCATTTTGGAGCCAGATTATGAAATGCCTCTATTTTCTAGATGCAGCTGAGTTTAGTATCCAGCTGATGTGCAGAAACATTGCAGCCAGGCCATGTGGAATATTTTGATCCCAGAGGCACATGTATTTGCCTAGTATCTCTGGCTTTGGATAAATCTTGCTGACCATTTGATGCAGCTAACCAGGCCAGTCATGGGTATTCGGATAGGAAATCCTGCTGATCATTTTGATGCAACTAACCAACTATCCTATGTCTAAACCATATTGGGAATCAGTATGTATCAATTGTCTGAGAGGCTCTGCATGAATTTATACTCATATAGTATATAGTAATAGTTTTCAAGGAAAGTTTGATGCAGGTAGTTCTTTTGCAACCTCCGATAATTTTTGCTTTCTCTAGGTGGCATGGGATTTCCATGTTGACATAAGGACCCTCAATAGTTGCTTGAAACAATGGTAATGTGTCAAAATGGTGAGCTTGTTTCTTTTGCAACCTCTGATAATTTTTGTTTTCTCTAGGTGGCATGGGATTTCCATGTTGACATAAGGATCCTCAATAGTCGCTTGAACGATGGTAATGAGTCAAAATGGTGAGCTTGTTTCTGCCCGCATACTTTTGCCATTCGATGCTTTGATGTTATAGTCACAGTCACAGGAAAGGATGTTTGCAATAATCATTGCAGAAACGATCCCTCCTTTCTTCTGTTTGCCTATGTCGTGTGGCATTTATGTTATGGAAATCTTATAAATGATGGAAATTCCTGAGATCATTTCCTACGCTCAAAATTCTTTCCTTTTGAGCAATAGTTATGATTGCAGTTTCCAACATGTTCTGGTATATAACAAAAAGCGTACCCTAAATGTTCGATGCACTGAAAGGTTGTAGAGCTGTTTTATGTTTGAGTTTGCAAATCCCTTTTAGTTTTTGAAGGTTTCTTAGATGTTGTGTTGGATAAGTTGAAACGTGTGGTAGGGATTTAGCTTCACGTCCAAGGATTTTTTGTCTCTTGGTGAATAAACTACCACAAATGGCAATCTCAGGGCCACTTGATTGCAGCTCAACAATATGCCAGCTCCATGAGGCTAGAATTACTCTTCTGTAAAGCATGATCCTAGAATTACCATTATCTAAAGCATAGTTCTGTTCAGGAAGGAAAAGCATGCTACTTGCGTATGCCACACCAGTGAAAATCTCCTCACTATATAATTAGTGTCAGCATCATAATGTGGGGTAGACATTGCTTCAGAAATGCTGCCTGCACAGTCTATCCGTAATATTCCTGCAGAATAATTACAGTCCAGGTTGTTTCACTGATATATATCTGGAAATAGAAACTACCATCCATATATATAGAAAGTGTACTATCCTTGTGGATCTAAGCTCCTTTCGTCACATCATGTTTTGCTGAATAAATTTTTAGCAGAAAGTGAGATGCACCATACATTGTTGAGACAACTTGCGCCAAGGCCACCATGCTGATCCGTGGAAAAGAATCTTGAGAGATCTCACATATAGTCTTTAAGAAATACGAGAGCTGGGATTCCTGCACATAATCTAAAGTTCGTCTCTTACACAAATCGTGTGCACAATCTGAAGATGTATAAGGCACGTGCTACAAGATCATGTCAGATTGATTCTGCAAAAGTTCCTGCTGGTGGGCTAGACTAGAATACATTGCTACACTAGAAGAGACATGAGAGGTGTAATTTCTGTTGAAGGCACCTCATGAACATGCACAAACGAGTCTGAATGGGTGAAAATTTGAAGTATAAATTTTTGCATTGTTACACAAGAGTATAACCTAGACACATGTTCTAAAAACTAGAATCCAAGCTAACGATTTGCACTACTTTTTCAATGGCACCACTCCCAGCTACAAGGCAAAATACTTTTCTGAACAGCACCACTCTCAGCTGGGCTGGTTTGATCTCAAATGCTTCTAAAAACAACTTTGCCCAGCCAAGCAGCATGGTAGTGCTGGGATTTCTGCTAAAAGCCGCTACGTACATTAGGTGGACACTACGTTAGGTTTCACTTACAAACCCACGGACGAGAAAAGACAGGAAATGGAAAGTCTTGAAAAGGTTAGCGGGTCTTGAAAAGGTCGAACATTTGCACTTTTAACAAAATAAAAGGACATTTTGCATTATCTCCCGAGATTTTACAAAAAGCGGACATTTCTAAATCAGGTTTTGCGAGCGACATTAGGGTGATTTTCTACTATAGCGAATACATTTATTGAGATATGATGACTCCTTCAAAAGACATATAAAGTTGATATGGTGGAAAATAAGATGCCATCAAAGACTATAAAAAATAAGACAATTTTAATGAATTTTAACATATGTGACATTCATTTTTTATACCGATTCAAGACCCATTCCCCAACCAAAGGAGGAACATAAGAAACCTAAATGGGACATGTCTTATTTTTAATAGTAGAAAGTCGAATTTGGGCCCAATGGTAAAATATGAGACACCACTCTAGTGGAAAATCACCCTTAGCTTTGAAAGGCGGAAAGAAATAGAAAACTCCTTCAAGATTCCTGCAAAATATTCGGGTGGAAATGAGGAAAAGTTTGGGAAAGAAAAAACTGGCACCGCAAAACAAGGAATTTGGGAACTGCTGTGGTTCGAGAGATCAAAATCGGAAGCCTAATTGGGTCCAATCCACATATAGTGGCATGCAGGGCATCCTATGAAGGTGCCTTCAATGTGTACATGCTATTGGAGCTTTGCAAGGGTGGAAGCCTACATGATTACATCTACAAGAAATTTATCGCGGCGGCCGCCGCGAACATTTCTTTTGTCCTACTCGTGACAACGGAGGGCTTGTATTAAGTCGAAAGGAACTCAGCTATGGACTTGTGAAATTGAACTAAATGTGTCAATCCTTCAGGCATGAGTTTGTTTTGTATGCATGTCTAATGTCTTTTATATATATCAATGTGAGTTGAATTATTTCAATTTTTGTTTTCCTAGACGAGTGCATGTTTGCTAGCGATTTAGGAAATTTTAAGTTCAATTATCACATGGCCTAGGCTAGGTGTCATGGATAATTGTTTTTTTTC
Source organism: Isoetes taiwanensis (assembly GCA_021234155.1). NCBI lineage: Eukaryota > Viridiplantae > Streptophyta > Lycopodiopsida > Isoetales > Isoetaceae > Isoetes > Isoetes taiwanensis. Next base: position 643,301 of record JAJEKV010000073.1, read on the forward strand.
ATTTAATTGTTTGAACGATTTGTGAGATTAAGTTTTGGAAACAGGAAATGCCGCAAGTACTTGGCAACCTAACAATCAAGGAAGCCAATATGATTCAAGAGGCCTTTGGTATCAAGAGGCTAATTCAAACAAACTCTTATGGAAAGTTGTTAATGGTGATGCTACAGCTGTTAGGTCCCTTTGAGTACTCCTATTTCTAGCCCTACTCTGTGCTCCGGATACCCAAGATCAAGGGGACTTTGTTTTTCTAAAACATTCATACCATTTGATGCGAATGTACAGGAATCCAATCATAGCTAATTTGTTCAGATATGTCATCCCTACCATTGTGAATTGTCCAATGGCCCTTTAAGTGCATGAAAAGTAATAGTCCTACCCTATTTGGAAAAGCAGACAACCAATTTTTCATGCATGAAGACAGTATAAGAGGTAGGAAGACAACCATTTTTTCATGCATGAAGACAGTATAAGACAGTATAAGAGGTTGTTAATGGTGATGCTACAGCTGGCACAAAGTAGATAACCCATGGTTTGCATACCCACAATGTTCATTAAAAAATGCAGCATTAATTTTACACATCAATACTTTTCTCGCTATCGCAATAGCAACCAAGCTACTTGGTTGTGTATCTCTGGCTCAATGTGTATACCTGGTGTTTACCACTTCACTATCCAGCAAGCCATCGCAAAATTTGAATTGCAATACCTCAATAAATTTATATTTAAATAAAAATGGCAGTAGCAAAAGTTGACGCTGCCGGACAGACCACATCGACTGAAGAGCCACAACTTATCAACAAATTAGTAATAGATGACATTATATAGCAAGTACTTGTTACAAAAAGGTATACAACACACGTAAAATTCATCTGTTCCTCCAGTCATATGTATAGACCTGTTCAGCATAGCATTAACTTACGTATCAAGAGGCCTGGCATAGCCCTTAACCTTCTCTGCAAGGAGGGGGTTCTAAATCATTCAAAAAGAAGTATGCAATTTGCATTTATATCATTAAGCTGTTTTGTCAACTGCTGGAGAGCTTTTGTCCTGAAACGTTTTGGAGCCAGATTATGAAATGCCTCTATTTTCCAGATGCAGCTTCCACTTTGAAGCCAGGTTATGAAATGCCTCTATTTTCCAGATGGCTCATGGCTGATGCTTGTACAACTCGATGCACTGAGTTTAGTATCCAGCTGATGCGCAGAAACGTTGCAACCAGGCCATGTGGAGTATTTTGATGCCAGAGGCACATGTATTTGCCTGGTATCTCTGGTTTTGGATAAATGTTGCTGACCATTTAATGCAGCTAACCAGGCCAGTCATGGGTATTCGGATAGGAAATCCTGCTGATCATTTTGATGCAACTAACCAACTATCCTATGCAGGTAGTTCTTTTGCAACCTCTGATAATTTTTGTTTTCTCTAGGTGGCATGGGATTTCCATGTTGACATAAGGGTCCTCAATAGTCGCTTGAAACGATGGTAATGGGTCGAAATGGTGAGCTTGTTTCTGCCCGCCTAATTTTGCCATTTGATGTTATAGTCACAGTCAAGGAATCATTGCAGAAACGATCCCTCCTTTCTTCTGTTTGCCTATGTCGTGTGGCATTTATGTTATGGAAATCTTATAAATGATGGAAATTCCTGAGATCATTTCCTACGCTCAAAATTCTTTCCTTTTGAGCAATAGTTATGATTGCAGTTTCCAACATGTTCTGGTATATAACGAAAAGCGTAACCTAAATGTTCGAGCTGTTTTATGTTTGAGTTTGCAAATCCCTTGTACTTTATGAAGGTTGCTTAGATGTTGTGTTGGATAAGCTGAAATGTGTGTAGAAATTTAGCTTCACGTCCAAGGATTTTTGCCTCTTGGTGAATAAACTACCACAAATGTCAATCTCTCCCTTTCGTTATTCAAAATTTAGGGCTCTATTTCCTTTATTAAGATCTCAGGACCACTTGATTGCAGCTCAACAATATGCCAGCTCCATGAGGCTAGAATTACCCTTGAAGCTAGAATTACCATTATCTAAAGCATAGCTCTGTTCAGGAAGGAAAAGCATGCTACTTGCGGATGCCACACCAGTGAAAAGCTTCAGACATTGCTTCAGAAATGCTGCCTGCACAGTCTATAGTGTATCCGTAATATTCCTGCAGAATAATTAGTCCAGGTTGTTCCACTGATATATATCTGGAAATAGAAACTACCATCCATATATCTGGAAATAGAAAGTGTACTATCCTTGTGGATCTGAGCTCCTTTCATCACATCATGTTTATGTGATTTCGTAGAGACACGGAACAAAGGCCTGTAATGGCCAGCTGCTCATGCTGAATAATTTTTTAGCAGAAAGTGAGATGCACCATACATTGCAGAGACAACTTGCGCCAAGGCCGCTGATCCATGGAAAAGAATCTTGAGAGATCTCACATATAGTCTTTACGAAATACGACAGTTGGGATTTCTGCACCTAATCTAAAGTTCGTCTCTTACACAAATCGTGTGCACAATCTGAAGATGTATATGAAAAAGATGCAAAGAAGGCACGTGCTACAAGATCATGTCAGATTGATTCTGCAAAAGTTCCTGCTGGTGGGCTAGACTAGAATACATTGCTACACTGGAAGAGACATGAGAGGTGTAATTTCTGTTGAAGGCACCTTAGGAACATGCACAAACGAGTCTGAATGGGTGAAAATTTGAAGTATAAATTTTTTCATTGTTACACAAGTTCTCAAAAATAGAATCCAAGCTAACGATTTGCACTACTTTTTCAATGGCACCATTCCCAGCTACAAGGCAAAATACTTTTCTGAATAGCACCACTCTCAGCTGGGCTGGTTTGATCTCCAATGCTTCTAAAAACAACTTTGCCCAGCCAAGCAGCAGATTCCTGCTGGTGGTGCTGCAGAAGAAATATGAGAGCTGGGATTTCTGCTAAAAGCCGCTACGTAGAAACCCACGGGCGAGAAAAGACAGGAAATGGAAAGTTTTGAAAAGGTTAGCGGGTCTTGAAAAGGTCGAACATTTGCACTTTTAACAAAATAAAAGGACATTTTCCATTATCATCTCCCGAGATGTTACAAAAAGCGGACATTTCTAAATCAGGTTTTCCAAGCGACATTCTTAGCAGACGAAGAAGACTGCGATGGAGGAGGCGAGGAAGACTGCAATAGAAAACTCCTTCCGGATTCACCAACATAAGATACTGGGCGCAGGAGGAATGAGCCAGGTAAAGCTGTGTACACATCTTGAAAGCGGAAAGAAACTGGCCTGCAAAATTATCCCCAAGAGGAATCTAGGGACGCAAGAAAACAAGGCTGATGTGGTTCGAGAGATCAAAATCGGAAGCCTAATTGGGTCCAATCCACACATAGTGGCATGTAGGGCATCCTATGAAGATGCCTTCAATGTGTACATGTTAATGGAGCTTTGCAAGGGTGGAAGCCTACATGATTACATCTACGAGCGCGGGAGGCTCCAAGAAAATGAGGCAAGGTTGATATTCGGCCAAGTCGTAGAAGCCATGAAATTTTGCCACCACCACAACATCATCCATAGAGATCTTAAGCCGGAAAACATTCTTCTCACCGGCAACACTAGCTTGCAAGTAAAGGTAGCGGACTTTGGATTATCAGAATTTATCGACTCTCAAGACACCTTCTCCAAGATTAAGATTGTGGGAACGCCCAGTTATATGGCACCTGAGGCTTTGGACGGATGTTATGGGGCAGAAATCGATGTGTGGAGCGCTGGCCTCGTTCTTTATGAGATGCTCTCAGGTATCCAGATGTTTCCGTATAACGACTCACTCAAAGAGCTTGTTGATCATGTACGCTACCAAGTAATCAATCTTGAGAGGCTAAATGTGTCGGAAGAGGCTAAGGATATCATCTATCGCATGCTGCGTAGAGATCCAAAACAACGGCCTACATTTTCTCAAATATCACGACATCGCTGGTTTTGGTTTACAAGGCATGTACAATAAATCAACAATACACTACATTTGTGCATACATCTTCTTTTTCTTCTCGATGATCTAGGTTTCATCTATTTGTACATACATCTCCATTCTTCTATGTTGGAGGATTTATCAAAAGTTTATAAAGCCAACAAATGTGGCATTTTACGATATATATCATTTCCCATTGACAACTTACTTTTCATGTGTATGTGTACATTGCAAAATTCATTTTATCATGGCACTAGAAAAGGTGCCCAGCATTGCTGAGCATTCTGCCAAGCATAGATTCAAAAACTACTACTGAAGGTAATGAATTTAGATTGAGAACATAAATAGCCTAAGATATGCAAGAATGTACAAAATGAGTTAAATTGGCATCGCAAAAGGATGTTGTTTTGATTTGGAAAGTGTGATGTGGCTGTAGGATTGGAAGGTGTGGTTTGTGTTCGCTTGTCATCAATTTCCTTTTTCCAATGTACTTAAACAATGATTTTATAAGTTTTAAAGGGTCTTGAATTGCTTATCTTTGGGTTTGGGTGCAAGAGAAGAACATATTTTGACTATGGCAAGAAGATTTGTGGACACCACATCTTCCACCGTATGCTTGTGGCAAATATGGTAATGGTAATATTTTGATTTATAAAGACATTGGATATTATTTCAAGTTAAACTTAGTAGAGGCATTGTACAAAATAAGTTTTCTAATCAAATTGTAGATGTCGATGCAAGAGTTATAGGCCTTAAATATTATGTTTGACCTTAGACTCACTACAGATTCAAAATTGGCAGCAGCGTTGCAAATCTTCTTTAATGTGGATGCAGACTGGAGGGACTATGGAAGCAAACTCAAACCTGTGGCTTGAATGGTTGGAGAAATGATAGAAACATATTTTTTCAAAGAATTGCCCAAGCTTAGACCTTGGCAATGATGTGAAGGTTTGACCTTCAATGCTCCATAAAGTGGTTGCCACGTGAATAATAGCAAAGCCATTTTCACTTACAACCCTTGCACTACATGGTTTGCCCGTTAAAAAATCTATTCTATTCTATTCTATTCTATTCTATTCCCTTGCATATTGTCTGTTTTAACATCTGCCATAAATCTTGCTATGATTCATCATTTCCTACAAACATATTACAGGATTTGTATTTCTGAGTACACTATACAAATTAGGAAACTTTTTCTCCCTCAATATGTTAGAGAGATAATCTTGATGAATGCTACATCCTCTATTTCCTACCGTACCAAACATAAAAGAGTGCAAATATTTGTTCAAAATGTTCAATCCAAAAGCAAGCATCTTGCTCCATGCTATTAATACATCAATACATGAGGAGGTATTGCATGAGGATATATTGTTGAGCATTTATGAGAATAGAATAGAATAGAAATAAGAAGCGGTCAACTTTCATGAAGAGATCATGTAGTGCACACCTTGAAATTATTGGCTTCCTAAGAAACAACATCCTTGGACACCTTTTTTTGTGAAATTTAATGCTTCATACTGTATAGTCCATCGAAGAGTTTCAACCATTATTCCGCTAAGCCACTTGTCAAACATCCTAAAATTATAAAGCAACAAACTTCTATTTTATAATGTACAACATACTAAAAGCACCTTAATAAACACAACTAAAGTACAGTCTATAGCTTTTCTAGGCAGTAAACTTGTGTAGAGGATAGTGTCTCTAATGTCTAGCAGCAGTTGCAATGTTGTTAAGTAACTAATGCCATTGTGAGTGAAATTCACGTGTTGCCGATGAGCTCGAGTGTAATCCTTATTTTGGTAATGTTCTAGCCGAGCATGAATTTTATTTCTAATATATGCTAACAGGAACCATTAAGGGCAAATTGTATAAATACTGCTATTTTTTTGCAAAATTGTGAAAACGCCCCCGCGTTAGGGGTATTTTTGATAAAATGGCCATAACTTTCTTCTGATGAGCTCTTCAGATGAATTGTATATGAGATGATATCTTTCCATTCAAGCTAAAATCACTTGAATTGGAGTTTTTTTTTTTTTTATTATTATTATTAATATGACATGGCATTATGACAATAACAGTCAAGGAAATATATGGTATTAAGCTTACGCAGCATAAATTCTTCATGGATGAGTTACCAACGGTGGCTTAAAACAAATGATTAGCTTGTGTACGCTCATATTTGTACATTTGTGAAACAAGGGTGTGGACCTACACAACCTAAGTTCATGAACTGGTAACACGATGGCATGCAAAGGCTGGCAACCAAGTAATCAATCTTGAGAGGCTAAATGTGTCGGAAGAGGCTAAGAATATCATCTATCGCATGGTGTGTAGAGATCCAAAACAACGGCCTACATTTTCTCAAATATCACGACATCGCTGGTTTTGGTTTACAAGGCATGCACAATAAATCAACAATACACTAGATTTGTGCATACATCTTCTTTTTCTTCTCGATGATCTAGGTTTCATCTATTTGTACATACATCTCCATTCTTCTATGTTGGAGGATTTATCAAAAGTTTATAAAGCTAACAAATGTGGCATTTTACGAGGCTTTCTCTCTCTAGGGTTTACAATCTCTCTCTAGACCCAAAACCCCCAAACCCCCAAAAGGCGCTCCACCCGCCTTCCCGAGCCCCCAAACTGGATTCTAAGCACCCTTGAGGCAGCCAGAGACCCCTCAGACTTTGGAGCCCTCAAAACCCCCACACCTGCTGTAGTTGGCCTGCAATAATTGTGAGTGATGTTCTATTCTAATCTATGAGAAGCAGTGGCAGTAGATTAGAGCAGTGGCATGTTAAATGGTGTCGTGTTATACAAAGCTTTGGAAAGACCTATGAGAAGCAGTGGCAGTAGGTCAAAGTCAAAGTCAAAGGTGGTGGGCACCCCCTACCCGGGTGTTGCTGGGCTCGCTAGAAACACACCGACACCCCCTGCCCACCACTTAGGGTTTCCGTTGACTAGCCCAAAAGGTGCTCTGCCCGCGTTCTTGAGTCCCCAAATTCAATTCTAGGCACCCTTTCCGCAGCCAGAGACCCCTCAAACTTTGGGAGTCATGGCCACAGAAGATGGGCCGGCCTGGGAAACCCAAGGCGAGGGCCCGCCGCACAAACGGTCCCGATCAGCCATCATGGACAGGGGAGAGTCATCCTCCATGAAGAAGGAGGCTCGAGCTAAGGCTAAGGCCCCCTCAGCGAGGCCAGCCCGGCCGGAAGGGATTAATTGCTCAGACCACATAGGAACTCCTGCCTCGGCAGAGAATTGGAGCCACGTCAAAGCGGGAATGGAGGCTAACAAAGGCTCGTGTGAGGCTAAAGGTCACCGGGCTGGCATGGCGGTGGAGATGGAGTCCTCGGCATCCCATGTGCTCAAAAGGCAAATCGGGTCGAAGAACCGTATCACAAAGCTTGGAGACCCGCATGTCGCGATGTGGAAGATGGCCTTGGCCTTGCACACCTCGAAATTATAAAGAAAAACAGCAGAGGTCGCCGGCATACGGGTCTTAATAGACACGGTAGCGGTTCATCACTCGACACCATGACACCGAGAGGGAGCGTCAATGCGGCAGACGATGGTCACGCCCGCTAATGCCATTGTGGAGGTAGAGGCGCCCACCACCATGGCATAATGGGAGCCTTAGGCTGCGTTCTAGGCGGCCATACGCCGTGATCTTCTCGCAGTAAGATCATTAACAGCAAGCCCGCCCTGCCCCCGACGCCTTTGGGGCTGGCTCGAAAGCCCGCCAAAATCGCCAGCCCGAGCTCCGGGGGTTGCGGGCAACCATCCACGCAAAAATTTGTTGGGTCTCCCTTACCGGTGTTCATAGTCACCGCAAAGCCGGTCTGCGGGAGATGGCCAAGCGGCATAGGGCGCTCAAGAGTTCTGCTCCCCATGACTTCACCGGGGGCGAACAGCGGCTCATCGGGCGCTATCCCGCCACGCTTTCCACGGAGGCCCACGCGCCCCACCGCTGCTTGCCCGGCTCTCCGGCCACTCCACGCCATCCCGGCCACACTCCGGTCACTCCCGCCATCCCGGCCACCACCACCACCCCCGGCCAGGGACCCGGCCTTACGCCCACCTTGGACCCGCAGCCGCGGGGGCTCCGGGAGGCCTTGGTGGAGGAGAGGCCACAATCGGTAGTTCGAGGCATGCGAGCGCAGGAGGGGAGAGTCTCACCACCACATCCGAACACACATTCTCGATCGGATGACATTCCGGGGCGATTCACATTTCTCGAGCAGCCGGCATGGGGCTCAGGCCCGGGCCGTGACCGCATTGTCATATTCCGCGGTTGCGGATGCAGTGCGTGATGCCATATTAGCGCCGGGGGCGGATGTTGAAGGGGACATCCACATGCGTGGGCCGGGACCTCACACCCGTGCAACGGGAGGCCTTGAGACAGAGCTTGTCGGGTGGAGGAGGCATTAAGCCAGCGGGTGCCGGGGGATGGTTGGCGGGATGCACATTTTTCGGCGGACACGCTCTGCTGCGGAACCCGCGGCCCCAACCCGCAGTACCGCGGCCACATACGCTTCTACTACCCGGCCCCCCCCCTTCTCCTCGCTCCTACTCCTCCCCTCGTATTGCCCCCTCTGACCACATCTTTGCCTCCGCTCCATCTACTTCTCACTTTCGACCTCGCTTCCGATCCTCCCCCGCGACTTCGGTACGCGCGCCCGCATCCCTGGCCGACAAATAGGGAATTGTGCCTCGGGTGGTCTCATGGAATTATCCGAGGCTTCCCTTGGCGAAGGGGGGACGGTCCCGAACTTTCGTGGCGCCCGGTATGGATCTCATCTTCCTCATGGAACATGGGAGCATCTTTGGAGCCGCACAGCTACGATTTCTTGGGGTTACCAACATTTCTGGTCTTCAATACATACGGGGGCCGTGGGGTCATGGGGAGTGGCTTGCTACTCACCGGGACAACCTTGGCACATTGGGTTACCCTCCGGAAGGCAGATTGGACCCAACCGGTACCGGGTTCGTGTGCATAATACCGGTGGCAACCCTCTTTTTTTCGGCGCTTTATTTCCCTCAGACAAAGACACCTTCTATCGCGGCCACCCCGTCGCGGATAGGATGGACCCGTATGTCGATCTATATGATGATATCTGGCGGCATCGGCCGGTTGGGTAGGGTCGTCCTTCTTGGAGATTTCAATGCACCTGGACAGAGTAGAGCAGCCCATGCGACTTGACCCCCTCGGCCGACGATGTCCCCGCTTACGCCTTGGTAGCACGGCCACGCTGGTCGGATGACGCCGGCCAGTCACTGGCTTTGTGACAGTTGCTCACTGCTATGTGGCATTTTGACTTGATAATTTGCAATGGCCTTTCCACAAGGGCCCGATTCACCAAAGTGCACATGCAGAAAAAGGACAATCGTGGGGAGGGTCTAGTGTGGTGGACTATGTGCTTGTAGTTGCGCAAAGATATGCATCTCATCGGTCGTTTCGGGGTGGGCATAGGCGGTCGGGATGAGGAGGTCGACTTCATCACCTCCCACTTTATTTGGACTGGTTTGGCGAGCCGCCAGAACCCCCACTATGCCAGCCCTCGCCGGCCCGGTTGAGACTCGATTATGAGCGTGCAGGACTACTACGAGATGCTCATGGACGCCCTCCCGGAAATCTGCGCACCTCCACACTAGAATGTAAAGCAGACAGCATCCCGGTGACTTCGCTATTACGGGATGCGGCGGACAGGTGCTTTGGCGACCCCCCCGCCGCCGCCGTGGTCAAGAACATTCCCGCGAACCGGCGGTTTGATGCGGATCGTAAAGAACGCAAGCGGCAGCGCCGCCACATTCGGGATCCGTGTACCCGCCAGTTAGGCCATCCGCATCGCGCGCCATCCGAAGGGACACAAAGGCGCCGTACCTTGCCAAGCATCGTGGGGAGATGTTCGGCCTGCTGGACACTCATCCTCAACCTTTTGGCGCAGAGTGCTTCAAGGCCAGCCCCAACCTCTGGGGACATCACACCCGCGAAGGGGAGGAAGTACTTTTGGCAGCTCTATGACCCGCCCAGGGGGCCAGCATCGCCCATACCCCCACGATGGCCCCCCATTGGTTCTCGTGGACGAGGATGTTGAGGAGGATGTTGAGGATGTTGAGGATGTCTCCGCTATGAGCATCTCCTAAGATAGTCCTCTCACCGCTCATAATCGAAGTCTCAACCGAGGACAGCCGCCAGGGTCAAGCGGGGGGGTTCCCGGGCGTCGCCAAACCAGGTCCAAATAAAGTGGGAGGTGATCTCAGTCGACCTCCTCATCCCCACCGCCTGTGCCCACCCCGAAACGATCGATGAGATGCATATCTTGGCGCAACTACAAGCACATAGTCCACCACACTAGACCCTCCCCGATTGTCCCAATCGCATGTGCACTTGCAAGAATCGGGCCACCGTGGAAAGGCCATTGCAAATTATCAAGTCAAAAATGCCACATAGCAGAGCAACCGTCACAAAGCGAAAGTGACTGGCCGGCTATCCGACCCCGGGCACACTACTTGACTATATCTTTACGCCGCGGGACATCGCCAGCGAGGGGGTCAAGTCGCATGGGCCGCTTGTATTCCCCGCCCGTTGAAATCGCCAAGAAGGACGAATGATACCCAACCGCCGATGCCGCCAGATGTCATCATATAGATCGACATATGGGTCCATCCTATCCGCACGGAGTGGCTACGATAGAAGGTGCCGTAAGCTCGTTTTGAGGGAAATAACAGCGCCGAAAAAGGGGTTGCCACCGGTATTATGCACACGAACCCGTAAGTACCGTGTCCCCCTCTGCCAACACTTTTGGGGTAACCATTGATCCAAGGTTGTCCCCCGAGTAGCAAGCCACTCCACCATGACCCCGCACCATCCGCATGTGTATTGAAGACCGATGTTGGTAACCCACACCCCGTCAGGTAGCCTCACCAGATGCCCCATGTTCCATGAGAAAGATGAGATCCATACCGGCCACGTAGAGTTCGGGACTGCCCCTTCCCAAGGGAAGCCTCATATCCTTTCCATGAGACCCCACCCTCCACAATTCCTATTTGTTAGATAGCCTGGTATGGATGTCAGTCGCCACCTAGGGTGGGGTTCCCTCGAGGAGAAGTAGATGGAGCTAGGCAAAGGGTGTGGTCAGAGGGCGTATGCCATGCGCGAGGGGATCACCAGTAGGAGCCGCTATGATTGGGTTGGGGCCATCGGTCTCAGCATCTGTTCCACCGTCGGTCGAAAAATGTGCATCCCGCCGGGGTCAACTTTGGGGCGGCACTCTTTGGCTTAACACGAATGCCTTGGACCCCGCGAAGGCCCCTTTTGCCTGCCCTGCACTTGGGTGAAACCTGTGAGGTCCCCTATCCCCACGCATGGATGTCCCCTTCAACATCCGCCCCGGGCGCGCATTCATGGACATCATCGCCTATTTTCAACCGTGAAAGACAATTACCACGCCCGGATGCCGGCTCCCCATGCCGGGCTTACGAGAAATGTGAACGGCCTCGAATGAGTCCGGATGGAGAATGTGTGTTGAGGTTGTGGAGACTCTCCCCGTTCGCCATGCCTGGAACGCAACAGGAGCACTCCGAGTTGCGCATGCCCGCTGGGTCCAAGGTGGGCTGGGCCGGGCCCCGTGGCCGGGGTGGGTGGTGGTATCTAGATGCTTGGGAGGACCGGAGTGGGGCCCCATGGCTCTAGTGGCAGGAGAAAATGGCCTATTACAGGGGCACATCAACCAGGTGCGGGCCCGGGGCCACGCGGGCCCTGCCGCTGCTTCTACCGCCTCGAAAGCGGGAGCACACTCATTGCCTCCATTCGCCGCCCACCATCTTCGCCGCAGACCGGGCCGCAAAATGATTGGGAACCCCACGGTAGGGAGACCCCGCCGCTCGCCGCCAAACGGGATGGCCATTGAGGAGCTGAGTCTCCACGCTAGCGAGAGCTGCCCGCTCAGCCCCAAAGACCGCCAGCCGAGGGCCGGGTTTAGTACGGCCGACCTTTTGCCGATGAAGATCCCGGTGCCGTTCGGGCCGGGGTCGCATCCAGCGGTACCGCGGCTCCCCGTACATGGTGGTGGCTGGCCCCTCTACCGACCGGTGACAGGGACCATCGCCTGGTGCATGATTAAGCCCCTATCCTTGGTCATGGTGTCCGTGAGTTTATGAAGGAATGGGCGAGGTAAAGTTGTGTACACATCTTGAAAGCGGAAAGAAACTGGCCTGCAAAATTATCGCCAAGAGGAATCGGGAACGCCGTTTTCGAACAAGGTCCGCTGGGTGGTTCGAGAGATCAAAATCGGAAGCCTAATTGGGTCCAATCCACATATAGTGGCATGCAGGGCATCCTATGAAGATGCCTTCAATGTGTACATGCTATTGGAGCTTTGCAAGGGTGGAAGCCTACATGATTACATCTATAAGCGCGGGAGGCTCCAAGAAAATGAGGCAAGGTTGGTATTCGGCCAAATCGTAGAAGCCATGAAGTTTTGCCACCACCACAACATCATCCATAGAGATCTTAAGCCGGAAAACATTCTTCTCACCGGCAGCACTAGCTTGCAAGTAAAGGTGATGTGGCTGTAGGATTGGAAGGTGTGGTTTGTGTTCGCTTGTCATCAATTTCCTTTTTCCAATGTACTTAAACAATGATTTTATAAGTTTTAAAGGGTCTTGAATTGCTTATCTTTGGGTTTGGGTGCAAGAGAAGAACATATTTTGACTATGGCAAGAAGATTTGTGGACACCACATCTTCCACCGTATGCTTGTGGCAAATATGGTAATGGTAATATTTTGATTTATAAAGACATTGGATATTATTTCAAGTTAAACTTAGTAGAGGCATTGTACAGTTTTTTAATCAAATTGTAGATGTCGATGCAAGAGTTATAGACCTTAAATATTATGTTTGACCTTAGACTCACTACAGATTCAAAATTGGCAGCAGCGTTGCAAATCTTCTTTAATGTGGATGCAGACTGGAGGGACTATGGAAGCAAACTCAAACCTGTGGCTTGAATGGTTGGAGAAATGATAGAAACATATTTTTTCAAAGAATTGCCCAAGCTTAGACCTTGGCAATGATGTGAAGGTTTGACCTTCAATGCTCCATAAAGTGGTTGCCACGTGAATAATAGCAAGCCATTTTCACTTACAACCCTTGCACTACATGGTTTGCCCGTTAAAAAATCTATTCTATTCTATTCTATTCCCTTGCATATTGTCTGTTTTAACATCTGCCATAAATCTTGCTATGATTCATCATTTCCTACAAACATATTACAGGATTTGTATTTCTGAGTACACTATACAAATTAGGAATCTTTTTCTCCCTCAATATGTTAGAGAGATAATCTTGATGATGCTACATCCTCTATTTCCCACCGTACCAAACATAAAAGAGTGCAAATATTTGTTCAAAATGTTCAATCCAAAAGCAAGCATCTTGCTCATGCTATTAATACATCAATACATGAGGAGGTATTGCATGAGGATATATTGTTGAGCATTTATGAGAATAGAATAGAATAGAAATGAGAAGCCGGTCAACTTTCATGAAGAGATCATGTCGTGCACACCTTGAAATTATTGGCTTCCTAAGAAACAACATCCTTGGACACCTTTTTTTTTTTGTGAAATTTGATGCTTCAAGAAAATACAAAATGAATTAAATTGGCATCGCAAAAGGATGTTGTTTTGATTTTATCATGGCACTAGAAAAAGTGCCTAGTGTTGCTGGGTGTTCTGTTAGGCATAGATTCAAAAACTACTACTGAAGACAATGAATTTAGATTGAGAACATAAATAAGATATGCAAGAATGTACAAAATGAGTTAAATTGGCATCGCAAAAGGATGTTGTTTTGATTTGGAAAGTGTGATGTGGCTATAGGATTAGAAGGTGTGGTTTGCGTTTGTTTCTCATCAATTTCCTTTTCCCAATGTACTTAAACAACGATTTTATAAGTTTAAAAGGGTCTTGAATTGCTTATCTTTGGGTTTGGGTGCAAGAGAAGAGCATATTTTGACTATGGCAAGAAGATTTGTGGACACCACATCTACCACCTTATGCTTGTGGCAAATATGGTAATAATGGTAATATTTTGATTTATAAAGACATTGGATATTATTTCAAGTTAAACTTAGTAGAGGCATTGTACAAAATAAGTTTTCTAATCAAATTGTAGATGCCGATGCAAGAGTTATAGGCCTTAAATAAGGTGCCTCTATGTTTGCATTCTTTTGCAACCTTAGACTCACTATACATTCAAAATTAGCAGCGGCGTTGCAAATCTTCTTTAACGTGGACGCAGACTGGAGGGACTATGGGAGCAACCTCAAACCTGTGGCTTGAATGGTTGGAGAAATGTTGTGTTGAGGATCGTCTCTTGACATTGCTACATTAGAAGAGACATGAGAGGTGTAATTTCTGTTGAAGGCACCTCATGAACATGCACAAACGAGTCTGAATGGGTGAAAATTTGAAGTATAAATTTTTGCATTGTTACACAAGAGTATAACCTAGACACATGCTCTAAAAACTAGAATCCAAGCTAACGATTTGCACTACTTTTTCAATGGCACCACTCCCAGCTACAAGGCAAAATACTTTTCTGAACAGCACCACTCTCAGCTGGGCTGGTTTGATCTCAAATGCTTCTAAAAACAAATTTGCCCAGCCAAGCAGCATGGTAGTGCTGGGATTTCTGCTAAAAGCCGCTACGTACGTTAGATGGACACTACGTTAGGTTTCACTTAGAAACCCACGGACGAGAAAAGACAGGAAATGGAAAGTCTTGAAAAGGTTAGCGGGTCTTGAAAAGGTCGAACATTTGCACTTTTAACAAAATAAAAGGACATTTTGCATTATCTCTCGAGATTTTACAAAAAGCGGACATTTCTAAATCAGGTTTTGCAAGCGACATTCTTAGCAGACGAAGAAGACTACGATGGAGGAGGCCACGAAGACTGCAATAGAAAACTCCTTCAAGATTCACCAACATAAGATACTGGGTGGAGGAGGAATGGGCGAGGTAAAGTTGTGTACACATCTTGAAAGCGGAAAGAAACTGGCCTGCAAAATTATCGCCAAGAGGAATCTGGGAACGCCAGAAAACAAGGCTGCTGTGGTTCGAGAGATCAAAATCGGAAGCCTAATTGGGTCCAATCCACATATAGTGGCATGCAGGGCATCCTATGAAGATGCCTTCAATGTGTACATGCTATTGGAGCTTTGCAAGGGTGGAAGCCTACATGATTACATCTATAAGCGCGGGAGGCTCCAAGAAAATGAGGCAAGGTTGGTATTCGGCCAAATCGTAGAAGCCATGAAGTTTTTCCACCACCACAACATCATCCATAGAGATCTTAAGCCGGAAAACATTCTTCTCACCGGCAGCACTAGCTTGCAAGTAAAGGTAGCGGACTTTGGATTATCAGAATTTATCGACTCTCAAGACACCTTCTCCAAGATTAAGATTGTGGGAACGCCCAGTTATATGGCACCTGAGGCTTTGGACGGATGTTATGGGGCAGAAATCGATGTGTGGAGCGCTGGCCTCGTTCTTTATGAGATGCTCTAAGGTGTCCAGATGTTTCCGTATAACGACTCACTCAAAGAGCTTGTTGATCATGTACGCTACCAAATAATCGATCTTGAGAGGCTAAATGTGTCGGAAGAGGCTAAGGATATCATCTATCGCATGCTGCGTAGAGATCCAAAACAACGGCCTACATTTTCTCAAATATCACGACATCGCTGGTTTTGGTTTACAAGGCATGCACAATAAATCAAGAATACACCACATTTGTGCATACATCTTCTTCTTGATGATCTAAGTTTCATCGTCTATTTGTACATACATCTCCATTCTTCTATGTTGGAGGATTTATCAAAAGTTTATAAAGCCAATTAAATGTGGCATTTTACAATATATCATTCCCCATTGACAACTTATTTTTCATGTGTATGTGTACATTGCAAAATTCATTTTATCATGGCACTAGAAAAAGTGCCCAGCGTTGTTGGGTGTTCTGTCAGGCATAGATTCAAAAACTACTACTGAAGACAATGAATTTAGATTGAGAACATAAATAAGATATGCAAGAATGTACAAAATGAGTTAAATTGGCATCGCAAAAGGATGTTGTTTTGATTTGGAAAGTGTGATGTGGCTATAGGATTGGAAGGTGTGGTTTGTGTTTGTTTCTCATCAATTTCCTTTTTCCAATGTACTTAAACAACGATTTTATAAGTTTAAAAGAGTCTTGAATTGCTTATCTTTGGGTTTGGGTGCAAGAAAAGAACATATTTTGACTATGGCAAGAAGATTTGTGGACACCACATCTACCACCGTATGCTTGTGGCAAATATGGTAATGGTAATATTTTGATTTATAAAGACATTGGATATTATTTCAAGTTAAACTTAGTAGAGGCATTGTACAAAATAAGTTTTCTAATCAAATTGTAGATGCCGATGCAAGAGTTATAGGCCTTAAATATTAAGTGCATCTACGTTTGCATTCTTTTGCAACCTTAGACTCACTATAGATTCAAAATTGGCAGCGGCGTTGCAAATCTTCTTTAACGTGGACGCAGACTGGAGGGACTATGGGAGCAACCTCAAACCTGTGGCTTGAATGGTTGGAGAAATGTTGTGTTGAGGATCGTCTCTTGAAATTCTCTTCATTTCAGGTTGTCATTCTCGTTCTCTATTGTATTCTTCCTACGAATATAGAAACATAGTTTTTCAAAGAATTGCCCAAGCTTAGACCTTGGCAATGATGTGAAGGTTTGACCTTCAATGCTCCATACAGTGGTTGCCATGTGAATAATAGCAAGACATTTTCACTTACAACCCTTGCATATTGTCTGTTTTAACATCTGCCATAAATCTTGCTATGATTCATCATTTCCTAACATATTGCAGGATTTGTATTTCTGAGTACACTATACAAATTAGGAACCTTTTTCACCCTCTATATGCTACATCCTCTATTTCCTACCGTACAAAACATAAAAGAGTGCAAATATTTGTTCAAAATGTTCAGTCCAAAAGCAAGCATCTTGCTCATGCTATTAATACATCAATACATGAAGAGGTATTGCATGAGGATATATTGTTGAGCATTTATGAGAATAGAATAGAATAGAAATGAGAAGCCGGTCAACTTTCATGAAGAGCCGTGTCGTGGACACCTTGAAATTATTGGCTTCCTAAGAAACAACATCCTTGGACACCTTTTTTTTGTGAAATTTGATGCTTCATACTGTATAGTCCATCGAAGAGTTTCAACCATTATTCTGCTAAGCCACTTGTCAAACATCCTGAAATTATAAAACAAAATTCTAATTTATAATGTACAACATACTAAAAGCACCTTAATAAACACAACTAAACTACAGTCTATAGCTTTTCTAGGCAGTAAACTTGTGTAGAGGATAGTGTCTCAATGTCTAGCAGCAGCTGCAATGCTGTTAAGTAACTAATGCCATTGTGAGTGAAATTCACGTGTTGCCGGTGAGGTCGAGTGTAATCCTTATTTTGGTAATGTTCTAGCCGAGCATGAATTTAATTTCTAATATATGATAGCAGGTACCATTAAGAGCAAATTGTATAAATACCGCTATTTTTTTGCAAAATTGTGAAAATGACCTAGTGTTAGGGGTATTTTTGATAATATGGCCATAACTTTCTTCTGATGATCCAAATAGAAATGTGTTCTTTAGATGAATTGTATTTGAGATGATATCTTTCCATTCAAGCTAAAATCACTTGAATTGGAGTCCGGAATCACAAGTTATATTTTTTTTTTAAACACAAATAAACCGTAAATAGGGGTAATTTTACAATTTGCCCTATTATTATTATGTCATTGTTGTCATTATTATTATTAGTATATCTTGAACATATATTGATAGGCCATTTTATAACATACCATTCCGGTAAGGGACTCGCAAAGAACACAAAAAACTGGCGCTTTCTCATCTCTCAGCAGTATCCATGGCTTCTATTCTTTGATCTCATGCGGAGGAGGGGCTTCTTTTTGCATGAGCTACTCTTTCTTGACCATTCATATCCTTTCTAACCTCTTCTATCTTTGCCCTTTTGTCCGGCATAGGACAATCTTTAACTTTTCTCCTCGGATTTAGTATTTGAAGTTCTCTGGTATCGGGATGTTGTTGGTTTCATGCGAGTCGCAGTGTAAGAATGTCATCGATTCGCGTAGCGGATCGACATTCTTGCACAAGACGAGCATGCATGCATTGCATGCGTCGCATGCATGCATCGCATGCATTTTTAGGCCGTTCATCAGGTTGGGGGATCGCTATTTATTGCAGAGTTCTTCATCGACGTTTCATCGGCGCTTTCTCATCTCTCAGCAGTATCCATGGCTCCCATGCTTCCCCCCCTTAAAATTGTTATTTATATATTCATATTTGTTATAATTGTCGCGTGGCACGCGTGACCAGCCCCTCGCTTTTTCGAGGTGTAAATATTGTTTTTTGTCACGTGGCACGCGTGACCAGCCCCTCGCTTTTCGAGGTTTTTTCGCTATTGGTTTTTCTGTTGGTGATGTGCAGGTCCAGGAGTGATGCGCGACTTCGGTATTCTCTGTGGAGCGTGGGTTTTTTTTGTGGGAGCGTTTAGCAGCCCTGCGTTGTCCAAGCCCCTTGTCGAGATTTTATCGCTAGGGTCTTTCCTCGAAAACCTGAAAGGGCGGGGTTTTTTAATCCCAGCGATAAGCTCTCGGCAGGTACACTAGCCAACATCTGTAGCACACAATTTTATTTGGAGTCCAGGTGTTATAACTGGATATTTCCTATGTTTTTCATTTTTTGGGTAGCCTGCGATGTTTTTCTACAATGGTATAGGGTGGGTAGCTGCACATCGCAGGCTACCCAAAAAATGAAAGACATAGGGAATATCCAGTTATAACACCTGGACCCCAAATAAAATTGTGTGCTACAGATGTTGGCTAGACCTGCCGAGAGCTTATCGCCGGATTAAAAACCCCACCCTTCGGTTTTCGAGGAAAACCCCTAGCGATAAAAATCTCGGCAAGGGGCTTGACAACGCAGGTCGCTAAACGCTCCCACAAAAAAACCCACAGTCCACGAGAATAATCAAGTCGCCAAGCATCACCCCGACCCGCACATCACCAACAGAAAACCAATAGAGAAAAACCCTTGAAAAGCTTAGGGTTGATCACGATGCCGCGTACACGACAAAAAAACAATATTTACACCCTCGAAAAAGTTTAGGGCTGGTCACGCCGCGCACGCCGACAATTTTAACAATAATGAACATATAAATAACAATTTTAAGAGGGGGAGGGTGGGAGCCATGGATACTGCTGAGAGATAAGAAAGCGTCGATGAACAGTCGATGAAGAACTCTGCAATAAATAGCGATCCCTCAATCTGATGAACGGCCTAAAAATGCATGCATGCATTGCATGCTCATCACAGCAGCAGTATACAATGTGTGGTAAAATCTGAATGGGGAGCTGACCATAGGAATAATGTCTAGCTACCCCATAATGAAATAAGAAAATAAGCAAAGGCAAGAGAGAGGACAATGGCGACAACTTCTCATCGGGATAAAAAAACCCCGCCCTTTCGGGTTTTCGAGGAAAACCCTAATGAGAAATGGTCGCCAATGGCCTCGAGGATGCCTTGAAGAGCAAGGTAGGAAATTGGTGAAGCCAGCCCAAATGCGCATCAATGCCATGGAATATGTGAAACCTGGAAAAAGGGGAGAAATGCTTAGAAAGTACCCGTTAAACATTAATAAAATAGGTACAACCATGGCAGGCAAGCACCCCCTAAGAAAATAGTCCCCAGAAAACAAAAACACCCTTTAGACGTTAGAAACCATAAACAAACATATATAGAAATAGAAAACATCACCGAGAGGTGGAAAAAGAAAAATAGCATCACCAATAGGTGGAAAAAAAAAATAGCATCACCAACAGGTGGAAATCATCTAGCATCACCAACAGGTGGAAATCATCTAGCATCACCCAACGGGTGGAAAAACATAGAGATAGCATCACCCAATGGTGGAAAATAATTTGCATCACCCATCGGGTGGAAAGAAAGCATCACCCAACGGGTGGTCAGTACTGAACAAAAACATATAAGAAATAGACGATCATAATCACCATAGCAACACCCAATGAGTGGAGGATAATACAGTTAGTATTGAAAAAGAAATAAACATTAACATGAAACAAACTCCAAACTATATAAAAGAGCGGGTAGGGAGGGAAGCAATGGGCAAAGAAGAGACGCTGCTGTGAGAAGACACCGATAACCAACCACGAGAATGAATAGTGCATATATAGCTGCTCGTCCCTTCCCAGAATGCCGATCCGATGGCTCGGATCGATGCCTATTCTGGTAAGGGACTCGCAAAGAACACAAAAACTGGCCGACAACCGGAGAACTTCCTATATAAGCCACGCCGACGAGAAACATCAAGACATGGAGTCCAAACTATATGAAACCCACTTTAGAAACATAGGACATATATCCCTACATAGGCTAGAATAGTATTCAAAACTTCAAGAGAAATAACCAAGATCAATAGAGTAAAAAATGTTCGAAAAAAAATGATAAAGATACCCACATGCATGTATCTAGACAAAATTGAATAAACCAACCAAAAAGACTCGGTGAAAGAAAAGGTTCAAAGGAATATTTACAAATGAATAAGTGTTAGTTAAGGAAATGATACCTGGTTATAGGTAGATATATGGCATGTTGACAAACTAATGGTTAAGATAAGGAGGGGTAATGTATGGTTAGTGATACATAGAGATAAACGCGATTGCATGGCGAAAATAAACCCCTGGGAAGCAAGTCATTCTAGACACAAGTGCATTGAAGAACGCTGCGGCAAAACTACAATGGTGGAGTTTGAGGTTGCAAAGCTTCCATCCCTAAGTTAATCGCAATAAACCAAGGGAAGTGTTAGTGAAAACATCGAATAAAGCCAACCACATGAAAATAACGTATCACCTTGAGCTCATTTTCTAGGGAGAAGATGAAAAAATATAAGACCTCCAAGAAAAGATAGATGAGTCTATATAAGAAGAATAGAGTGCTTTGATCACAATACAAGTCCCAAAATAAAAAATGCCATTGATCTAGCAACAACATTTTATCTCCTACATGCACAATGATGGTCCACCATAATAATGCACAAGAAAATCATACAAATCAATTTTTGAAGCACGACAATATGTGCCATGCAATAAGGAAGGAAATGCCCAAGAAAATACAACAAATTAACTCCAAAAAATGAAAAGCAAATAACAGTATTAGGGGGACTGAGTGGAGATCGAGTTTAAAGTCGAGGTTGAGGTCAAAAGCATAGCCAAAATGGATAAAGAGGGCAAGCACCAATGACTGGGTTAAAAACAACGACTCATTGAATTGGCAGCGGTCAAGCTTGTTCTAATATGAGAGGATCAACCATAAGTTGGCAAGAGAAGCCCAGTTAGAGCTATCTATTATGAGAGGATAAAAACATAAGCGGATGAGATGAGGCCCGTGAAAGTGAAATCTGTACGATGACTAGAATATAAGAAGCATACGTTCGCGGGAAAATTAAACTTAACCCACTAAACCGAAAAAAATGGATTGACAATACCATTGCTTGAACTCTCATCCATAAAGTGGCAAACCCAGACCTTAACAACACTATATATTTTTAGATTTGTTAGTATATAAAATGGAATTCCTATAAATGTATAAAATGGAAAAAGGGCAATTAAACTTGTCTGTGCAAAATCCGAACAGCAGAAGGGAGCGCAGAGCACACTTGGAGAAAGCGGAGCAGCATGCATGGCCAGATTAGGAACAGTTAAAATTGACGGAGTATGCCGAGATGAGATGATTTATCAGAGTACGCTCAGTTGCCCAAGTCTCTATGAATTGATTTTACTCTGACGAATCCGCCCTGCATGCAACCAAATAACACAAAGAGAGATACCAGAGCCGCCTTCAAACCGTTGGGGTCACTGGATCAGCATGCGAGAAAACGCTACTCCTTCAATTGACATGCATAAATCAGCCAGTATGCACGAGGCAATTGTGTTCCAAGATGCCTGAGCTGCCCAAGTCTCTATGAATTGATTCGATTCTGATGAATCCGCCCTGCATGCAATAAAATACCACAAAGAAAGATACCAGGGCCGCCTTCAAATCGTGGGTGTCCCTGTGAGGAAATCAACCGTCTGCCATCTCAATTTGTGAATCCTCCTCATAGCATGCAAAGCAAAAATTTACTTTCAAGAAGCCATGCGGAACAGCAAGCGAAAGGGGAAGGAAAAAGGAAGAACAGTCTAAAAGGCAAGAAAAGAGGAAGAATGATCTAAAGAAGGAAGAGCAATCTCAAAGGGAAGAAAAGAGGATGGATAGAGCCAAGGGAAGCAATGGGCAAGGAAGAGACGTTGCTTTGAGAAGACGCCGATAACTAACCACGAGATGCCTTCAATGTGTACATGCTATTGGAGCTTTGCAAGGGTGGAAGCCTACATGATTACATCTATAAGCGCGGGAGGCTCCAAGAAAATGAGGCAAGGTTGATATTCGGCCAAGTCGTAGAAGCCATGAAATTTTGCCACCACCACAACATCATCCATAGAGATCTTAAGCCGGAAAACATTCTTCTCACCGGCAACACTAGCTTGCAAGTAAAGGTAGCAGACTTTGGATTATCAGAATTTATCGACTCTCAAGACACCTTTTCCAAGATTAAGATTGTGGGAACGCCCAGTTATGTGACGGGCCTGGCCAGTTAACCTCTCGGTAACTGGAGATCCCATCGATCTCTACCGTTGGATCTATTTAACCGTTGCAACTCAAGAAATTAATACATGCATACTTAGGTAAAGAATTTAATCTTTATACGTGCTCTAAGGTCCCAAAAATATTATACTTGCCATTGCTCGGCAAAATCCCACAAAACAACCAAAGTTTACAAATAATTATAGTTTAAGCCGATCCATAATAATAATAGTTATATTAATCAAATGCATTATCTAGCAATCCACACACTTCTACTCTCGCCATTCTGCAGCTTGGCTACTTTCCGGAGCATCTCGCACTTCTGCTTACACCATTTAACCACGGGGTTAGTCACACGGACTAAGTGGGAATCGGGGATTTAGAATATATCAAGCATCAATTACCACAAGCATTAACTTAGAACAATAATTTAGCCTTACCGTAACCTCGCCCCTGCAATCCAAGTTACTAGTCCAACCAACATAAACACATTGCATAATTATGCTAAGCACAACCATTGCAACTTGATTCTAGCATTAAATACCACATATACCCTAGCCAAGCAACCATAGCATCAACATTGCAACCAATATTCCTCTGGGTCTGAGCAAGGTCAACTCGGCTGATCAGGCCAGTGACATAGAGGCGGGGTAACCACGTGTGTACACACCCTTCCACGCTGCGTCCAGCATTGGAGGACCACTTACTGTGCATGACGTTGTACCTTACGGTACCAACGCCCGATGTTCAAAATACCATTTACATAGCACTGTGCAAACCGTGAGTCTAGACCATCGCACCTAGACTCCGGCCCCAGAGGTCTATATCAAAGAATTTCACCATATACAATTACATACAATTCACCATCATGCCCATGCCTTAACATACTCAACATCAAATAATTCCATAATTCACACATGAAATGTCTAACCATCTATCTATATATAATAATAAAGGAGTTTTGTGATAGTCTGTGCGCAATCTTGCGCGTTGAATTTTTTTAAATTATTTTTATCCCTTCGATCTATCTGTGGAAGGACGCAAGGACGCAACGGTTTTTCTCCATCTTCGTCTCCACGATACTGCTTTGGTCTCCTACTCCCTGCTGTAGACCATCCTTCTGGTTTTCTGCCATTTTTAGGTTTTTTAGCCTTGCTGGTTCGTTTGGGTCGCCCCAAATTATCCTGCGTCACTTCCGGCCTTGTTTGCACAGTTTGCTGTGTTTTTCCCTTAGGCATTCAAGTGTTACCTTGGGTTTTCTTTGTTTCGGCTATTTTTTGTCAAGGATCGACTGTTTATAATCCCCTGAGGTGTGCTTTCGGCAGTCATCTATCAGTTTCGGCAGTCCTGGATTTGTCCCCTGTTGTTGTTTGGTCCTTCTTCACTTCTTTTGCACAGAAGGTTTCAGTGTTTCCTATTAATCGACAAAGATATCTTAATTCCGGGGGATATAACTCAAAGTTCTGCTATATATCTTGAAGTTTTATATTCTCTGAGTTATTCTTGCAATTATATCTTCCGCAGTTGCTGTTTTTCGACGGATGTTTGCAGCTTTTGCATCTTGAAATCGGCTCCGTTGCAACCATCCGACTCAGGTCAGTGCAAGTTCTGTAGTTTTCCTTCTACCTTCTTCATTCCAGTGTTGTCGTTTTCTTCCTCTACCTGCTCTCTGCTGCTTGAGGCATTGTTACAGGGTTTTCTTTTGCAAGTCTCTTTCCGCTCTGCTAATTTGGTATTTGCTCTTCAACTCTGGTTGCTCTCATAATCGGTGGCTGGGAAGCTAGACACAGGGAGGCCCTTTTGCTGTCCGCCTGGGTTTCTTGTGGCAGTGAAGGAATTTTTACTTATTGGTCTGAGTTTTGATGGAAGTGAAGGGGCTTCTTACATAGAAGCCCAACATCCTTTCCTTTCCTCCTGTTTGCATTACTGTGGAAGCCGAAAGCTTGAGCAGCTCTATTCATCCCAGGATCTGCAATTCAGTTATGCTGTCAAAGATATATTGAAGCTTATTGTCCAATGGGAAAGGGAGACACAGAGGAGCTAAAAGATGAATCCGACATTGGCGTGGTCTGCAGATGATTGTGTGACCTAGATGACTTACAAACTCAGTGATCTTCTGGTTTGGCAAGAACGTGAAGAACTTATCTTTTATATGCCAGTGAAGATCTTATCTTTTAATTGCTGGTATATTGCTCATATTCTTCTTCTGGCCAGTTCTAATGCGAGGAGGTATGGTTTATTTATCCTGCAATAAAGATGATTAATAGTTTAGGACTTTCAAGTTCTTATTCATGCATGCAAATGCTGTGGATCGTTTTGAGCCATTGAACTGGTCACGGTTATGTTTATATCCTTGCACTTTGAGATGTCATCCATTATAGAAGGTTGGGTTGTCCATTGCATTTTCACAGGAAACAAATCAGTGCCATATCTCTCTTCTATCTTTTGTTATCTTCTTGCATCTCTACTTGCCAAAACCCATGCTTTGAATGTTGGCCACTCAATACAGATTGAAATATGTGTTGAAACTACAAGATGGAGCAGAGTATTTTTGCCTGCAATCACCATGCATGTCTGAAGCCTCAGCGAGTATGGCGTAACAAGACGGCATTTAGAACATGGCGAGTATGCCGTTTTTTCAGACTTTTAGAGCTTCGTTTGTCAATTAAAATATAAGCTTTGTTTGTAGTCAGGATATCCAATCTGAGACAAACAAAATTATTGCTTTACTGAATTTTTGTCCTTCCTCAAAGCATCCTGTCTTTTTCCATTCAAGGGTCTGGGACCTTTTTTTTTTCTTTTCACATCTTTCCACTCATATTAGCTATCTCTATTCTGTATGTTACACTTCATTGGGTCTATAACGGCACTATCAAGGGCATGCTATTCCGAGGCTCCGAAGGAAACCATCTTGATCTGCCAACATTGTGTAATGTGGGAATGAGGTTTTGCTTATCATTCTTGACATCAGTAATATTTTGAGCTCTTCAAATTGGTTCATTCACCTTCTTTGAGATCAGTAGCCCAAATCTGTGCACCATACAAAGTGGCTGGTTTAACCAAAGTATTGAACAAAGGGAGTTTAGTATTTACATCATAACATTTGGAAGCATTGTCTCTCCTCTCAATGCCCTGAATCGACTGTTCCGCCTTTAGGTCCCCACATTCCTTTGTTGTTCCTTTGTTCAGTTTCTTAATGGCCCTTTGGATGAACAGTATAAAGAAAGATGAGGAATCTCGCCTTTCACCAACTATTTTTCCTCCACCATTCTTTTGCTTGGAGACATCCAAAGGAGAGGTGGTCATAAGACTTCTAAACCTGGAGAAGGAACTATAGTACTCCCTCTGTTTGTCAGCAAATTTTTAAATCACCAGTCATCAAGGAAGATAAACTGCATCTGCATCAAATTTTGGCATTTTTTCATCCAATTTCAACCACCTCCACTCAAGGGTCTGTCTTTCTCCAAATTTGGAAGGTCAGAGAACAGGAGAAAGAGAGAAAGAGACTTGACAGAAACCAAAGAAAGCTCACTAGATCTGGAAAAGACAATGGGTATCTGATTTATGGCTACATATTATGTACTTTTTTTCCCTCTCTCTCTCTCTCTCTCTCTCTCTCTCTCTCTCTCTCTCTCTCTCGAGTGGTAACTTAAGGTTTCTAAGTGAAGATGATGCCTTTATGTCTTTAAAAAGGATATTTTGAACAATCTGCATCTTTAACAAGTACAGGACCTGCATAAGATTTCAGTTTAAAAAAAAGAGCGACATAATTTCCACTTGGTAGGACATTTCATTTAAGCTTATGAACTGAGGATGGCATGTATGCGAGTTTTTGTGGTCTGACATCTTATTACAGGTTTCCAATTCCTTAAAGAGGGAGGTTTGCTTTGTAATGTTCGTGGATCAATCTTCTCTCGATGTTATGAACCATGAAAGGCAAGGTCCTGATGAAAATGGGTTTGCTGGGATATGGAGAATTGTTCTTGTAAAAACTTTGCCTTACAATTACTTTAGGCGCGCGGGCAAAGTTCTGAAGTTCTTAGCTCATCGTTTATTTCCTTCTGCTAGGTACTGACAAACTCCTTTGTATAGGAAGTATCTATCAAATGAATGCAGGCCAGGTTTATGCACTTTGCACTATGCTGTATGTTTAGAGGCGTAAAACTTAGCCATATGGCACATGTGCATGACTTGAAAACCCTACGTTAAAATGCTTGAAAGACATAATATGGTTTTCCAGTTTTTGTGTTTACTTTGGATTTATGCACTCTTCAAATAAAATTTTTGAGATCTGGCTAACCTGCTTTCGATTTAGCACAGGTATTCAATTTGGCTAGACAGTAAGCTCCGTTTGCAGAGTGACCCAATTTCTATTCGTGAATATTTTTTATGGCATGGAGGTTATGAATATGCTATTTCAAATAACTATGACCGGCAC
Source organism: Isoetes taiwanensis (assembly GCA_021234155.1). NCBI lineage: Eukaryota > Viridiplantae > Streptophyta > Lycopodiopsida > Isoetales > Isoetaceae > Isoetes > Isoetes taiwanensis. Next base: position 670,490 of record JAJEKV010000073.1, read on the forward strand.
TGTGTGTGGGATGAAGTTCAGCAAAACAAAAGGTTAAACAAATATAATCACTTTCTAATTGACCATCAGTTCCTATACTACCAGAGGGATGGCCTGGTGAAGTTCAACCAATCTGATCCACATCGTCTTCTTCCAAGTTGTAAGCATGCAGTGCACATGGCAATTTAATTTATGCGTTGTTTGATCTTTGTTGTGAAAAGTATGAATACTTTCTCTAACTTTTTGGTTTGTCTGATGTCTCTACAGATGTGCGGAAGGGTCTTTCATTGTGAGGGCACATACACCCATGTCAAACCTTTTCTCATGCCTATGGTTTAACGGTTGATCGGTTCATGCCTCGTGGATCAACTTGACGCCAAATAACCTATTTGATATTAGTGTTTGGCCATCCGCTAATTATTGCAATTTACTTTACACCATAGGATTGCGAGCGCCAAAACTATCACCAAGCTATTTCGGCCACCGGGCAAGAAGCTCGGCCAAGAAATAGATCAAGATGTATGTCTGATTGTATCCATTGTACAGGAAATCCAAACGCTGACATGTGCTGTAATTTAATTTATATGCAAATGTTTATGTATTATATAATGTGTGCCTTGGCACACATTCTTAGGAATATTCTTAGATACATGCTGAAATTATAGAAACACAAGAAATCATAGAAACAAATATGAAACACAATAACTTAGCCACTACAAATATCTTGGGAATGCCCTTAGAAACATGCTGAAAAATATAGAAACGCACCTTCCACGTTATGTTGAAAGGATTTTAAGTTAAGTCCTTTGGAAGGTCAGGTCCCACTGAATGACATGGTGCGTGCTCATTTCATTCATCACTCTTCACTTCCAAACACCAAATATGCCAGGACGAAACATAGAAATAGAGAACTAAACATAGAAACTTAACCCAATCCATCCATCAACATGGTGCTGCTACAATCTTTGACCACAACATAATCAATTCCTTGGTTACATAAAGAATTCAAGGTGGAAGATTGTAAGCTTCATTCTTGATCCTCACCAAACTGACCATGATCCTCATTGTGGTGATTCCACTGTGTTGTCCCTTTCAAGGACAATATGGCAAAGTTGTCCCTAGAAACAAAGGTTCACCAAACCATGAACGTTCAAGGGCTTGCAATTGGCGTAGTACCGATTCCACTGTCTTGCATAACTAAGGCAAGACTCTGCCCCACCAATGTTAGAAATGTTACGAACTAATGAAATTATCATCGGAGGCAAGAAATTTACATACATTTATCAAAATTATTTTACTTATAGGCTAATGCCATGTGTCACATCATCGTCTATCCATTTTTGTTAACTGTGCCCATGGGTTCAAACTGTACTCATGGGTTCAAACGTGTTTGTCCTTGTATAAGACTTCACATTTGTAGAGTTGTTAATGCAAGATATAAGCATTGCCCTATTGAGAAAGGAAATAGAGCAAATAAGCATAGTTTAATTAAGAATAGTTTCAACACTTTTGCACCATGTAGTTTTATTTCCTACCTTTCGCATCTATACACTCCATCAATATTCTTTGCCCTTGCAACCATACCTTTAAGAACTCTAGAACTTAATCCCAAGGAAAAGCCCAGCAACGCTGGGCACTTTTTCTAGTAGCCTTAATAATGCAAAAATGCAACCATCACCATTAAATTAAAAATAAACGTCTATATCTTTCATAGATTCACTAACAATAAGGTTACTAGAGACTTTAATAATATTAATCTATAGCATTTAGATATCGTTATGGTTCCTTTACCAATTTCCTCTATACACAATACATATGCTTGTTTTTTTTTTACATAATGTTACTTAGCTAATTTCCAAAGGTTTTCTCTTTTTAATATATATAACTAGATAACTTGTTAGTCTTCTCATGTCGTTATGACCATTAGTATAAACCCGCCTTAACAAGGGCCTCCAGCTTAAATATATTCCGAACCCAACAACTCAACCTTGATATTTTAAGATAGAACCTTAACTTTAACCTCAAACTTTTTATTATTACTTCCTTACTAACTATTAACTAAATCGTTAACATTTTTGACTTCATAACCTAACCCTAACTACGCGTTCTGGTGCGACCTCGCCTGCTGCCGGCGTCGGTTTGGCCTCCGGCCATCGATTCCATGCCAAAACTCCCTAGCTCCTCCCGATTTTGGTTGCAAAGAGGTTTTCCGCCATTTCGCCGGTTTCCGACCCAAATCCGCGATTCCGGATCAATTCTTGAGCACCAAAATCATGGGATTTACAAATGAATCTTGCTTTGATCTTCCCGATTCCTCATTCCTTTTCCATTTCGGCCTCCCTAAGGCCCAAATCGACCCATTTCTCATCACATTTCATGCTTCGGATCATCACCGATACCGGGATCTGTTATATAAAACGGCAAAGATGCCGGGAACTTTTACACGGTTTAACACGGTTTTAATCGATTCCAGCCATCCCTTTACCTTAATCCATCCCCATGTTCTAATATGAGCTATTCCAATTATTTCCGCATGATCTAGATGCCCGTCTCACTTAGATCCGTGATACTTTTTGCAACCGTCAATATGCCATCATAAAATACTTCCAAATTCAATCATGCAAGCTTTTTCCATATTCATGCACTTTTAGTTTAACTCTAAATCAATACTAAGTTTCATAACAATCCCTAATGCATCAACACAATTCAGCATGCACAATTTTGCTACGCTTAGAAAACCCTGTGTAAGGCTTGATCCCCACGGAATCCCGCTTTTGTTACTTTTTTTCAAGGCTCCAACACGCTCCCGTAGCTCGCGACGCGATTCGCTCCTTCAAAGAATCCCTCAAAGAATCAATCTTTTCCCAATGCTTTTCTCTCAGTACTTATATTTATTTTTGACCCGCGATTTTTCGTCCAGATAATCTCTACATATCGACGTATTTCTCTCATCATGATATTTTGATTAATATTCCTTTGCATCTTTTAGATAAAATAATCCACAATTTACCTCAAAATCCTAGGTCCGTTACAGTCTCTCCTCCAAAAATTCAACCCATGTCCTCATGGGCGCATCTCGGGAAACTCACGAAGAATCCAATTGGCATCTTCCCATGTGGCATCTTCCTCAGGACAACCCGCCCATTGAACCAAAAAATCTACGATTGTTCGGCCTCCTTAAACGACGGGTTTCCCTCTCGAATACGCCTCGCCTGGGGTACGTGCAAGTTCTCCCTGCTTACTAAATCATCGTCCCCCAGCATATGGGAAGGATCAAATACATACTTCCTTAAGTTACTCACGTGAAAGACATTATGTACTTTCAAGTGTGAGGGCAACTCCAACCTATAAGCCACTTTGCCAATACGTTCCAAAATTTCATACGGACCCGCATACCTAGGAGCCCATTTACCTGCACTTTTAAATGCCGGTGAGCTCGCTTGGGATTAATCCTCAAGAACACATAATCCCTTTTTGAAATTCAAGTGGTCTCGTCTTTTATTGGCATATTTTGCTTCTCCTATTTTGTGCCCTTTGCCAAATTTTGTCGAAGTCTCCTTAGCTGAGCTTCCATGTCCTCCGCTACTTCATTAGCTGCTTCAACATTACATTGGGGATCTCTCCAGTTAAGAGGACAACGACACTCCTTACCATACATTGCCTCAAAAGGACTCATTTTAATGGACTTGATAAGTGTTATTGTATGCAAACTCAGCCAAATACAAATAGGAATCCCATACCTTTGGTTGACTAGGCACATACATTCTGAGCATATCCTCCAAGATTTGATTAACTCGCTCTACTTGGCCATCCGCTTGAGGACGATAAGATGTACTGGCATATAACTTAGTGCCAATATTTTGAAACAACCCTTGCCAAAATTGGCTCATAAATTTTGTATCCCGATCTGATGAAATAGTGGCCGGCATCCCATGCAACCTGAAAATCTCCTTAACAAATAACTTAGCAATATCCATTGCTGTAGCAGTAGTCTTCGAGGCATAAAATGGGCCTGCTTAGTTAGTCGATCAACCACAACATAAATTGCATCATAACCTGAACGTGTCCGGGGAAGCTCAACAATGAAGTCCATGGAAATACACTCCCACTTGGAAGATGGAATTACTAAAGGTTGTAATTCTCCAGGCTCCCTAAACCTTGATGCTTTTACCTTCTGACAAGATAAACACCTAGCCACGTACTCCTTAACCATCTTCTTCTGTCCAGGCCAAAAGAAATTCTGGCGCATCTTCCTCAAAGTTTTGTGTACCCCTGGGTGGCCCGCCAAAGGACTATCATGTGCTTCATATAGCAACCTCAATCTCAACTCATGATCATTAGGAATACACATACGGCCATTATAATATAAAACTCCTTTGGACAATGCATACCTCGGAAAATCTTGAGGGTTCTCCAACACGGGTGCAAAATATGGATCATTCCTTAGCTTATTAAGAATATCTGCATCCCATTGCCCTTGTAACACACTAATAGAGGTTAGAAATGACCTTCGAGACAAAGCATCAGCAATCACATTTTCTTTGCCAGGTTGATATTCAATTTCAAAATCATACTCTTCTCTTAATTGCATCCACCTTCTTTGCCTATTATTCAAATATGGCTATTTTGCAAAATACTTCAAATTTTGATGGTCAGTCTTCAAAAAGAAACGACGACCCAATAAATAATGTCTCCATACCCTTAAGGCATGGATAATGGCCAACATTTCCAAATCATGCCCGGGTAATTTTGTTCAAAGGAGACAATTTACGAGATATATAAGCACAAACTCGGCCATCCCAACAAGACTCCTCCTCCTCTGACTTTCCCGGAAGCATCGGTGACTACATGGAAGGGTATATTCATGTCCGAATCCTTAAAACTGGTGCACTAATCAAAACATCCTTTAACTTTTGAAAACTTTCTTGACAACTATCAGTCCAATGCAAATCATTCTTCTTACCCAACAAAGACGTCAAAGGAGCAGCAATCTTCGCAAATTTAGGAACAAATTTGCGATAATTTTTTTTTTTTTTTTTTTTTTGAAGGGCGTCAAGCTTTATTCACCAACTAGAAACCGTAGCAACATAAATGCAAAGACAGGGATTATAACCCGAAGTGGACAAACCGATCCAACCGAGCACAACCACACCGCCTATGCAAAAGAATGAATCAAGGTAAGTATGCGGATCGATTACTTTCTTCTCTTGATCAAGAGAAGAACAATTGTAAGCCATAACAATTTTATCTTAAGCCTTGAAGAACAACCTCATCTGCGGTATCTATGCCCTTAAAGATAAACAACCTCCTTCTCTTCCGATTGACCATAAAAGCCACCGCATGCGAGATGAAAAGCTTCGTTTCGTTGTTTGGGCCAAGCATCGGGGATAGATAGCGAGCAAAATTTGCTGGGCTAGATCGAGACGTGCCAAAAGGGTCAACAACCAAGACCATGCTGCCCAAGCCTCTCACACAAGAAAAACAATGCTCAATACTCTCAACCCTTTGCCGGCATAAAGGGCGAGCTCCAAATCCGATTATCCATTTTATGGACTAACCTGTTGACTCTCGGGCATCTATGGATCACTTGCCACCACAAAACTACTACTTTGGGGTGAAGCAACTTATCCCATACCCATATCCAAACACTTTTCCATTGTGGTGAGGGACTGAAGATGCCATCTATTAGATGGAGGCGGGGATTTCAGAATCGCAAGCAATTTATACCACGAAGACACAAACCGCCTCGGCCGGATATCCCGATGGCAACCCCATATGACTACCTCAATCGTGGACCCGAAATCCTGTGGCAACAATGCGGCAATATGATTCCAGTTACTCGTCCCATCTGCATACAACAAGAACTTTGTTCTAAATGCTTCCCATGACATGAGATGATCAGACTCATACCAAGCTGCAATAGTATTGATACCAGCTGCTACCCATCGTCGTTGTGTCTTTGGATGAACAACCACACTTAGAGGCACATTCTCTGGAGTGTCCTGCAAAGGAATCCACCAAAGATGGAGTGGACAAGCAAGACATGCCTCAGGGATTAATATGGAAAAGAGACCGGACAAAGGTCCCAAGCCGCAAAGCAACCCCTTTAGAAAGGGAGAAGCATTAGGATACGGATGCATATGATAAAGCAAAGCCCAAGGAAGGAGGGGCTTAATGGAAGCCTTATGAAATGGGAGACAATGCTGAATCGACTGCACCAACAACCTCAGGCCAGGAGAATCATCCTTACCAATGAAAATCCTCCAAATGAACTTTGATATCATCACCTTGCTTTGGAGGTGAAAATCCAACATACCAAGACCACCAGCTGCCTTAGGTCTAATGCATTTTAAGCCCAAGCTACCTTGACCACTTTGCTCCTAACTCATTTCCACCCCAAATAAAATTTCTGACGATATCGCACAATCTCCTCCATCTTACATGCATGAGACTAGTAAAGCGTACGCCATGTAGACATGAGTATTACTAAGAACACATTTAGCCACGCAGTGATTCTACGGGCATGGACCGGTTTAGGCGTATTCCACCAAAACAAGTGCTTTTGCAACCCACTAATGATTTCATCCCAAGCATCCAAGCGCGAGACATGAATTCCAACCGGGATACCAAGCAACTTTGTGGTATTGCCATGCGAAGAATCTTCCAAGGATAGTCCAAAATACGAGGAGGGATGGGACCGTCCAACGTCCACAAAAGTCGTACATTTTTGCCACCCTACAAGAACTCCCCGATGCTAAGGAGAATGTGTCTAATAATAGCTTAGCATTACGAAGATTCTCGAAATCGGCAATTAGGAACAAAAAGTGTCATCGGCATATTGGTTACATACCTCTTGAGAACCATCGTCCATTGGGAGGCCTTGAATAACACCATCTTGGGTAGCCACGAGAAGAGCTGGGACAAGACTTCTGCCACAATTGTGAAAAGCAAGGGTGCTAAGGGACAACCACAATCAATTCCTCTACCCACTACAAAAATATCCGATGGCTCGCCCTCGAAAAGGACAGATGATCCGGGCTGATGTATGGAGCTTCATGACATTCCTTGTGAATGACTCCCAAACCCAAGTGCAAGAAGACACTTCTCAAGAAGCCCCAATCAACACTATCGTAGGCTTTAGCAAAATCAAGCTTAAGATACATCGCTCTATGACCACGTAAATCGGGCCCAATATATTCCTTCATATCGCGGCAGCCGTTGTTGAGAATACAACGACGAGGGAGAAAGCCAGATTGTGTTGACGAGATAGCGTCAGCCAAGATGTCTCGGACTCTTTCTGCCAATGTCTTAGCAAAGATCTTGTACACAGAGGAAAGCAATGTAATAGGTCGCCAGTCAGAAATAGTCTTGGGTTCCTTGTTCTTTGGAATGAGAGAGATACAACCTGTATTCAAAATCTTATCAAGGCTCCTAAATCTCTGAAACTCACAAAAGGCATCATATATGTCATCCTCCAACCAGTCCCAGCACTTCTGAAAGAATTCAATAGGAAAGCCATCAAGACCCGGGCATTTATCCCTTTTCAAGAGAGCCACAGCTGCTTTTAAGTCCTCCTTCACAATATTAGACTCAAGAAGCAACCTCTGCTCTTCAGAAACAATGCGACGCACCTTAGTCAACACAGCCAATTGCATGTCCTTCTGAAAGGGCAATGGGTGTCGTGCAAAGAATGAAGAAAAGTGATGATGAAGATACTGCTTAAGATTCACCGGATCGGAGATAAGAGCACCATCTGGCAGCACCAAAGAATGTATAGAAGTGGCGAGTTTCCTTCTTCTTGCAGCCGCAAAAAAGAACCGGGTACATCTATCACCGTCCTTGAACCACTGCAACCCTGCCTTCACTTTGGCTTCAGTAACTTTTACAGTTTCTATAGCCTTGATCTGAGATAATAACTCCTTTTCTCTGACTCCATTAGTATGGCCACGAGCGCGGAGTACTTCTAATTCCTGGTACAATGCAGTCAATAGCCCTCTAGCCCGCCAGCTCGACTCTCCCATATTCTTTTGCAAATGACTTCACTGCAGACAACGCTGCAACAACCCCAGACATGCCCCTACGAGGTGAGAAGGCCCGAGACCAAGCCCGACTACAGCCAACTTTGAACTCATCATCCTCCAGGTACTTGCAATTAAGCTTAAAGTAGGTCCTGGTAGGTCGATGACAATTAGCCACATCATTAGTTAGAAGTTGTGGATTATGATCAGACACAGAGCTATCCAGAAGATTTGAGGGACGAAAATCCGCTAGCCGAGCAAAATGCACAAGTATTAAAGTATCCTCTATCATGCCTTGCATAAGCTCGCCAGCTCTGTCGTCCAACCATTACACCACGTAAAGGGACTGATCACCATCAATCTCCATAAAGACCATCATGTAAAAGGCGTAGCCATTGCTCTCGCCGAATCCTTGCACCACTTCAGAGCCGCGACCACTTCTATCTCTTTCCAACTCGACCATATTGAAGTCGCCAACGAGCAACCATGCAACATTTTGTCCAAGCTGGAGAACTTTACTCCTCAGAGTTGCCCACAAAGCACCACGCTGACGAGGTCTATTATGAGCATACACATTTATCAAACCCCATTCTTGGCCCTTATCTTTCCATTTGATTATTATCCACCGCCCGAACCTATCTGTTTGAGTAAAAGTGACATCCACAGATGACTTCCATGCAGTAAGCACACCAGCCTTAGATGCATCAGCAGCAGACACCAAGACATTATAGTCCCGTCCAAATACATTAGCTACTTTATGTACATCACCGCGGCGGCATTTATGCTCTTGGAGGCAACAAAAGGTCGTAGAAAACTTAGACAGGGTAAAGAGACAACCTGCTTCTTTTACTTGGGGAAGAAGCCACTCCCCTCACATTCCAAGACAACAGGTTCATGTGGCCAAAATATTATGCTCCACCTCCATACCAATAGAGCCAGCCTCAACCATGTCCATCTCGCATGGTTCTGAAGGGAGGTCAGCCCACCTCGTCCTGGAAATTGGCAAGGGGGAGCCTCCTCTCTGTTCCACCCTTCCATTGTTTTGTTCAGCACTTGGTGAGGGAGAGCCTCCTCTCTGCTCTACCCCCCCATTATTTTGTTGGGTAACTGGCAAGGGAGAGCCTCCTCTCTGCTCCACCCTTCCATGCAAATTATCAGAATCGCTCATGACATGTGACACATGTTGACTAGCCTTATTGCGTGCAGCTCTTTTCCAATTAACATTTGTCCATCCCTCTTGGGCATTTTCATGATGTTCTTGAACACTTTCATGCCGCTCTTGCAATTCCTGGATCTTCTGTAACTTAGCCCTAGCATCCTCTTCAAAAGCGGGAGTATGCACAATCTTCTGTGGGATAGTGGTTTTAGCAGCCGATGGAGTAGCAACAACAGAGGTCGCAGTAGCATTGGCAGAAGGGACAACAGAGGGTAATGGAGACACAACAGAGGTAGGAGGCACAGAGGAAGAAGGGACCATTGCAGGGCGATCTCTTTTAGCACGAAAATTTGCAAATAAAGCAAGTTGAGGAAATAAATCAGCAAGCTGAGGGCCATTGAGCAATTGCAAAGCATACTTCAGAAAGATAGGGCCACTTTTCACAACCACACAAATCGGGAAGACCGCTGACCAGGGAAGAGAAACACAAATTTTAGCACCATCAACAATAGAATGGGCCAGATGAGTACCTAGACCATTAGCAATACTGATAAGAAACTCCGGCACCAAGAGATCAGGAGGAAGATTAGGAATAGAAAACCAACATGGCATCCTAAGAGCAGGAGTCATACCAGGAGAAAATCCAGCAGTAAGGCTGGTACAAAATATAATCACTCCACATTGGGTCCACACCACGTGCCACCGTTGCTCAACAACCAAAGATCATCAAAAACGATCAAAAGAACTTATCCAAAGATCTTTAAAGTAATGATAAGGTGGCAACCCTAATCTCCGAAGATGACCAACAACCAATAGCCAAGCTTCCTACTATCAAGAAATGCTCCAAAGATATTGACCAACCACACTAAACGACAACAAGTTACTAATACACTTCTTGTAAGTCATGATCAATCTCGACCACATTGTACCCAGACGCTTGAAGAGTATTCTTACACATTTCAGGCTGATAGAAAACTTCAACAGAAGGTAACTGAAGTTCCAACTGTGTCTCCTTTGCTCGCAACTCACCCAAAAGATTACTAAGATCTCTTTTATTATCCTCGAATCATCACATCAATAGTCAGAAACACAACACGCCGCCAGACGTAGTTGAAGACAAGTCCTTCTTGATCCAATCACTAAAGCGCCCTCGCTAGCATTTACTCCAGAAGTTGAGGACCTCCAAGGAAGTGGACGGGACTGATCTTTGTTAGAATTGACACCGGCCGGCCGAGGCACCATCCACGTAAGCATTACCGCTATTCAAAGCACTTGTACTCTTCGTTGCACCAGCCACCGGGGTGCCAAAACAGGAAAATCAGCATCTTGAAAGACATTCTCACTATAAGCCAAAGGGTTAACATGCAATGCCAAATTTGCCCCCTGCACCGGCATGGATACGAGGGTTTTGCAGGCAGCTTGGAAGTTGACGCCATAGAGCCGAAACTGTCAGGGCCGAAAAGGCAATCAGCCGGAACCTAAAACCTGCGATGCCACACACCGTTGGAAAGAGCTCTGAATCAGCTTTCCAACGAGCCAAAGAACACCGTAATCCAAGGTCTGTAGCTCAAGATATGAGCACAAACGTAAAGCAGCCTCCGGCCAACAAATTTGCGATAATACCCCGCTAATCCCAAAAATGATCTTACCTCTTTCACCGTCTTTGGTGTGGGCCAATCTCTAACTGCCTCAATCTTGGAAGGATCTGGCTCTAATCCCTTTTCTGAAATTACATGCCCAAGATATACCAATCTAGTTTGTGCAAAAGAACACTTAGATAGCTTACCATACAACTTTTCTCGTCGCAAAATAGCTAATGTCTGCTTTACATGTTCCACATGCTCCTCTAATGTCCTGGAATATACCAAAATATCATCAAAGAAAACCAATATAAACTTATCCAGGAAAGATCGGAATATCTCGTTCATTAGGTGCATAAAAGTGGCAGGAGCATTTGTCAACCCAAAGGGCATTACAACAAACTCGTAATGTCCGTAGCGTGTCCTAAAGGCAGTCTTGTAAATATCTGTATCCTTGATCCGGATCTGATGATATCCAGATCGTAGATCAATTTTTGTGAAGTACTTAGCTTGCCCCAACTGATCAAATAACTCATCAACCCTAGGCAATGCATATCTATTCTTCACTGTAATCTGGTTAAGCATGCGATAGTCAATACATAATCTTAAAGTCCCATCTTTCTTTTTTACAAACAAAACTGGCGCACCAAATGGAGAAACACTCGGCCGTATAAACCCTTGTTCCAATAATTCCGCCAACTGTTTCTTCAATTCGGCCATCTCTAATGCATGAAATCTATATGGTGGCGGGTAAAAGCACGTTAGGGTGATAAAATATTGGGTCATTTTAATACATATACATTTTTAGAAATGTATAATAATTAACGTGAATTTTGGTTTTTTTTTTTTCGGCCGAAAATAGGCATATCGAAAATTCCCTCCAATTCTTTCTTCCCCGTTCTTGTTTCTTTGTCATTTGATCTCTCTGCTTTTACCGTCGGCGATCCGCACTCGATCTCGCAGTTTACTAAAAGCACGCTTCTTCCGTCGCTTGGCCATTCTCAACAAATCAAAGGTACAATCGCCTTCTTCCCTAGTTTTTTTTCTTTCTCACAAGTTAATTTATTACTTTAGGTTTTTGTTTACATGTGCAAGCTCGATTGTTGCACCTTTAGGACAATTAAAAGATATTTTTTGTTGCATTGCAGGTATAGACAATGGCAAAGACACCAAAGAAGAGTGCTGCCCGCATCAGTCCAAAAATCTCCCGTGGCTTCCAAAGCAGGGACACATTTGAAGTCCGGAAGTCCCGGGCGCAGCAAGGAGGACACAAGATTTTCTCGCAAGGGATCCGCTAATATGAAATTCAAGGAAAAATTTGCAGAGTACAACTCTTTAGTGACGTAAGTTTGGGGATCTAAGGAACCTACCGTGTACGGGTACAAGGATGAGTCGGTGAAGTTGGAAGACCAGTGCACATTTTTTAAGTGGTATGAGTTTGCATTCGGTAGGAAAGATGTACGTAATCACTATGTTCCCCTCAGATTTTGCTAGAGCATTTGCCTTACACTTAAAAGGTGAATCAGCTTGATTGGGATGATGTTAAAAACAGCCACAAACTAAAAGCAAGGTCAAAGAACTGAGGGTTTTGACCAAGTTGTAATAATAAGTCCAAAGAATGCCAAGGGCCACAAGTCCTATGATACTTTCTACAAAAAAAAGAGGATCCGAACAGTTTGAATGTATTTCTTGAGAGCAGATCCTCTTTGAAGGAAAGCATATGTAAGGAGATGCACTTTACAGGAGACGAGACCGCAGCTATATAAGAGACTTTGAAGCATAAGGAAGGGGAAAGGGCAAGATATTCAAAGCTAGTCCATGAGGCGGAGACTAATTACTTGAATCTGATGTCGAGTTGGAGGCATTTCAACAGCAGATGGATGGAAGTGACGGTAGTGCTATGAAGTTTGAGCACATAAAATGGAAGGTGGAGGATGCAATTGCGCTGCAGAAGAGCAAGCGGGGCGGATCTAGCCGAGCTTAGCAAGGAAGTGGAAGCAAAAGCATCCGAAGTTGAGGCAGCCTAGATTCTCAACTCAATTTAAGGTCTTCAAAGAAGAGAGCAATTGAGGAGGGGGACACAAAGATTTTGGAGTTGAGGGAGTTCTTAGATCACTCCTCGGTCCCTTAGCTTGCAGCCTCCTCCTCTTTCTTTGATTTCATTTCAGAGAGCGACCAAATGCTGATTTTCGATCCCGCACAAATTAAGAAGCAAAGTGTTTTGGTTCCTCCCCGGTATTGGCATCTTGCGCACATCCCATCGCCTATTATGTATCTCCTATCTTGCTAGCACAAGGAACAATCACATGGTACCAGTCACTGCACATGGGATGTGAATCTACCTCGTGCATTGGGGCTGATTGGAAAAGGTAAGCATGCATATTCGATTTCTTTCATGTCTTTCTTTATTAGTTCAGTGTAAGATTGGTAGATGGATATTAGTTAGAAGTTGTGCATTGGTTGTGCATTAATTGTTCTGTAGTATATTAATTACATTTGGGTTTTAAAATGTAGGTTGAAGTGAAGATTTGTAGGGTTGGATCGCTTTTGCTTTTCTAGGCTGGTGTAAAAACATCATCTTAGTACATGCATATTATTAATGTGCATGGTGTACAAAGTGTTGCCGATAATATTGAGGAGTTACTTTTATGTACTAAGAAAATAGGATAAGTAGGTAACTCACTGTGTGTACATTTGTATAACATGTGGTCTTCTACCGGGGACATTTTGATACATGTCAGACTCTATGATACATTTTAATGCAATTACAAATTTCCAAAGAAGCTTTTCTACACGCTTGGCTCCAAATACATATATCTAATATATCTAATACAAATACATGGAATGCATTTATGAATTCTTTTTTCTAGGAAGCTTTCTACATTTGGATGTGTGTACATAAAAACATATATTTTCTCGCAATACGTATACATGGAATACATTTGGAATTGGATTGTACATTGCTTTTCCGATTGTACATTTCTTTCACCATCTAGTTATTATTGGTAATGCTTTCATTCTTGCAGTGACATGGGTAGTATAAAGAAGCCGTAGAAAGGTATGTGATATGTGGTTATGGTATTTTCATATGTATTTCAATTTCACCTCGTGATGCGATGCTTGCGCAAGAACAGAGTAGATCCTCCCCGCAAAGACACTTGATTTTTCAAGTTGTGTAGATGATTATTATGGAGGGAAGCATGATAAGTCAACCCCGGCCCACATCTAGGTCACCTCAACACACATTCAACACATTTGTAGCAGAGCATGAGAGAGGAGGAAAAGGAACATCAAGTAAGTAATTAGTTTTAAATGAATTTGTTTGGATTTTATAAGGAAGCAACTTGAGCTCATTTTTTAATAATGAGATACAGATTGTCACAAGCAAAGTTACAATTGTAGCTTCATATGCACAACAAATTGAGCTCCCAAGCAAAGGGTTGAATGTGGCAACACAGTGTGTGTCCATATTAGTTTAATTTCTACATTTTCTTGATGTTTATGCTGTTGTTGACAATGAGTTATCTTGTAGTACTGGAACCAGCGAGCGAGGAGAACAATGAGGCCGTCTCTGACACTCTAAAGAAAAAAGATATTATTGTAGAGGTCTTCGACACTCCCAAGAAAACAGTTGCAGACAATGTGCAGAAGGTACCAATTCTAAAGCCAATGCCACATCATCAGACCGAACTTGAAATGTTGTTTTCAAGTGGTAAGTCAAAAACTACTTATTGCATTTAGTTATTGCATGTTCATACATTTTATTATTCGCAGAAACAGAGGAAACTAGTGGATCTATGGCCTTAGTTGGAACTACAATCGAAAAGATTGAAGAATCATGTAAGACAGAACATATACAACCGGGTAATCAAGAAATTTTAGTGGAGAATGTGGCTACAGATATGAAGCAGGTGGTTGTGGTGAAGCAAGAGAAGGAGGAATCTGAGGATAGAACAGATACAGATAGTGGTGTGAACGAGAAAGAGTCAAGAAAAAGAAAAGATACAAAGGTGTCGCGCCAACTAAGAGAACTAGAAGCCGCACATCGCTTGAGCAACCGTAAGTGTAATTGGATTAGTAAATATGTGTTTTATGCTAGTTACCATTGATGCTTGGTTTGCAAAGTGACATGGATAACCTTCGCACAATGGTTCCATTCTATCCGCTCCAAGCTGAACCTCCGATTAAGGTCACGAAAATACCGCGGTGGAGACATTGTTTAAAGATAGGTACATGTCTAACGTACATTTAGACATATTCGAAGGTATGTGAGCAAAGACATTGACATCCAAATGGCGAGATGTCTTTTTTTTCTTCCCTTCAAAAACTTTTTGACTTATCGGGCAGCATTTAAAAGATTAGCCCCGATGCTAATAGTATGGGACAACAAAGTAATGCAATTTGAGAAAGGGCTACAAGGCATTGTTGTTAGTAAATGCCAAGATATTATGGTTCCAGCTTCAAGTTGAGGACCCCGCCCATCATGTTTTGGTGATTTTTGTTTTAGAGTCTGCAAAAAATTGCAGTACCACCTCAATGGCTTCTCCTGCAATTATTGTGTTGAACTCCATGACTGGTATAATAGTGGACAGCAAACTCCTAAATATGTGAGCATTTTCTTTCAGTATATGTACCACTGCTGCTTGCTTAAATCTTAGTTGCATGTTCTTATTTGTGTGTGCAGTTTCATAAGGATGTCATCACATATCTAACCAACTCTAGCTCACGTGAGTCGAATTATATGTGAAGAATGCAAAGAAGAAGGAAACTATTCCGCAGGTTCCACAACAACCGATAATGTAAGTCATGGTCTTTATGTGATGGCCTTTATGCAAGCTTTTGTGGATGCCCAAGTGAATTCTAAAAGCATGGTGAGTTGTTCTTATATTTCACATAAATCTTTTGGGATGTTTTATTGTAGCGGATCTTAATTCTTGTGTTTGTTGCAGTTTTCATCAACATGGTTCGACAAGGATTTTGCACTTGGCAGAAGAAATGTATTAATAAAAGCCATGATTGAATATGGTTTGAGAAGAAGAGATGAGACAAAACAAGTTGTCACCGGGCTCAAGGCGTAAGAGTGGTAGTTAAACTCATTCCAACTTATGGAATTTAAAGCTAATTGACTATTGTACTTTGAAATTTATTTGAATAAGAAATTGTTTGCAACGCTTTAATTTCTATCAAGGGGTTAAAAACTAGAATTAGTTTAGACTTTCTGCCTTATCCTTAGGCTTGGTCGTTAGATGTATGGTTAACCTAACTCGCCTGGATTACTTACGTGGGCTTATTATATTTGATCTCCAAGGCATTTTGGGTTACTATTGTAAATCAGCACCCAAGGACTATAATGGCACTCAAGTGCCAATCCAATTACCCGATGGAGTCTTCTTTTGTCGCCCATTGTCGAAATCATTGTTGTACCGGTGTTCCAACCATTGGGATTTATCGCTTGGTCGATCTTCCCTTGGATGTTCTCGGACAGCCATTGTAGACAAGTTGTATGAGCAAGGCATACCAAGATTTAAATTCATTTATGGTGGCAATAGATGTTGGACCCTCTTCTTAGAGGCCAATGATGGGACGTATATATATTTCTTTTTTCCTTTGGATATTCCACCCTCAAGTATCCGTAATACGGAAATAGATGTGTTATGATTACTGACCTTCCTTTCAAATGTATCTTCAATGAGGGTTGCTCTTCTCGATACCAAAGATGGCATCCCAAAGCTAACCGGTGAAGACAAAGATTTGTGTTGGCTATTTGACCGGGTTTGTAGGCTTGAAGAATGCAAATGACTTTACCACTTATGTCCAAGAGCATCAATTTGATACTTCTCGTGCATACAATGACACAAGAGGAAATGCATAAAAATCTCAATATGGTGAAGACATTGATAGTTTATGGAGCTTTTGCAATAGAGGTTGCTTGCTAATTAAGAAGCCTAGCATCACAGTGAAGAGATTTACAATAATAGAAGAATCTAGTGAAGATGATGAAGGTGGGGTACAAGATGAGTGTGCTGGTACATCAGATAGCAAACAAGTCGAGGACACGGCACATCTTCGTATGTATCTAACTTAGGTAATACAATTATGCTTAGATGTTGTATGTTGTAGAGCTTTTGCAATACAGGCTGTATGTACATAACTTAGGTAATACAGTTAAGCTTTCACATGATATACTAATAATTTTGTATGCATTGTAGGTGTAAGGAATGATCCACAAAACAAGTGTCAAATTCTTCAACCAGCTGAAGTAGATCTTCAACCAACTGATCTAGAAGAAAGAAATCTAAGTTCCCAATATGCTGGCCGGGGGACTAATCCAAGGTCGAATACCATGCTTCCCGAGCTTTGGGAAATGGTTGAGAGAATCGATGATTCGGATACTCGAAGCAATTTGCTAAATCTATTTGCAAATTCCAAGGTTTACTACATAATCCTTGGGGAGACCATCCTTTGCGTAAGTAGTTGATCAGCCAATAGGGTGGACCGCCTTCCAATAGCCGTGAGAATGCCCAACAAATAGTGCTACCGCTGCAAAGACATGTAAATCCCGAAAACCGTTGGAAGAAAGGCGCATGCATGATGCAATAGTAATGAGATATTGTGTTCCAAATGACATAGTGATTAGGCCCCGCTTCTTAAGTTATTAAGTGTACACATCGTACTATTTGCTCCGTAAATATAATTATGTGTACCTTTTGCACTTGTCTACAATTTGAACTTCAACATGTTCCATGCTATATTTTACAAACCAGGTAGTTCACACAGTACAAACCACTGCAAATTCAATTCAATTCAAAAAGTAACACAATACAAAGCACTGCAAATTCAAAGCCTTCACCTAATCCAAGGCATCCACCATTTCGGAAGACTTCCTAGCAACATCTCATGCACATCATCGACAATGCAAAAGCTGCACTAGCACCTTTAACCCCGATTTATCTTCTTCATGGGAAATTTAGCTCCAATAATGCACTCTACCGGCACCAATACTTCTCTATCATCCAACAACTTATATTTGTTATGGCAACTTGGCAATTTCTCGATAATAGTAAGTCGATATGATCAAGGTCACACGCATGATGCTCATTCTTGTAATCATCAATGACCGCTTGATCCAATACATGCTTTTCTCTAGTGCAAGCAAGAACATAGTATGGCACATCTTCCTCATTACCAGGAAGAGCAAAAGAAGCAAAATTATCACCAAACTGTATCACATCATGTAACTCCTCTACCTCATTTGCAAACATTGCGCTTTACGATTCCAATTGCACCTTCAAAGATGTGCACATGGGACTAGCTTCTTCAATGTCCACTTTCCACGTTGTTGAATAGACTCACATGCTCGCCATTCAAAGTTTATGCAGTAATCGCAAAAACAAGATAGTGGTCTAACCATCAAGAAGGTTGGGTCCTCCCGACTTATGGAAGATACACAAAGGCCTTTTGGACACCGTGAAGGGGTTGCACATCAAATGGCTTTGACCTGTCAATCTCAGCCTCCTTCACTTCCCAATACACTCTACTTAACTTGAGATTTCTTGTTTCTCAAAACAACACGTGCATCATGAGCACCCTTTATTTCAATCCCATGCTCTCTTCTTTGCTCACATCGCCAAGAGTTGCTTGGCCTTGGCAGCCTCTCCATCATGTTCCCCTTCCCATGCCCCGATCCAAGAAAAATTCCATTGTACCTAATGCCATGCCGACAATGGTACCGCATATGAAGTAGAATGATCTTCCTCGATTTGAACCGAAAGCAAAGACAACCATCCGACCACACGAGATGATACCGCATGTGAGATCCTCCATTCTCTTTCAACCACCAAGATGAAGTTGAAATGCATGTTGTACAAAATGTGTGTCATGACTTCTATCATCAGAAACATATAAGTGAACAGTCTTCTGCAACTTACCATTTACCTTGAAGAGAGTGATGTGTACCAAAATAGTGATCTGGTCTGCATTCCAATGTTCAGACTGCACTTCTTTGAAGGGCTGCAATGTGTAATTTTCTGCAAAGTCTACTACCGATATCACGTAATCATCTCTTAGACTCAATGCTTCTCCTAAATTCCTTGCTCGCCAATGAGCCGCAAAGTTGTGATGCACAAACTTTTCATGTGATCAAACATGGCGAGATAGCATGAAAGGAGCATCCGCTTGCTTCTCCACCAATCTTAGTCTTCTAGAAGTGCCCTTCCTTGACTTCTCGTCCATATAACAGTAAGCCTGCCATTTAACATCATCTTCATTATTCTGATCAGTCTCTTTTGGACATAAGGGAATCTTTTGCTTACCACATTTTTCACAATCCCCCCTTATGCACTTCAGATTGTGCCACTCTTCCCTTTCCTCTTTTTGGCAAACCATTTCTCTCCAAAGAGTGCTAACATTACAAAATGTAAGCTTTTGTGCCTGACAAACCCCATCATGTGTACCAACAGCACATACATCACAATTGCAACTGCAATTTATGTGAAACTTTCGCCTCATAGAGTTGAAAGCTTTTCTGAAATTCTCTCGCTTGTTCATGCTTGACACAACAAAGCAAGTGTTTCTCTCCTTCAATTTCCTTATGCAACTTGGTTTCAGGTATTCGAACATTCTAATACCAACATCTCCATCTAGATTCTCCTCCACAAACTGCTCATATAGCTCAGCCTGCACATTGCAAAAGAAAATATGTAAGTTGGAGAAGACTGTGCATTGAATACCTTACATATCCAAGACATAAGTAAGAAATACTATGTATACCAAGACATATCAGTTGTACATGTAAAAGATTTGATTGAATCAGACATATTCAAGACATATGTACAATAGATTATGTATAGTATCAATTTATAGCACATTTAATCCTACATCCTTACACTATGTACATATATATCACATATTATACATGAAATACTTCCAAGAGCAAGTAGATGACCCCATGAACCTCATTTACATGTATAATACATTAAGTAAAAGAATCGAAAAAGGCTACATCAAAGCAAGTAAACTAAGATTGGCAAAGGAGTTCACTTCTGGCACATTTAATCTTACATCCTTACACTATGTACATATATATCACATAATATACATGAAATACTTCCAAGAGCAAGTAGATGACCCCATAAACCTCATTTACATGTATAATACAAGAAGCAAAACAGAATCGAAAAGGCTACATCAAAGCAAGTAAACTAAGATTAGTAGAGGAGTTCACATATGTGCATGAAAATGTACATGAAAACAACAAAGAAACTGAAATGTAATAGTTTCTTTGACAAAAGCTTTAATACCTGAGGAATGTCAAGATACTGGATTGCCTCGCTTCTTTTTTTCCTCACATCCCTGTATTTTGGTGAAACCTTGGTGTTGTTAAGCCAGAACTGGATGACTTTTAGCTTGGTTTCTTCATCCAAACGATCAGATCTAGCATTCCTGCCTGCTAATGCCCAAATGTTTGAACCAGCAATTGCCATTCTCTTTCTTCTGCTAGCAGCATATGAAAGATTTCGGGGATGGCATTTGAGCATCTTGCAAGCAATTCCCTTTTGCTTCAAATCACCATTTTTCCCCACAACCATTGATAAAACTGAGTGCTTGGCAGCCAATTTATCACCACTATTAGAGCATTTTACCTCTTCCAATCCATCTTTAAGGTTTTCTAAAATTGCATGCTTGACCACTGCTTGTGAAGGCAAACCAATCACAGGTTCAAAAAGCTCCAATAGCCTGTGATCTTGCAAGAATCTAGAAGCAAATAAGTACCTTTGATTAGGAGCCAGAGATTCAGCTTCTTTTCTCATAACAGTAACAGCATTTTGCACACTGGTCCTTATTTTTTTGGTAACATACCTTGAGGATGTACTACCCTTTTCAATTTCGCTATCATGCTCTGCCATCTTCTTTTTCCCTTTCTCATCTCTCCCACTTTCGAAATTACTGCATGCCACCTGTTGTTTACTCTTCACAATTTTGAATTCACCAGATGCCATCTGATGTTTGCCACATTCGGTTTCAAAATCACCAGATTGCATGTTCTCCTGATCGCCACATTCAGTTTCAAAATCACCAGATTGCATGTTTTCCTGATCGCCACATTCAGTTTCAAAATCACCAGATTGCATGTTTCCTGATCCTGGAAAAAAATTCAAATTGTGTTCTACTTTCTTGGTTCGATCTGGGAATTTTCTTGGAAGGAAATTTTTCTGGAGGGAATTTTCCTGGAGGAAATTGGAATTTCCTCCAGGAGTTTCGCATCAACCGCCGGCCTCTACTCGTCATAATTACAAACAAACGGGAATTTTGCCCCTTTTTAAATATATAAGACAAAATTTATACATGAAATAAGTACATTTAAAATTCAGCAACCCGTTCAAAAGTTTACATGAATTGCCCCCTAATGTATGACACCCTAACGTGCTTTTACCCTGGCCTTGATGTGGGTTCAGCTCCAGGAACAAGTTCTATCTCATGATCTACCATTCTATGTGGAGGCAATTCTGTTAATTCTTTAGGAAACACATCAGAGAACCCATCCAACACTTTCTGGATCTCAGGAGCAATAGGTTGTTCCTGTAACTCGGCGGTACCCAAAAATGCACATCCCATTCTTATGCACCCGTTCTTAATCTGTTTCTTAAAACTTTTCCGGGACAAAGGTGTAACCACTAATGACGAAGGCAATCCTTCCAGCACATGCTTATCTCCATTAGGACTTTGGCATGTAACTGTTTGCTCTCCGCAATCAATGCAAGCTTTATATGGCCTCAACCATGACATTCCTAGAATAGCATCATACTTCCCTAGGCTCAATACTTCAAAACTAGTATGGGACTCAAGATCTCCTACTTGGAATTTAAGATTGTCTACCTTAGCATAAGAAGTCTTAATTTTACCATCAGCCAACTCCACATATCTAGGGTCCCGACTAATCATATTCAAATCTAATTTCTTTGCCAACCTTGGGGAAATAAAACAATGTGTACTACCACAATCAATAAGAAAGAGAACAGGAACTCCATGAATAATACACGGAACTCGATAACCCGCGACTTGATTATCTACACGGCCCCCCGTCCGCTGCGGCATACATGCACATTCTTTCAACAGGAGGGTCCATGATTCGAGCAGCCCTAACTTCAACTGCAGGGTTAGCTTGTGCTATAATCCTGTTATCTCCTCTAGCTTGTCCTCTGCCACCCCTATTATTGTCCCAAAAACCTCCACGACCACCATGGTTACTTCGGCCTCCATTTCCTCTGCCTTGGCCCCGTCCATAAGTATCACTAGAATTCAACCTGGACCACTGGTTTGTTTGCCCTCCACGTTGAGAAGATGCAGACGAGGCAGTACTATCCATCCACCTTCTCGGACAATCTCGTCCATAATGACCAACTTCTCTGCACCTAAAACATCGATTCTCATTAATACACTTTTCCCTAGTTTCATCATTCAAAGGTGCATACATAGGCGAGATCCTCGATTTTGACTGCCCTCCTGCATACTAACGGCCTGCAGCCCATGCCACCCCCTACTAGAGAATCTACCTGCGCTTTCGCGAGATCCACCCGATCTGCCATGTGGAAGGAACTTGTCTCTTCTTAGCATTCTCCAAGGTTGCTTTCTCATTAGGGTCAGATTCACGATTCTTAGCAATTGAATACTTCCTCCAAATCCTTATAGGACACACCCTCGACATTGTGCTCTTAATATCAACACAAAACCCTTTACAAATCGAGCACAAAGCTTCTCCTTATCCTCAAAAGGACAATGATCTTGCAACCTTCTAAACTTCTGTTATATTCGTACCAGTCCCTTTACGTGTCAAGTCCAAGAACTCATTCATCTTGTCAACTTTGTACCCGGGAGGCATAAAATGTCCTTCAAAAGCGGTCTTAAACTCTTGCCAAGTTGCCTGCCTTTCTGCAACCTTATTTATGTCCCAAAATAATTCTCCCACCATACTCTAGCAAATCCACCCAACATTGCTTGAGCCAATACGACTTTTAAGAATCTTGACATTAATGAGTTTAAAGTAAAACTCAACCCCACGAAGCCACGAGTCTGCATCATCCCCTGTAACATTCTCTCCAGTAAATACTTCCCTCTTAGTGTCCTTCAGCACCTTCTCTACTTTGCCTTGTCCATGGTTTGTCTTTTGTTGTGAGGCACTCTGCTTTGCAACACTTGCTTTGAATAGCACGCAAGATATTGGCTACATCGGGAGCTCCACCAGCTGTCCGGCTCTTCACGGGGATCCTCACAGGGAACTCATCTCTACAAGAATGGGAACCATAGCAAATATCATCAATAATCACAAATCTCATAATCCACTAACCAGAACTTTGCTCGATACCAAGCTGTGGCCGGGCACGGCGGTTAACCTCTCGATGGCGGAGATCCCATCGATCTCTACCGTTGGATCTATTTAACCGTTGCAACTCAAGAAATTAATACATGCATACTTAGGTAAAGAATTTAATCTTTATCGTGCTCTAAGGTCCCAAAATATTATACTTGCCATTGCTCTCGGAAAAATCCCACAAAACAACCAAAGTTTACAAATAATTATAGTTTAAGCCGATCCATAATAATAATAGTTATATTAATCAAATGCATTATCTAGCAATCCACACACTTCTACTCTCGCCTTTCTGCAGCTTGGCTACTTTCCGGAGCATCTCGCACTTCTGCTTACACCATTTAACCACGGGGTTAGTCACACGGACTAAGTGGGAATCGGGGATTTAGAATATATCAAGCATCAATTACCACAAGCATTAACTTAGAACAATAATTTAGCCTTACCGTAACCTCGCCCCTGCAATCCAAGTTACTAGTCCAACCAACATAAACACATTGCATAATTATGCTAAGCACAACCATTGCAACTTGATTCTAGCATTAAATACCACATATACCCTAGCCAAGCAACCATAGCATCAACATTGCAACCAATATTCCTCTGGGTCTGAGCAAGGTCAACTCGGCTGATTCGGGGCCGGTGACATAGAGGCGGGGTAACCACGTGTGTACACACCCTTCCACGCTGCGTCCAGCATTGGAGGACCACTTACTGTGCATGACGTTGTACCTTACGGTACCAACGCCCGATGTTCAAAATACCATTTACATAGCACTTTGTACCAAGCCCAGTGAGTCTAGACCATCGCACCTAGACTCCGGCCCCGAGGGTCTATATCAAAGAATTTCACCATATACAATTACATACAATTCACCATCATGCCCATGCCTTAACATACTCAACATCAAATAATTCCATAATTCACACATGAAATGTCTAACCATAGCCTTAATAATGCAAAAATGCAACCATCACCATTAAATTAAAAATAAACGTCTATATCTTTCATAGATTCACTAACAATAAGGTTACTAGAGACTTTAATAATATTAATCTATAGCATTTAGATATCGTTATGGTTCCTTTACCAATTTCCTCTATACACAATACATATGCTTGTTTTTTTTTTTTACATAATGTTACTTAGCTAATTTCCAAAGGTTTTCTCTTTTTAATATATATAACTAGATAACTTGTTAGTCTTCTCATGTCGTTATGACCATTAGTATAAACCCGCCTTAACAAGGGCCTCCAGCTTAAATATATTCCGAACCCAACAACTCAACCTTGATATTTTAAGATAGAACCTTAACTTTAACCTCAAACTTTTTATTATTACTTCCTTACTAACTATTAACTAAATCGTTAACATTTTTTACTTCATAACCTAACCCTAACTACGTTACAGGTGCGACCTCGGCCTGCTGCTGTCGGATTTGGCCTCCAGGCCATCGATTCCATGCCAAAACTCCCTAGCTCCTCCCGATTTTGGTTGCAAAGAGGTTTTCTGGCCATTTCGGCCAGTTTCCGACCCAAATCCGGCAGTTCCGGATCAATTCTTGAGCACCAAAATCATGGGATTTACAGCTGAATCTTGCTTTGATCTTCCTGATTCCTCATTCCTTTTCCATTTCGGCCTCCCTAAGGCCCAAATCGACCCATTTCTCATCACATTTCATGCTTCCAGATCATCACCGATACCAGGATCCTGTTATATAAACGGCAGCATGCCAGGGAACTTTTACAGTTTTAACACAGTTTTAACTGATTCCAGCCATCCCTTTACCTTAATCCATCCCCCATGTTCTAATATGAGCTATTCCAGTACTTCTGGCATGATCTAGATGCCTGTCTCACTTAGATCCGTGATACTTTTTGCAACTGTCAATATGCCATCATAAAATACTTCCAAATTCAATCATGCAAGCTTTTTCCATATTCATGCACTTTTAGTTTAACTCTAAATCAATACTAAGTTTCATAACAATCCTACTGCATCAACACAATTCAGCATGCACAATTTTGCTACGCTAGAAAACCCCAGGTGTAAGGCTTGATCCCCACCTGGAATCCCGCTTGTTACTTTTTCTGCGCTCCAACACGCTCCCAGAGCTCTGCACGCGATTCGCTCCTTCAGCAATCCCTCAGCAATCAATCTTTTCCCAATGCTTTTCTCTGTACTTATATTTATTTTTGACCACAGTATTTCGTCCGTATAATCTCTACATATACGACGTATTTCTCTGCATGCGTGATATTTTGATTAATATTCCTTTGCATCTTTTAGATAAAATAATCCACAATTTACCTCAAAATCCTAGGTCCGTTACAAGTTATATGGCACCTGAGGCTTTGGACGGATGTTACGGGGCAGAAATCGATGTGTGGAGTGCTGGCCTCGTTCTTTATGAGATGCTCTCGGGTGTCCAGATGTTTCCATATAACGACTCACTCAAAGAGCTTGTTGATCATGTACGCTACCAAATAATCGATCTTGAGAGGCTAAATGTGTCGGAAGAGGCTAAGGATATCATCTATTGCATGTTGCGTAGAGATCCAAAACAACGGCCTACATTTTCTCAAATATCACGACATCGCTGGTTTTGGTTTACAAGGCATGCACAATAAATCAACAATACACTACATTTGTGCATACATCTTCTTTTTCTTCTCGATGATCTAGGTTTCATCTATTTGTACATACATCTCCATTCTTCTATGTTGGAGGATTTATGAAAAGTTTATAAAGCCAACAAATGTGGCATTTTACGATATATATCATTCCCCATTGACAACTTACTTTTCATGTGTACGTGTACATTGCAAAATTCATTTTATCATGGCACTAGAAAAGGTGCCCAGCGTTGTTGGGCATTCTGCCAAGCATAGATTCAAAAACTACTACTGAAGGTAATGAATTTAGATTGAGAACATAAATAGCCTAAGATATGCAAGAATGTACAAAATGAGTTAAATTGGCATCGCAAAAGGATGTTGTTTTGATTTGGAAAGTGTGATGTGTGGCTGTAGGATTGGAAGGTGTGGTTTGTGTTCGTTTGTCATCAATTTCCTTTTTCCAATGTACTTAAACAATGATTTTATAAGTTTTTAAGGGTCTTGAATTGCTTATCTTTGGGTTTGGGTGCAAGAGAAGAACATATTTTGACTATGGCAAGAAGATTTGTGGACACCACATCTACCACCGTATGCTTGTGGCAAATATGGTAATGGTAATATTTTGATTTATAAAGACATTGGATATTATTTCAAGTTAAACTTAGTAGAGGCATTGTACAAAATAAGTTTTTTAATCAAATTGTAGATGTCGATGCAAGAGTTATAGGCCTTAAATATTATGTTTGCATTCTTTTGCAACCTTAGACTCACTACAGATTCAAAATTGGCAGCAGCGTTGCAAATCTTCTTTAATGTGGATGCAGACTGGAGGGACTATGGAAGCAAACTCAAACCTGTGGCTTGAATGGTTGGAGAAATGATAGAAACATATTTTTTCAAAGAATTGCCCAAGCTTAGACCTTGGCAATGATGTGAAGGTTTGACCTTCAATGCTCCATAAAGTGGTTGCCACGTGAATAATAGCAAGCCATTTTCACTTACAACCCTTGCACTACATGGTTTGCCCGTTAAAAAATCTATTCTATTCTATTCTATTCCCTTGCATATTGTTTGTTTTAACATCTGCCATAAATCTTGCTATGATTCCTCATTTCCTACAAACATATTACAGGATTTGTATTTCTGAGTACACTATACAAATTAGGAATCTTTTTCTCCCTCAATATGTTAGAGAGATAATCTTGATGAATGCTACATCCTCTATTTCCTACCGTACCAAACATAAAAGAGTGCAAATATTTGTTCAAAATGTTCAATCCAAAAGCAAGCATCTTGCTCATGCTATTAATACATCAATACATGAGGAGGTATTGCATGAGGATATATTGTTGAGCATTTATGAGAATAGAATAGAATAGAAATGAGAAGCCCGTCAACTTTCATGAAGAGATCATGTAGTGCACACCTTGAAATTATTGGCTTCCTAAGAAACAACATCCTTGGACACCTTTTTTTGTGAAATTTAATGCTTCAGAACAACGGCCTACATTTTCTCAAATATCACGACATCGCTGGTTTTGGTTTACAAGGCATGCACAATAAATCAAGAATACATCTTCTTCTTGATGATGTAAGTTTCATCTATTTGTACATACATCTCCATTCTTCTATGTTGGAGGATTTATCAAGAGTTTATAAAGCCAACAAATGTGGCATTTTACAATATATCATTCCCCATTGACAATTTATTTTTCATGTGTATGTGTACATTGCAAAATTCATTTTATCATGGCACTAGAAAAAGTGCCCAGCGTCGCTGGGCATTCTGTCAGGCATAGATTCAAAAACTACTACTGAAGACAATGAATTTAGATTGAGAACATAAATAAGATATGCAAGAATGTACAAAATGAGTTAAATTGGCATCTCAAAAGGATGTTGTTTTGATTTGGAAAGTATGATGTGGCTGTAGGATTGGAAGGTGTGGTTTGTGTTCGTTTGTCATCAATTTCCTTTTTCCAATGTACTTAAACAATGATTTTATAAGTTTTAAAGGGTCTTGAATTGCTTATCTTTGGGTTTGGGTGCAAGAGAAGAACATATTTTGACTATGGCAAGAAGATTTGTGGACACCACTGCTTGTGGCAAATATGGTAATGGTAATATTTTGATTTATAAAGACATTGGATACTATTCCAAGTTAAACTTAGTAGAGGCATTGTACAAAATAAGTTTTCTAATCAAATTGTAGATGCCGATGCAAGAGTTATAGGCCTTAAATATTATGTTTGACCTTAGACTCACTACAGATTCAAAATTGGCAGCAGCGTTGCAAATCTTCTTTAATGTGGATGCAGACTGGAGGGACTATGGAAGCAAACTCAAACCTGTGGCTTGAATGGTTGGAGAAATGATAGAAACATATTTTTTCAAAGAATTGCCCAAGCTTAGACCTTGGCAATGATGTGAAGGTTTGACCTTCAATGCTCCATAAAGTGGTTGCCACGTGAATAATAGCAAGCCATTTTCACTTACAACCCTTGCACTACATGGTTTGTCCGTTTAAAAATCTATTCTATTCTATTCTATTCCCTTGCATATTGTCTGTTTTAACATCTGCCATAAATCTTGCTATGATTCATCATTTCCTACAAACATATTACAGGATTTGTATTTCTGAGTACACTATACAAATTAGGAATCTTTTTCTCCCTCAATATGTTAGAGAGATAATCTTGATGATGCTACATCCTCTATTTCCTACCGTACCAAACATAAAAGAGTGCAAATATTTGTTCAAAATGTTCAATCCAAAAGCAAGCATCTTGCTCATGCTATTAATACATCAATACATGAGGAGGTATTGCATGAGGATATATTGTTGAGCATTTATGAGAATAGAATAGAATAGAAATGAGAAGCCCGTCAACTTTCATGAAGAGATCATGTCGTGCACACCTTGAAATTATTGGCTTCCTAAGAAACAACATCCTTGGACACCTTTTTTTTTGTGAAATTTGACGCTTCAAGAAAATACAAAATGAATTAAATTGGCATCGCAAAAGGATGTTGTTTTGATTTTATCATGGCACTAGAAAAAGTGCCTAGCGTTGCTGGGTGTTCTGTTAGGCATAGATTCAAAAACTACTACTGAAGACAATGAATTTAGATTGAGAACATAAATAAGATATGCAAGAATGTACAAAATGAGTTAAATTGGCATCGCAAAAGGATGTTGTTTTGATTTGGAAAGTGTGATGTGGCTATATAGGATTAGAAGGTGTGGTTTGCGTTTGTTTCTCATCAATTTCCTTTTCCCAATGTACTTAAACAACGATTTTATAAGTTTAAAAGGGTCTTGAATTGCTTATCTTTGGGTTTGGGTGCAAGAGAAGAGCATATTTTGACTATGGCAAGAAGATTTGTGGACACCACATCTACCACCGTATGCTTGTGGCAAATATGGTAATAATGGTAATATTTTGATTTATAAAGACATTGGATATTATTTCAAGTTAAACTTAGTAGAGGCATTGTACAAAATAAGTTTTCTAATCAAATTGTAGATGCCGATGCAAGAGTTATAGGCCTTAAATAAAGTGCCTCTATGTTTGCATTCTTTTGCAACCTTAGACTCACTATAGATTCAAAATTAGCAGCGGCGTTGCAAATCTTCTTTAACGTGGACGCAGACTGGAGGGACTATGGGAGCAACCTCAAACCTGTGGCTTGAATGGTTGGAGGATCGTCTCGTGACATTGCTACACTAGAAGAGACATGAGAGGTGTAATTTCTGTTGAAGGCACCTCATGAACATGCACAAACGAGTCTGAATGGGTGAAAACTTGAAGTATAAATTTTTGCATTGTTACACAAGAGTATAACCTAGACACATGCTCTAAAAACTAGAATCCAAGCTAACGATTTGCACTACTTTTTCAATGGCACCACTCCCAGCTACAAGGCAAAATACTTTTCCGAAAAAGCACCACTCTCGGTGGGCTGGTTTGATCTCAAATGCTTCTAAAACAACTTTGCCCGATAAGCGGCATGGTAGTCTTTGGTAGTCTTTGGGATTTACGCTAAAAAGCCGCTACGTACGTTAGGTGGACACTACGTTAGGTTTCACTTAGAAACCCACGGACGAGAAAAGACAGGAAATGGAAAGTCTTGAAAATGTTAGCGGGTCTTGAAAAGGTCGAACATTTGCACTTTCAACAAAATAAAAGGACATTTTGCATTATCTCCCGAGATTTTACAAAAAGCGGACATTTCTAAATCAGGTTTTGCAAGCGACATTCTTAGCAGACGAAGAAGACTGCGATGGAGGAGGCCATGAAGACTGCAATAGAAAACTCCTTCAAGATTCACCAACATAAGATACTGGGTGGAGGAGGAATGGGCGAGGTAAAGTTGTGTACACATCTTGAAAGCGGAAAGAAACTAGCCTGCAAAATTATCGCCAAGAGGAATCTGGGAACTTTGGATTATCAGAATTTATTGACTCTCAAGACACCTTCTCCAAGATTAAGATTGTGGGAACGCCCAGTTATATGGCACCTGAGGCTTTGGATGGATGTTATGGGGCAGAAATCGATGTGTGGAGCGCTGGCCTCGTTCTTTATGAGATGCTCTCGGGGGTCCAGATGTTTCCCTATAACGACTCACTCAAAGAGCTTGTTGATCATGTACGCTACCAACTAATCGATCTTGAGAGGCTAAATGTGTCGGAAGAGGCTAAGGATATCATCTATCGCATGCTGCGTAGAGATCCAAAACAACGGCCTACATTTTCTCAAATATCACGACATCGCTGGTTTTGGTTTACAAGGCATGCACAATAAATCAAGAATACATCTTCTTCTTGATGATGTAAGTTTCATCTATTTGTACATACATCTCCATTCTTCTATGTTGGAGGATTTATCAAAAGTTTATAAAGCCAACAAATGTGGCATTTTACGATATATCATTCCCCATTGACAACTTACTTTTCGTGTGTATGTGTACATTGCAAAATTCATTTTATCATGGCACTAGAAAAGGTGCCCAGCGTTGCTGGGCATTCTGCCAAGCATAGATTCAAAAACTACTACTAAAGGTAATGAATTTAGATTGAGAACATAAATAGCCTAAGATATGCAAGAATGTACAAAATGAGTTAAATTGGCATCGCACAATAAATCAAGAATACATCTTCTTCTTGATGATGTAAGTTTCATCTATTTGTACATACATCTCCATTCTTCTATGTTGGAGGATTTATCAAAAGTTTATAAAGCCAACAAATGTGGCATTTTACGATATATCATTCCCCATTGACAACTTACTTTTCGTGTGTATGTGTACATTGCAAAATTCATTTTATCATGGCACTAGAAAAAGTGCCCAGCGTTGCTGGGCATTCTGTCAGGCATAGATTCAAAAACTACTACTGAAGACAATGAATTTAGATTGAGAACATAAATAAGATATGCAAGAATGTACAAAATGAGTTAAATTGGCATCTCAAAAGGATGTTGTTTTGATTTGGAAAGTGTGATGTGGCTATAGGATTGGAAGGTGTGGTTTGTGTTTGTTTCTCATCAATTTCCTTTTTCCAATGTACTTAAACAACGATTTTATAAGTTTAAAAAGGTCTTGAATTGCTTATCTTTGGGTTTGGGTGCAAACGAAGAACATATTTTGACTATGGCAAGAAGATTTGTGGACACCACATCTACCACCGTATGCTTGTGGCAAATATGGTAATGGTAATATTTTGATTTATAAAGACATTGGATATTATTTCAAGTTAAACTTAGTAGAGGCATTGTACAAAATAAGTTTTCTAATCAAATTGTGGGTGAAGGCTTCGAAATCCCCAATAGCTCTAACCAGTGCATCTATTTCCAAAAGCAAGCACCTTGCTCATGCTATTAATACATTAATACATGAAGAGGTATTGCATGAGGATATATTGTTGAGCATTTATGAGAATAGAATAGAATAGAAATGAGAAGCCGATCAACTTTCATGAAGAGATCATGTAGTGCACACCTTGAAATTATTGGCTTCCTAAGAAACAACATCCTTGTACACCTTTTTTTGTGAAATTTAATGCTTCATACTGTATAGTCCATCGAAGAGTTTCAACCATTATTCCGCTAAGCCACTTGTCAAACATCCTAAAATTATAAAGCCACGAACTTCTAATTTATAATGTACAACATACTAAAAGCACCTTAATAAACACAACTAAAGTACAGTCTATAGCTTTTCTAGGCAGTAAACTTGTGTAGAGGATAGTGTCTCTAATGTCTAGCAGCAGTTGCAATGTTGTTAAGTAACTAATGCCATTGTGAGTGAAATTCACGTGTTGCCGGTGAGCTCGAGTGTAATCCTTATTTTGGTAATGTTCTAGCCGAGCATGAATTTTATTTCTAATATATGCTAACAGGAACCATTAAGGGCAAATTGTATAAATACTGCTATTTTTTTGCAAAATTGTGAAAACGCCCCCGCGTTAGGGGTATTTTTAATAAAATGGCCATAACTTTCTTCTGACGATCCAAATAGAAATGTGCTCTTCAGATGAATTGTATATGAGATGATATCTTTCCATTCAAGCTAAAATCACTTGAATTGGAGTTTTTTTTTTCTTCGGTGGCAAGATATTTAGATTTTATTAATAAGAAATGGTATACAACCTTATTTATAAGCCTCTCAACAGGCTAGATGGGAAATATTTGCACCACACCCAAGAGAGAGGAAAGGTTAGACGCTACCTAACTTAGTACTAAAATCAAGACACCTCTACATCTTCTCTACTACAACTGGTACTACAGCGGACTCTTGAATTGGAGTATGTTATTTTTTAAACACAAATACATCGTAAATAGGGGTATATTTACAATTTGCCCTATTATTAATATGTCATTGTCGTCATTATTACTATTAGTATGTGTTGAACATATATTGATAGCCATTTTATAACATTCCATTATATTAGTGAGCATAACAAGAGTATGTTAATGTGGAGAAGTTGTTGCAATTATGATGCATGATAGGGAACATGTTGAGCAAAAAGTTAAAGGTAAGATGACCTTCAGTTAGGCTCTTCTAACTGAGGCAACTTCACTGGAAATCCAGCTGTAGCAATCCAACTTGAAATCTAACAATGCTGTAACAATGCATTTACTTGCCTTCTTCCATTGCAGTGCAGACATTCTTGTGCATGCTCACACGAGGACCATTTAAAAACAATATACATGATGTTGCCTCCATCCTCATTGTTCGGGCAACCAAATAAATACAAACACAATCGTCACAAACAAGGCACTTATTATATTCACCACCGT
Organism: Isoetes taiwanensis; assembly: GCA_021234155.1. NCBI lineage: Eukaryota > Viridiplantae > Streptophyta > Lycopodiopsida > Isoetales > Isoetaceae > Isoetes > Isoetes taiwanensis. The sequence continues at coordinate 703,510 of JAJEKV010000073.1, forward strand.
AGATATGAGTTTTTGCAATGCATGTTACACCTTTGTTTTAATAGTCATAAAACATTGTGCAAGCCATTTGCATCCTATTGGAGCTCAGATGTTATCTTAAAAGTCCCTGGCAATATTAGTTTGCATCTGAATTACAATGATGAATTAAAGTAGCTCATCTAAATCACAATGATGAATTAAGTACAATGATGAATTGTATAAATAGCGCTATTTGTTTGCAAAATTGTGAAAATGCCCCAGTGTTAGGGATATTTTTGATAAAATGGGCATAACTTTCTTCTGATGATCCAAATAGAAATGTGTTCTTCAGATGAATTGTATATGAGATGAATTCTATTCTATTCTATTCTATTCTATTCTATTCTATTCTATTTATGTTCAAGCCAAAATCACTTGAATTGGAGTCTGGAATCACAAATGTTATTTTTTAAACACAAATAAATCATAAATAGGGATATTTTTACAATTTGCCCTATTATTATTATGTCATTATCGTCATTATTATTATTAGTATGTCTTGAACATATATTGATAGGCCATTTTATAACATTCCATTATATTAGTGAGCATAACAAGAGTATGTTAATGTGGAGAAGTTGTTGCAATTATGATGCATGATAATGTTGAGCAAAGAGTTAAAGGTAAGATGACCTTCAGTTGGGCTCTTCTAAATGTGGCAACTTCACTGGAACTTGATGTTTTTCTTCGCCGTCAGTTCGATCCCTTGGCTCCTACCTCCAGGAGGTTTTGGATCTGCGGACTCACCTCTTCCCCCGGGCGCCTACCTGAGGTGCCGGGAATTCATGTATATTTGTACAGTTGCCAACAGGCTTGTTGCTGCGACGGTTTTTCCCTCCTAAGGGGGGGTTTTTTTAATCCGGGTAGCAACGGGCTTGCTGCACCCGTGTAATTTGGGTCCCATAGGCCGATTGGCCTCCGCGGACGATAAAAGAACCTTCCTTCCTTCCTTCTGACTATGGCAACTTAACACTGGAACTTGATGTTTTTCATCATCTCAATGTTTAGATAAATTTCTCATATGATGAATATGGTCGTCACTTATTTTTGGAACATGTGTACTATTTAGGGTCGCATTAACATTTTTTTTTTTGGGAAGGACGAACAAAAAAGTTTATTAATCAGCAAGAATAAGTACAAAATGAATATTTCTCATCTAGTTGTATAAGCACAAGAGGGTGCTGCTGGAACACGAGCCTGCGATACCATGTGCTTACTCCATACTAGATAAGTAAAAGGAGAGAAGGCTCTGCTTAAGAGGCTAAGCATATTGAACCTGTAACGGCGTCAAATCCGATGTGACTACTGGAATCTCAGGAGAGTTTGAAGATGTAACTTGGGCCTTCGACAAAACAGCATTATCTTCAACCAAGTCAGCCCACTGGAGTGGAGCAAAGCGACCACATGCAACAGAAGGAGCAGAATCATGTATAGCAAGTGCTGAGGAGATCTGGGATGCAGAGATGTTACAACCCTTAGCTAACTTTCGAGGTTGATGAAGAGCAGGTGGATGTTTAGGTGGAGGGTGGGCACCACGACGATCAATGTCCATGTACTGCCCACAAACCTCTTCAACTTGCTCTTGCGACCTCTGAATTTCATCCAACCTTTGCCTCTGTTGATCCAGCAGCAGAGGCGTGGGACCAGCAGCTGGAATAGATGTAGAGGAAGTCACAGGGGGACGAGAGACATCCATTGAAGAAGGAGCAGAGCTAGGAGTAGGATTTGTGGCAGAGGCAACTAGAGGAGCCTGCTGATAAGACTTACGATACTGAGCAAAGAGAGGGGCCTCAGGGAACATGAGAGCCAGCTCTGGGCCATTTAACGATCATAGCTTGAATGGAAAGAACATGGGTCCACTTTGAACAACAATTATCTGAGGCAGATCACGATGAATGGGGCGTGCTACACAAATCTTAGTAATGCCATTGGTTATAGAATGTTGCAGATAAAGCCCAATCTCACTAGCAATGGCAGAAATGAACTCAGCATCCTGAAACTCTGGAGGAAAATCTTCAATAGCAATCCAGAATGGGGCATGTAAGGCATCTGGCTTACCTGGAAAAGAGCCAGGAACATACTGTTGATACAACAAGAAATGTTTCCACAGAGGATCAACACCTCGTTCTATGAGCTGAGCCACTGGCTCAGGAGACTCCAACATTAGGAGAAAACAACGTTGATCTTTGGCCACGAGCTTGATGGATTGATACGCAAGAAGCCCTAATTTGTGTAGATGCCCAGATAACCAAGATCCCACGCGCTTCAGATCTAAGAAGGGGCCAGTGAAGTAACAAACAACAGAGCATGCAACTAATTGCTCCATATGACAACGGTGAGTCTCATGACTGATCTGCACCACAGGGGCCCCAAAATGCGCAAAGGTTGACCTGCACTCCTGAACCTCATAAAAAATTTCAGCAGGTGGTAACAAACTATCCATGGAGTCCTGCTTGGCCTGCAACTGCTGAAGATAAGATGCAACTTCTTTCTTATTATTGTCCACCATGGTGGCAATAGCCTCTTAGACACGAAATGAGGTGGCTGGAGATGACACACCTTTACATAGCCACTCAGAGAAGCAGAGACCTGTAACCCTTGCCACTGTGTCAGAAGACCTTCAAGGTGTACAGGTCGAGACATGCGGTGTGGTTGAAGAAAAAGGTATCCCAGACTTGTTCGAGGGAAGAGGGGGAAACTCCTCCTGCCTTGAAGAACCTCCAACGTGCGTTGGATGTTCTTTTTGTTCAGGAGGGCCTCCTTCATGTGAGAAACTCCCAATATCTGTTGGGGATGCAACCTGTGTCACATTCTTTTGAGCAGGAACTAGTAATCTCATATTTTCTGAAGAACCAACATTCCAGAATGTGTTGGAGGTGCCTTTGAAGGTACCAACATTCCAGAAGAACTTTCCAGGGTCACTTGTACCACACTGCCTCTAGAATCATGAGACATACTGTCAGACGCTGGAACACTAAGCTGAGAAGAGGAGAGAGCAGAAGCTGCTGCCTCGGTTGAACTCGGTACACATATGCTTCTGGAAGAAACAGGAGCATGAGGCAATGCCAATGGATTGAGGTGCATAGAAGCTTGCCTCTCCTGCGCCTCAGATCCAACTGCCACTAATGATACCAAATTCTTAGGAGAAGAAGGAGCACCTTCACGAGCCAGTTTGTGGGCATCTCGAATGCTAAACTTTGGAGAATCTAGAGCATATTCTCTTCCACCATTGCCCTGTATTCCATTCGTATTACCAGAGAAGCGTTTGGAAGGACTACGAGTTGCTTTTGCCATCTCCACTAGAAGGGGCCGAGAATTTAGAGCTCTACAGTCCCCCACAAAAGAGTAACTTCTGAAAAATTTAAACACTGCTGAAAGAATCACTCCACGAGCTTTCCAACGAGCCCAAGTACGCCTAAAACTGCCACCAAATGCAAGAGTTATGGCAAAAAGAAAATTGCAGCCAAACCCTAACACCGCCAATAAAGGGCCGGAACTGTCAGGCGAGTTTTAGCTACCAAAACAGTTTAATCATCGTACAAGCTGCAATCAACAGAAAGAGGACGTAACGAGCTTTCCAACCCTCATTGTTCCTCCACCCTCCACCCTCATTGTTCGGGCAACCAAATAAATACAAACACAATAGTCACAAACAAGACATTTATTATATTCACCACCGTAGATATGAGTTTTCGCAATGCATGTTACACCTTTGTTTTAATAGTCATAAAACATTGTGCAAGCCATCTGCATCCTATTGGAGCTCAGATGTTATCTTAAAAGTCCCTGGCAATATTAGTTTGCATCTGAATTACAATGATGAATTAAAGTAGCTCATCTAAATCACAATGATGAATTAAGTACAATGATGAATTGTATAAATAGCGCTATTTGTTTGCAAAATTGTGAAAATGCCCCAGTGTTAGGGATATTTTTGATAAAATGGCCATAACTTTCTTCTGATGATCCAAATAGAAATGTGTTCTTCAGATAAATTGTATATGAGATGATATCTTTATGTTCAAACCAAAATCACTTGAATTGGAGTCTGGAATCACAAACGTTATTTTTTAAACACAAATAAATCATAAATAGGGATATTTTTACAATTTGCCCTATTATTATTATGTCATTATCGTCATTATTATTATTAGTATGTCTTGAACATATATTGATAGACCATTTTATAACATTCCATTATATTAGTGAGCATAACAAGAGTATGTTAATGTGGAGAAGTTGTTGCAATTATGATGCATGATAGGGAACATGTTGAGCAAAGAGTTAAAGGTAAGATGACCTTCAGTTAGGCTCTTCTAAATGTGGCAACTTCACTGGAACTTGATGTTTTTCTTCGCCGTCAGTTCGATCCCTTGGCTCCTACCTCCAGGAGGTTTTGGATCTGCGGACTCATCTCTTCCCCCGGGCGCCTACCTGAGGTGTCGGGAATTCATGTGTATATGTATATTTGTACAGCTGCCAGCAGGCTTGTTGCTGCGATGGTTTTTCCCTCCTAAGGGGGGGTTTTTTTTAATCCGGGTAGCAACGGGCTTGCTGCACGTTCATAGGCCGATTGGCCTCCGCGGACGATAAAAGAACCTTCCTTCCTTCCTTCCTTCCTTCCTTCTAACTATGGCAACTTAACACTGGAACTTGATGTTTTTCATCATCTCAATGTTTAGATAAATTTCTCATATGATGAATATGGTCGTCACTTATTTTTGGAACACGTGTTATTCAATCTGCATGTACTATTTAGGGTAGAATTAACATTTGACAATCATGTTCATTCTTTCTTGGCAAGCCAAAAGACTACCCCCGGAGGAGGAGGAGTTTTACAAAATATATGTTGATGTATCACTATTACATTTTAAATATAATAAATGTTTAGAGATATAATTTTGTTGTAAGTTAGAGACATGTTGAAATAACAGTTTCCAACGTGCATGGCTTATGCTGCAAGGTGAAATGACCTATATATAATAACTATTTTTTGTAGAGGCTTATGCCTTTTTGAGTCCTTCATCTTGCCTACATACCATAAACATGCTTAATTTCAATGACTCCTTATTATAAAATTAAGACAAAGCTAATGCCATATAAGACCAAGACCAAATACAACAACACACTCTTTATCCGCTCTTTATCTGCTTGCTCTCAAAGTCTACAGTCGTAGTCCCCGACTGCTTATTCATCTGAGCACTACATGTGTTGGTCATTTCCACAAAAGAAGACCTCTCCCAACAAAATTCTATCAGCTTTCATCCATTGGCCCTTTGTAGGGCCGTACGACATGCTTAAAACAATGGAACATGAAATCGATAAATAATGTGAGCTCGAAGCTTCTCCCTTTGAAGGTCTTTACCTGTAGAAATTTTTAAACATTTGTCCAACGAGCTCTATGTAGCTTCTATATCACCAGGGACTTCAACGAGAGTAGGGGTAACATTAGCATAAACACCATTTTGGTGATTATACACTCTCTCATTTTCTAATCCTCTGAATTTTTTTGTACATGAAATCTTGTGTTGTGCAGTGAATATTATATTGCCAAGAAGTCCTCATGCAGTTAACACATGCTTCCATTTCCTTCATTTCTAATTTAGTACATCCTGTTGCATGATTTTGTCCCAATGAAGTCGTCAAAACAAGCAATGCGATATTTTCTCACAATTGGCATATTCACACAACTGGCATCTGGTTCCACAATTGTTATATGCATAGAATATTATCTGGCCTAGCCCACCTCTGTCCATCCCACCTTCGAAGTCTTTAAGGCTAAATTTAGTTTGAGCAAAAACAAGCACCAGTACCACACATATTAGATATAAAGTGAGTAAATCGCAGGCTAATGATAAAGCATGTTGTACTCCATCACAAACAACTGAGCATTGAACATAATTGACTGCAAGGACTTCCTGGCAACTTGCCTTGAGTTCAGATTCCTCCATCCAAGCAAGGGCAATATGCTGTATTATGTTTTAAACATGTCAGTTGCACCTATACAAATTGAATGTGCATGTTTGGAGTACTCATAGCTGGTGCTTCAGAAGTTTTATTATTAGCATAGTATTGTTTAAATCCGCTTCTTCGTCTTCTGTAATTGTATTATGATATTCTAGCAATGTATTAGGTAGGATCCATGGTCTCTGTCTATAAAGGAAAAGTGCATTCTCATAAGGTTTTATGGAGCAGATTGCATGGTTTCTGCATCATCTTGACTGGTAGAAGCAACTACTGAGTTTCCTTGTGGTTTGGACTCCTTTGTAGCTCCGCTTCCATATTCTAAATCTTCTGAATGTGCATCCTCATAAGTTCGTGATGGACAGGCAGATCAAAAATTTCCTGCAACCTGGTCAATTGAATTGCTAGAAGCAGGAACAACTTTACATTCTTCAAGTTCCTCATGCTTCATTTTATGTCTACCAAGATTATTTTGAGGTTGTCCAGCATTGCTTTTATTCTCTTGAGCTTCCAGCCAAGATGGCAAGTTTTGCTGCACAATTAGCCTCATTCTTTAGTCTGGTTAGTCAAAAAAATAATTAAATTAAATAGCGGCAAGAATTCAGTGTGTTTGAAGAAGGTAATTGGCCTTAATGGCTCGTTATATACATACCCTCCAAATACATATGCTACCAAATAATCGATCTTAAGAGACTAAATGTGTCGGAAGAGGCTAAGAATATCATCTATTGCATGCTGCGTAGAGATCACGACACCCCACATTTTCTCAAATATCACGACATCGCTGGTTTTGGTTTACAAGGCATGTATAAGAAATCAAGAATACACTACATTTGTGCATATATCTTCTTCTTGATGATCTAAGTTTCATCTATTTGTACATACATCTCCATTGTTCTATATTGGAGGATTTATCAAAAGTTTATAAAGCCAACAAATGTGGCATTTTACGATATATCATTCCCCATTGACAATTTATCTTTCATGTGTATGTGTACATTGCAAAATTCATTTTATCATGGCATGATTATTCTTAAATCTAAAACACCTTACACATAATCTAGTAGCATCGCTATTTATTTACATTAGAAATCTTGTATCAAATTGTATGAATTGACAGTATACAACATCTCACAACCTCCATTCATCTTTCCTGCTCCTATTTTACGTTAGAATCAATTATGCTTTCACATTTGCCATCATAAAACAATGCACATCGCCAAAATTAGAATGGCCCATAAGCACAAGAAAGTGAAACAAGGATATTGGATGCCTTACAAAATGGGCACTGACATTATGGAGAACCTCAAAGCCTTTACTATAAATTGATTTTTAATCCAGTTATTAAGATCTTTCATTAGTAAGATAAGATAAGATAAGTAAGAACAAACATTAAAATCACACAGAACATTATTGAACATCTTCAGATTACCTTCTCTCTATCGGTTACATTTCTCGTGTTTATGTCCTTTGAGTTCACTATCAACTTTTAAGCAAGATGACGCATAAATTGATTTCTAATCGAATTATTTCTACCTTTGATTACCGAGAACAAACATTAAAATCATATAGAACATTATTGAGCACCTTGATATTATATTCCCTCTATCACATACATTCCTCTTGTTTATGTTCTTTGAGTCCTTTATCAAGTTTGAAGCAAGATGATCGATAAACCCAAAATTAGCGAATACTAAAAACAGTAGATGCATGCAACAAGGCACTGAAAAAGCTAGTCTCTCTTACCTTTTTGCTTCTGAATAATCATAATCTTGCTAGCTTGTTGGCTTCAAATTCTTTGTATGTCTTAATATATGGTTCTTGCTGTCCTTATGCTATTTTGAAGGTGCAGTCATTTGACCACTTTACATGATATAGTAGGATCTGAAACTAGCAACGAAAGGGATCTCAAAGGCATGTGTTGTTGATGAAGAAGCCATGTGTGGAATTCATGAGGATGATGCAAAAAGCTTTAACAGAAAACTAAGCCAAAAAACTCCCATAAAGGTAGTGATACTATTCTCCTCACCTAAACGTGAACGGATAATGTGAAGATAATTCCTTTCAAATAAAGAATCAATTGTCCAAAGAGCATACATTACGCATGAATATTATGTTATGTTGTTTGATGGGGCGAATATGATATGGAAATATTCTTTTGAAAAACTCTTATTTATAAATAGGTAGGTAGGTAGGTAGGTAGATAGATAGATAGATAGATGGTATTTAACATCCACGAGAGGCCATAGCTTATGGAACAATTTGCACACAGCAAGATGGCACCTACGGCCGAAGTGGGTCCTTCCACACCAACTTTATAACGATGCATGGCCGTTTTCACAATGAGACGTTGAACATATGACCTTGGGCATGGGAGTGAGATTCCCAAAGAAGAAGACGGTATTGCATTCAAACTTTTTTCCTTTTCATTCATGTATTGCTGTTTAGTTTTTACTTTAAGAAATATCCTTGTCCTAAAGCTTTTCTATGTCAGGGCTGCGAGCATCTTGCAGTGGAATTTTTGAAATAGCGCTGCAAACACTTTGGTTGCAGTGTGACCACTTTTAACAAGTTTTGAAGGACTCATATTTGCTTATTTTTCTCATATCTATCCATTGACAACAAAAATACATCCATGGATATGGTGATGCAGCTATATTTGACAACTTATATAGCTTTACTCCTCTGACAAGTGAATCCTATATTCTTAAATATGGACATTATAGAAATTGTGTACATCCTTGACAAAAGGTGTAAAATTTTCTGTTAATGGCAAGAAACTTAAGTGCCATGCAAATACCCACAATTTTTATTTTCTAAACTCTGCAAGCAATGCTCTTTCAAATTAGTTGTTACAGTCTAGAACAAGATATCCTTCCAATGGTTGAGAACTGCTCTTTGTCACTCCAAGCTACTTGGTTGGGCTTTAGACCACTAAAGATGAAGCCACTACACTAAGTGTGATGTTACCCTAGAATATACAGTATAAATATGTATATTTCTAGGCCACGTCACCATACAAGCCTACCTTAGTAGCTTTGTATTCCGTAGAGCATGGAAGGGAGCATGGCTAAATTATTTATATAACTCAGCCAACCTTACGGATGGGACCATTTTCACATGCCCCATCCTATTGGGCACCTGCCACATGGACGTACCATGTGGCATGACATGGCAACCCTAATCCATAAATGGCCAAACCCTAATCCTAGACCATTTTTTTCGTGGCTCCAACAGTCTTGAAACCTTGTTCGTGCTTGAAACTCCGTCTCGAGAACTGTCTGCTGTGGCATAGCATACCACAGCAGCCACCAGAGCCTACACGTATCAGTAGGAATGGGAGCTACTTCGAACCCCTTGAAGGCCGTGGAGACGCCAAGAGCAGGAGGAAGTTCCTCAGGAGCAGGTATTTGGAGTAGAGTCCTTTGTAGATCAGCTGGAGGTTAGGATTTCAGATGAGTTAGCATTTCGTACCTCTAGCAGAGCCATCCTAGAACCCTCAATCTAGATCTTGAACCCTAATCAATGAACCCTAACTGTAAGTTAGATGCATGTGATTAGGATTAGATGATATTCATTATTAATCATGTTATATGGATATATGATTGATGTTGGTTGATCATGTTTGCTCCTCTTGTATTAGGAAGGGGATAGAGACCTAGTAGCCATTATTTAGATGATACTCCTAGTTTTTTTTTTTTTTTTTTTTTTTTTTTTTTTTTGAATCTGTATTATATTCGAATGATAAAATATTCATGTACATACAATTGAGTATGGAACTACTACCACTTCTCTGATCCATGAATAGAAGTCCATACTCCGAGCCTAGTGTTCTTAGAACCCCTCTCAACATCTTCTCCATATGATACTATAGGAGAGGAGGACTAAGTTTCTAGACCCTAATGATGCAACAAGGGCCAGTTACTGAACAAGAGCTACCCAGCCTCTTCTCCAAACAGATACTATGGGAGCACAGCTCTTGTCTTTTCTCATGCCCCAACTACATCATAGCTTCAAAAAGGTTGGCCCTAAGATAAACAGAAGAAACCAGACTTGAGTTAGAGAGCCATAAAAGAACGGAGCAGCCAAGTGCACTGATCTGCCACCAAGCAAGAACAAAGGATCCTCTGTACGCTCCTCCCAAATATAGTGGTGGCCAAGCCAGATGTTATAGCAGTACTATAGGGAGTGCCCTGATGTGCGCAACACTCAACCTTCTTCTCACCAAGCGGACCAGCAAGGGCACCACCGCTAGAACCCTGAATCATGCCAAGCCCATCTGCATCTAGCTATGCAGGCCTTGTCTTCCTGCAAAACCAAGAACGAAACATTTCTACCCTACCCACTAGAAGCCCATGGCTCTCAATCTACCCCGTACATCCTGATTGTCAGTACACAAGCCACCCCTTGCTGGGAAAGGGGAGCGCAGGCCCAGACTACCACAAAATCTTCTAAATAATTGCAGACAGATTATGAGGAGTTGCTCCACTTATATCAATAGATCTTATTCTTGCCAACTCCTAACACCTGCTCAAAGAAAGTTTACAGACTAGTACTAGTAATGAAAGCATCGTCTTCTTCTTCCTTACCATAGTACTATAGAAGAGCATCAGTTCTTTCCAGCCTGCCTTTTGCTCAGCCTTAAAGATCCCTTTAAAAAAATGTTCTAGCAAAAGTTTCTGTGCTAAACAGTGCTCTCTTCCTCTGGCGATGAATACTACAGCTTTGCTTGCGTTTTTATCTTCTTACATTTTTGCTTCTGAATAATCTCAAATGAAATGGCGTTTCCACGGGTCCTCGCATTATACGGTGTCTCATTTTTAGTGTCCTTTTGTCCACCCAAATTAGCACTATTTTTTAGTATTATGGGAAGAGGAAAATTCAAAATTAACGAGAATATCGGGGGGTGGTTGATTTCCCCTTTCTCGAGGGAGAGAGATCTCGTTTCTTTCTTTCCATTCATTTTTTGTTCAGGCTTCTTATGATCCAATGACTAATGACGAACACAGGAGGCAGAAATGGCGTTTGCAGAAGCAATGACAAAGAGCAAGCAAGATGAGGCAACAATTGTCAAATGAAAATTTAGATTGGAGTATTGAGCACTCAAAAAAGCAATTACAACATGCAGCCTCCGTAATCGCAAAAACGTTTTTGGATTTGACAGGTTCGATGTCTACAGACCAGAAGAAAGAAGAATGGCGTCTAATGGAGAACATCAAAGTTATGCAGGTTGCAGTGTCTGATAAGGGAAAGATTATTCACAGTGAAATTGTTGGTAGCATCCAAGAAACCATACAGCATGTGAAAGGAGTGGAGTCCAATGACAAATTAGCAGCAAAAAGAGCAGCATTAGTCATGGCACTTGGAAGGGTCAGGCATGGCAGCAAAAGATTAGCTGCCAAGGCTTTAGGAATTCATCCAAGGAATTGTTCCAGAGCTAAGAAGCTCCTGTTGCAATTAGTAATAAAAACACATTATGGGCTCTTGGGGAAGGAAGAAGAGAAAGGATTCCCTGATCCAAGAAGTGATTGAAAAAGTTGTGGATTATTGGACAAACTACACCAGAGTATTGCTTAACTTCAAGGACGTCAGATCTGGTAGAGGAAAACATCCTAAGCATCCAACACATTACCTTGATGTGAGCCAGGTATACTATCTGTAGAAAAGTTTTTTACTAAGTCTTTTTCACATTTACTAATTACTAATATTTTTTATAAGTTTTGAAGTATTGATTCTAATATGAATTGTGTCTGCTAATGAAATTAATCTGAACGTTCTTGTCGTGCTAGCAAGTTTTAGTGCTATTGATGGTTGATAATGGATCATTTTTTGTTATAGTGCTAAGGTTTCTCACCTTTATAATGTTGGTGCCACTTTGAGTAATTGTGTTGATGTTAGTGCCAGTGTTAGTGATTTTGTAAATGAAAGTGATAATGTTACCAATTTTGTTAATGTTGGTGCCACTGTTAGTAATTTTTGTCAATGTTAGCACTAAACTTAATCTGTAGTTAGTAAAGCCCACCTACCAGTACTGATTAGCAATGCTTTCATCCCAATATCCTAACACCGGTTAGTGGTTTGGTTTGCTAAGGGTTATGTTGTAATGCTAATGGAATCAATAATTAGTTCTAAGTTGCTATTCATTAGCAGTTGTTTCTCTAGTAGTATTAGCATTTACTAAGTAGTTTTCTATTCTTATTCTGCAGACAGAATTCTTCACTAGTTTCAAGCAAGACAATCCAGATGTTCAAATTAAGCAGAGAGCCTTCGAGAAATTAAAGCCTTACTTTGTTGTAAAGCTATCTGAATTCAATACTTGTTGTTGCGACTATCATGAGAGGATGTCAATGCTAAGGGAAGGGGTGAAGAACATGAGGAAAAAGTCCATGGTGCACTGCTGCAGATTGCACCTGTGAGTGCAAGATATGTGACCACAAGACAAGCCAAGTAGGGTGCAATGCAACAAGACATGTTTGGCAGTCTAACAGTGACATGTGGAGAAGCATAGTTTACCCAAATCCAAGGAGTAGCACAATGAAGCATGTTTGTCAGGAACCTACAGCAAATGTGGTGTGGACAAAATGGAAAGGTGTCCAAAAGAAGAAACAAAGGACAATACCTCAAAAATCACTTGGGAGAACATAGATTATATTGAAATTAGTAAGGATAAAAATGGCAAACCCAAAAAAAGAATTGAGCATCAATATTTACAGACTTCACCCAATGTTTTGATGGAAACCTTCAGATCTAAAGCAAAGGAGTTTGTGACACATAATTTCAGGTATAAATGGCAGCAAGCCATGTTTAGACAACTATTGAACATGTTTGCTGATGATACTATTGTATCAGTGGTTGACTTTGCAGAGAATTACTCTTTCAAGGAGCAGAATGAAGTCCAGTCCAAGCATTGGCATAATGAGCGGATCACAATTCTTGTGCATCTCACATATAGAAGGGATCCTGAGACACAAGAAATGATCAAGGAAGAACATTTTTATATATTTGATGACAGAAAACATGATTCTTTGTTTGTGCAGCATTGCTTTGTAGTGTGGTGTGTGGTCACATGTCCAGTTGGATGCTGCTTAGTGGCGTGATGTTAAAATTACTATCTATCTATCTCTTAGCAATTATTGGATGCAAGAGAAGGAAATCACTTTGAAGAAGCATTATGTCTTCTCAGATGGTGCAGCCTCACAATTCAAAGGTAAAAAATCATTTTACTTTGATGCTAAATTCAAGTCTTAGGTTTAGACATGATGTGGAACTTTTGGTGCTCTGGCCATGGAACGGGAGAACATGATGGTGCAGGAGCAGTAATAAAGGGGGCTTTAAGAGCAGCACAATTGAAGGGCAGCAAGATGACCAATGCACACGAGGTGGTGGAATGGACCCACAACATGTAAAAAGAAGATTCAAACTGTAAGTAGAACTTTTTGGGAGGTTGAAATAGGACAAGTGAGTGGGAAGCACGTCCTATTGAAGGATCTAGAAACCTTTATTGTTTCCATGGGTGTTCAAATCACATGACACATTTACAGGTCAGAAACCTCTCTTGTTTTTGCACAGATTGTTTAGATTTGAATTGGGAATCTTGCCCCAATGCATCATATACTAAGAAGTTTGAATTAGTTGTGGTACAGCCCATCAGAGCTAAGAAGTACATGATGAAGGAGAAGAAGCATATATTGGCAACACTGACTTATGTAGCATGCAAGTATCTATAGGTGATGTCTTTGCAGTGGTGGCTCCAAATAACAATCACGAGAATGTGAAATTCTACCTTATCCTATGTACCAAAGCTAAGTACTCGGTGTTAGAAGATTTTGTAGATATGCAAGGGCAGAAGTTTGTGAAAGGGGATGAGGTCATAGAAGGGACATACTATGAGAAGTTGGTGAATTGTAAATCCAGCTACAAGTTTTGTAGAGGAAATAAAGCAACTGTTTATGCTACTCAAGTTGCAAAGAACAAAGTTAGGTTGGTTCAAGCAAAGCACGTTGTTAAGTGGGGAGTGTTTACACTCTAAGTGCCAAAGAATAGAATAGAAGAACAAGATATTCTAGAGAGGCTTCCCACATTGTTGGAATAGTGGAAAGAACAATTGTGTAAAGGGTAGTGTATCAGTACTTATGTTTCTGCTTATGACTACTTTTATGAATATAAAGAAGTTTCCATATTTTGCATTCTCATTTTTTATGCTTCAGTTCCAGAATTTTATACTCGAGTGTTGATTGAATTTCAAAATTTCATACTTTTTCAATTGCTGGTATTTCATACTATTTTAAATTGCTGGTATACAAACCGGGTACTGAGGCCAATTTACAAGGTAAAACATCTAAGTACAAGGTATAACAAAAGCTGGTAAAACATGTAAGTACAAAAGAATTAGAAAAAGGCACAAGGCCATCATCTTCATTAAACAAGGCACTAAGGCCTGGATTACACAAGGCACAAGGCCATTACATTCAAAAGACACACACCCTGGATTAAACAAAAGGCACAAGACGTGGATTAAACAGAAGGCACAAGGCCTAGAGCAGGTGTATTCTTAAATTTTACAAAGGCACAAAAGGTCTGTTTCAACAAAAGCTTGTAAACAAAAGAAAAAAGAAAAAGAAAAAGAAAAGTTTCACAAAATCTGAAACGTTACTATCTTCAATGAGGTTCTATTAATCTTGATGTTCAGGCTTCTATTTGATTATTCTTTATTTGATAGTTCATGTAGTTAATGTTGAGGTTCTTACCTTGTGGATAACGTGGATTGCAAGCGAAATTTATTGCAAGAACAAACCATGCAATGGATATAATAGCGCATTATCAGACACTGTATATTTACCATCTTGTAAACAAAGGATCTGCAAATTATTAAAGACGTCAATTGATATAGATTGCAGAGTTTAACAAAATTTGGACTTATTCCAATCTAATAGATATACTTCAAGGATGCCATGATAAGATTATAAGTATTTTCAACTCTTATTGATTTCAAAAATTCGTCCAATTTATCTTTAGATCAAAAGTATGATGGCTACTAAAGTATATCGCTTTACTCTATTTAGAATTATTTTTTTATCTAAGATAAATTCTGTATGATTAAAATATTATTTTTTAGAAATAATTATAGAAGAATCTTTTACATTGAAATTAATTAACTAATTACGCTTATGTTTTAAAAAATTAAATAGGTTATTATTGATTATATTTTATTTCATCAGTAATAAATTATTCAATAGTTATTATTAAAACATTAACTTTATAATTTAATTAATTTCAACTAAAACTTTTCGTAAAGTATTCTTAAAAGTATAAAAGTTTGTCAATTGTGAAATTCTCATATGAATTTGAAGTTAATCACTTATTAAACTATCAGATTTCATTTAAAAATTATCATGATTGGCAAATTTTAAGTTTGTTAAATTACTGAAAATTGAAATTTTATATTTTTGAAATGTCTAATTCTAAATAGATTCAAGTGAAAATTAGTTCGATAAGTAATTTTATTCTTTGACAACTATTATAGTTTTAATCTAAAGATAAACTTATATAATAAAAACTTATTAAAATTATAGCAATCAAGAAGAATTAAACAATACATAAATTCTTATAATGGCATCTTTGAAGTGCTATCTATTAAATCTGAATAAGTCCAACTTTTTTTTAATATATCATACTGATGATAAGGAGGATCAGTGTTATACTATCATAAAATATGCAGATGGTTCTGTTGTGTATGGATATTTGTTAACAGATACACTAACTCTTGGTAAGGCCTCACCAAGGATTACCTTTTCATATGCATATTCTAAAATTGGAGCAGTTAGTGATGTTACATTAGGATTGGGGCAAAGTGCGCTTTCATTTTTGGAGCAAGCTCATTCCCAAAAGGTTTTCTTAGGGAACCTCTCATATTGCCTTCCTTCCTATACATCCAAGAAAAAATTCTACCCTTATATTTGATGATATTGATTTTCCTAATGGTTATAAAACCATGTCATTTCATAGAAACATTGAACTGTCATTTTACTATTATTTGCCTATTGATAGAATCAGTATTGATAGTATATTTTGGCCTATATCAAAAAAAGAATATACTATAGAAAATGATGGAAGTGGTGGTTTTATTTTAGATACTGGAGCCACTTTTACTGAGTTAAGGCCATCAATTTATAGTGTTTTCACTATTCTTTTTGAAGAGCTATTGAATCCTTCTACTTCTGCAAAACTTCAGCATATTGAAACGAGGCTTATGCGTTGCTCTGATATTTCATACATGAACGATGCAGACATCCCGGAGGTTTATATACATTTTGAAAATGACGTTGTTTTGAAGTTTTAGTAAAAAAACATAATGATACAGCTCTCACCAGATGATAATTGTCTAGATTTTGTAGAAGCATACACTTCATACAATACATTTGACAATTATCAGCAACAAACATTCAGGTTTGAATTAGATTTGAGCAAACAAATACTTGGACTAAAACTAACTCCACAGTGTAATCTCTATTGAGGTTATATTTTCCTTTATCATATTATATTTGGTATTCTATAATCTCTATTGAGGTTATATTTTTCTTTATCATATTATTTGATAGTTTACGAGATTCTATTAATCTCAAACGTTACTATGTTCAATGGGGTTCTATTAATCCTGATGTTCAGGCTTCTATTTAATTATTTTTTATTTAATAGTTCATGTAGTTAATGTTGAGGTTCTTACTTTGTGGATAATGTGGATTGCAAATGAATTTTATTGCAAGAACAAACTATGCAATGGATATAATAGAGCATTATCAGACACTCCATATTTACCATCTTGTAAACAAAGGACCTGCAAATTATTAAAGCCGTCAGCTGATATAGATTGTGGAGTTTAACAAAATTTGGACTTATTCAAATCTAGTAGATATACTTCAAGGATGCCATGATAAGATTATAAGTATTTTCAACTCTTATTGATTTCAAAAATTTGTCCAATTTATTTTTAGATGAAAAGTATGATGGCTACTAAAGTATATCGCTTTACTCTATTTAGAATCAATTTTTAATCTAAGATAAATTCTATATGATTAAAATGTTATTTTTTAGAAATAATTATAGAAGAATCTTTTAGATTGAAATTAAATTAACTAATTACGCTTAGTTTCAAAAACTTAAATAGCTTATTATTGATTATATTTTATTTCATCAATAATAAATTATTCAATAATTATTATTAAAAGATGAACTTTATCAATTTCAACCTAAAACTTTTTCTAAAGTATTTTTAAAAGTATAAAAGTTTGTCAATTTTTCATATGAATTTTAAGTCAATCACTTATTAAACCATCAGATTTCATTTAAAAATTATCATAATTGGCAAAATTTAAATTTGTTAAATTACTGAAAATTAAAATTTTGTATTTTTGAAATGTCTAATTCTAACTAGATTCAAGTGAAAATTAGTTTGATAAGTAATTTTATTCTTTGACAACCATTATAGTTTTAATCTAAAGATAAACTTATATAATAAAAACTTATAAAAATTATAACAGTCACGAAGAATTAATTCTTATAATGGCATCCTTGAAGCGATGTTTTAAGTATGCCCGATTTGGGTTGGCCTCCCATGGAAACCCTTCCGATTTTCTAGTTTCTGAAATTCGAAAGGGTTTCCATGGAAATTCGAAAGGGTTTCCATGGAAATAAGGAAGAGTTTCCATATTGGAAAATCGGAAGGGTTTCCGTGGAAAACAGGAAGGGTTTCCATGGAATTATTATTTTTTTTTTCAAAATATTTACACACGTGAGCCTTTATGGCTCACGCTTCGACACGGACTCCCGACATTAAGGCACACGTCCATCCAGTGCACGTCACCCCAAAATTCAAATTTTGAGTGGAAACCCTTCCCGATTTCCTTGCAATAGATATTAATCGATCGCTTCTTCCAATAACCTGACAACATGTACATTCAAAACAATATACATGCCAAAGCCTTTCCTACATTTCCAAGCCTTAATTTTGCATTGGAGCAAATGAAGAAAACAAAGACTTAAAGGACGTTCAAAAGGACACTTTTACTAACGCCTACCACCTCAGCTGCAAGAATACCATCAGCTTTTACTAATAATAAAGACGACAGTAGATCTAACCAATTACGCAATGTGTCCCTTTAAGCACATCAGGAATTTGAAAATGGCCCCAGCAGCTTCGATGCATTCAATGCACCAATATGATCCATTTTTATAGATCCCTCCAAGAGCCCATGAAAAATTTCGTGCCAAGCATATAAGCTTAAGGATCCATAAGCTAAACATGAAAATTTAAATCTGTGTTTCAAGGTTCCATTTGGGTCATGTATGAACAATTCATCAATGAGCTTCTGTGAAAGTTTATTGCCTTTGGTTCTTGTGTGCATTAGTAAACAATTACGAAGAGGATAGAAAAAGGTATCACGGTACAATTGAAAATGACCAAAGAAGGCTCTTAAAGGTAAATCAGAAATGTTTTGTAGAGATCACACAAGCGCGTACACTGTTTTACTTGGCTAGAAGATTAGACTTTCAATTTGCAGGAGGTATGTGTAGGGACGGGAAAGGTTTTAAAATCAATTCCCAAGCACAAGTTTGTATCAATAGTTCCAGCAGGCACATGGTTTGGAATAATTGTACCTAGGCTTATTGTAGGATAACAATCTGGTCATTGAACTTCAAAGCCCTTCTGCACCGTGGAACAACTAGAAGTGGCAATGCAATGAAAGAAACATTATATGTACACCTTTTAAATAGTAACACAAGCTGGCTGGCATAAGAAGCTCCTAAGATAAAAACTTTGGTATAGAAACTGTATCTAGATATTCTGTATGTGTATTGATAAGGAAGACGAAGGCTAAAGCCATAATTATGGCAGCATCATGGTCAGATGGCATGCAACAATTCTTAAGCAACTAATTGATGAAGATGGCTCTGCTCTAATTTTGCAAAACAAAAAGCTCCTTAAACATACAACAAAAATTTGAACTTTAACCTCCGACAACTGTTTCCATATATATCTCTAGTATGCTTCGTTATCCATGTTGACCATAATAAAATAAACATCCTATAACATAAATTTTATCACGTAGAGGAGAAAGACACAATCAATATGCAAAATGAAAAATAAGGATGAATATCTGACTAATATGGATGAACATCAGTAGAGGGGGATTTAATTTTACATCTTCTAAAATCTAAGCTGAGCCAAACTTGATCAGGCCTGAGAGATTTACCTTAAGGCTAACTGTCTCTGAAGGTCCCCTCAGTCTAGTATTTGATAGGTGCTACGTTAAATAAATCACATTCAACTGAAACCACATAGCCTGCAACAAATTCATTAACAGCTGTATATGAGAGGCTGCTTCCAAAAGAAAAGAAGCCAATAGTTTTTGGGCCATATCTATTCCGACCCAAATGAATCTACTGTTTCTTAAGACCAACACAAATGCCTTTATAACCTGAAATGTCTGTAGGCATAGCTCCAATGAACTAACTACATCACACACACTACTTAAAGATTAGATAATGAAGTAAAATGCATCTGAATGTAAAGTCTATATCCGTTGTGGATTGAGAGCCAATAAAAATACCACCGAAACGATATTTAGAGACTCCATACATCCTGTAAGGCTCCATGAGACATACTTTAAAGCCAAGAGCCATGTTAACAGTCTTTTCATCAATCATTTGTCTTACCAGCTATTTCAATTCACGCCTTCTCTCATATGAAGAAGAGGGCCGACCATAGACTTTCAAAAAGAGCAAAATGGGAAATCAATCGAAAAGAAAAATGGCATGTAATGGCGATGGAAAAACCACAAATTCATGTATCCGCAAGTGCATTCAATTTAAGACTCTCAGGTGCCAACATTATTCTCTTAAAAAAAAAAAAGATAAAAGAAAGATGAAAAGTTGACCGTTCAGAGACCTCTGTTCCAACGCCTGTAAGCTGCAGTGCAACTACTTCATCAAGCTCCTGCTTATCTGCTTGGCATCTGTCACGAAATTAATTATTTCTGGGTAAAACTCCAGAATCACCGAACATTGCCGCAACCCCAACAATGGATTCGAAGGTCTTGTTTGCTTACCTTGCAAACTGTTCCATGCTGCCAGTGGCAGCAAAATAGAGAGCTACATTTATAAACCCTCTATCTATCTTCAAAACAAGATCAAGATATATGTCAATAAATGGCTCTAAAAATCAATCTTACTTCCTAGCCAGCCCACAACATCTATTTACCATCGAAGTGCCTGAATTAAAACAAAACCCCAGACCTTGCAACTAAGATGAGAAAATCTGACATGTCTGCTTTAGCACTGCTAACTCGTTATTTGTAGAATCCATAAGAACAGAATTCAAGAGTTCGCAAAAACCCTGGTTGAAAAAGGCATGATAATAGAAACAATAACCAATCACTTCAAATCTTGATAAGTTCCTATAAAAACATAGAGCTTGTTGGATAACAAAAACATGTCTGCCCCATGGATGTGCAAAGTCAAGAAAAGCATATGATGGAAAGAAGTAAACATTCAATATCTATTTTTTCCGGCAAGTGGGAAACTTTTTGTATTTTTATTTTCAGGCCACTTTGCTAAGGTTATGGGGAGCTTAGCAGCCGGGAAAATTTCTGATTGCTCAAAAATTAAAGCTTTCCTTCGTATGATTTTCCATGATTTTGGAGTCTTCTCCAATCTTTCCTCTTTGGCTCTTCTTATCGGATTGCAGCTGTTATGCATGCCGCCATTTACTGCGCACTTTGGAAACAAAACCGTTCCTAAGACCTGTGCCTGTGGGTTGTAATCTTAGAAACAGATTTGCTAGAGTTTTCTTCATATATTTTTCTTCTGTGTACTCTTTCAACAACCCAAAAATTTAGTTGTTTCTTAACTGCATGATTTGAGTATTATATGATTTGCCCATCCTTTCTTATTCCAGCTGTCCGAGGCAACAAACGCAACGATGTACTGCAGCTTAGAAGATCGTGTTCTTCCTGTTCTTTGATCCTTTGATGATGGATATTGAAGTTTTCATTTTCCAGCTTTAGGAAAATGTGTAGCATTTTGGTATGCATGTCAAGATTCCGAAATTGCTTCGTGCCCTACTTTCTGGCTATTCACTCCAAACGAGGTACAGATTTATGCTATATTGGTTAATTTGGTATTGCTTTGATAGATGGATTAGTTGAACGGAGTTACCATTATAGTACAAGTGTATCAAAGTTTTATCTCCTGTTATAACTGTTTTGTGCATGATAATTGCTCAATTTCTTAGATTGATGAAGCTTGAGCTTTGCCATCAGAACCATAACTTTGATAGAGATTTGTGAAGCCTTAGCTTTGACAGAGAATTGCCGTCTCTGCTTCAAGACCATAACTCCATAACTGTGCATATTTGTGCATCTACAGGTTCCTTACGGATGGAGGATGTGATCGCATTTATTAATAAGAGTATGCATGTTCTGCAAGATTTTTCTACTTAACTGCATATTCCGGCAAGATGTTATTCTTGAGCAACTGCCATTGCTGCACCCCAAGGAAACAACATTCATAAGGTATGTTTTGAATATTTTCTGGCATGTGCGATGTATTGCCCCTGCTTTCAGGTTTTGCAGTAGCAGGCATATAGAGAGATGTCATAAGCATGAGTTCTAAGCATGAGTTAATGGCAAGATTTCCATAATAGGATGGAGTTATGATGCCTTTGTAAGTCTACTCTACTTTTCATGCTTACAGTAGAGCTTACATTCATCCTTCACTCATTGAATTCTGTATGTAGTCTGGTGTACTTCAGAAAATCAAGCATCACGAAACCACCAAATCCATAGCAAGGGTCCTCATTTTATGTAGCAAAAGTTTTGAGAACATGCTATTATTTGGATTTGATTGCCCATTTGATGCAAGTTATATTAGCAGGTGCCCCGTATACCAAATATGTTTCTCATCAAATGAAAAATGGAAAAGATCCATTATCAAGCATAAGATCTGATCTGGACCTTTATGTACATTCTAAAACATGTGCCCACATGCAAAGATGTAAGCTTTCTAAGCTGTTTGGGATTGTAAGATCTAGAGTTCCAATTTCTAATTGACTTTTAGCTGCAGACAACCTCGAAACTTTGTTGGCCTATTCATTAAACACATCAAGATATTGGCTTCAAAATGACCTCAATTGGTGGGTGAAATCCCGGTGAAATAAGGTCCTTCTCTGGTTGTAGACCTATTCGATGTTATCCTTTACAGTTCACTTATGCATCACAGGAAATAAAACTTCATACGAATGAGTAATGTATCTTCAGCTCAAGATTTGTCTGAGTGATTTTGCAAGGTCGAACCATGTAGAGATTTGTGATCTGCTATAATTAATCGAGTGATATACGAGCATTTGGTTCTTTAAAAAAGCCCTCTGCCTCTCCACTTTATGATTTATATGCAATGCATTCTGGCAAGTGGGAAACTTTTTGTATTTTTTTTTTCAGGCCACTTTGCTAAGGTTATGGGGAGCTTAGCAGCCGGGAAAAATTTCTGATTGCTCAAAAATTAAAGCTTTCCTTCGTATGATTTTCCATGATTTTGGAGTCTTCTCTAATCTTTCCTCTTTGGCTCTTCTTATCGGATTGCAGATGTTATGCATGCCGCCATTTACTGCGCACTTTGGAAACAAAACCGTTCCTAAGACCTGTGCCTGTGGGTTGTAATCTTAGAAATGGATTTGCTTGAGTTTTCTTCATATATTTTTCTTCTGGGTACTCTTTCAACAACCCAAAAATTTAGTTTTTTCTTAACTGCATGATTTGAGTATCGATTTGGACCGATTTATATGATTTGCCCATCTTTTCTTATTCCAGCTGTCCGAGGCAACAAACGCAATGATGTACTGCAGCTTAGAAGATCGTGTTCTTCCTGTTCTTTGATCCTTTGATGATGGATGTTGAAGTTTTCATTTTCCGGCTTTAGGAAAATGTGTAGCATTTTGGTATGCATGTCAAGATTCCGAAATTGCTTCGTGCCCCACTTTCTGGCTATTCACTTCAAACGAGGTACAGATTTATGCTATATTGGTTAATTTGGTATTGCTTTGATAGATGGATTAGTTGAACGGAGTTACCATTATATTACAAGTGTATCAAAGTTTTATCTCCTATTATAACTGTTTTGTGGATGATAATTGCTCAATTTCTTAGATTGATGAAGCTTGAGCTTTGCCATCAGAACCATAACTTTGATAGAGATTTGTGAAGCCTTAGCTTTGACAGAGAATTGTCGTCTCTGCTTCAAGACCATAACTCCATAACTGTGCATATTTGTGCATCTACAGGTTCCTGTACGGATGGAGGATGTGATTGCATTTATTAATAAGAGTATGCATGTTCTGCAGGATTTTTTTACTTAACTGCATATTCCGGCAAGATGTTATTCTTGAGCAACTGCCACTGCTGCACCCCAAGGAAACAACATTCATAAGGTATGTTTTGAATATTTTCTGGCATGTGCGATGTATTGCCCATGCTTTCAGGTTTTGCAGTAGCAGGCATATAGAGAGATGTCATAAGCATGAGTTCTAAGCATGAGTTAATGACAAGATTTCCATAATAGGATGGAGTTATGATGCCTTTGTAAGTCTACTCTACTTTTCATGCTTACAGTAGAGCTTACATTCATCCTTCACTCATTGAATTCTGTATGTAGTCTGGTGTACTTCAGAAAACCAAGCATCACGAAACCACCAAATCCATAGCAAGGGTCCTCATTTTATGTAGCAAAAGTTTTGAGAACATGCTATAATGCATTTTATTATGACTATTTGGATTTGATTGCCCATTTGATGCAAGTTATATTAGCAGGTGCCCCGTATACCAAATATGTTTCTCATCAAATGAAAAATGGAAAAGATCCATTATCAAGCATAAGCTCTGATCTGGACCTTCATGTACATTCTAAAACATGTGCCCACATGCAAAGATGTAAGCTTTCTAAGCTGTTTGGGATTGTAAGATCTAGAGTTCCAATTTCTAATTGACTTTTAGCTGCAGACGACCTCGAAACTTTGTTGGCCTATTCATTATACACATCAAGATATTGGCTTCAAAATGACCTCAATTGGTGGGTGAAATCCCGGTGAAATAAGGTCCTTTCTCTGGTTGTAGACCTATTCGATGCTATCCTTTACAGTTCATTTATGCATCACAGGAAATAAAACTTCGTACGAATGAGTAATGTATCTTCACCTCAAGATTTATCTGAGTGATTTTGCAAGGTCGAACCATGTAGAGATTTGTGATCTGCTATAATTAATCGAGTGATATCTCGAGCATTTGGTTCTTTAAAAAAAGCCCCGCCTCTCCACTTTATGATTTATGTGCAATGCATTCCGCAAGTGGGAAACTTTTTTTTTTTTTTTTTAGCCACTTTGCTAAGGTTATGGGGAGCTTAGCGGTAAATGGAAAAAAATTCTTGATTGCTCAAAAAATTAAAGCTTTCCTTCATTATGATTTTCCATGATTTTGGAGTCTTCTCTAATCTTTCCTCTTTGGCTCTTCTTATCGGATTGCAGATGTTATGCATGCCGCCATTTACTGCGCACTTTGGAAACAAAACCGTTCCTAAGACCTGTGCCTGTGGGTTGTAATCTTAGAAACGGATTTGCTTGAGTTTTCTTCATATATTTTTTTTTACGGGTACTCTTTCAACAACCCAAAAATTTAGTTGTTTCTTAACCGCATGATTTGAGTATCGATTTGGATCGATTTATATGATTTGCCCATCTTTTCTTATTCCAAATTTGTCCGAGGGGCAACAAACGCGCGATGTCTTTGCAGCTTAGAAGATCGTGTTCTTCCTGTTCTTTGATCCTTTGATGATGGATGTTGAAGTTTTCATTTTCCGGCTTTAGGAAAATGTGTAGCATTTTGGTATGCATGTCAAGATTCCGAAATTGCTTCGTGCCCTACTTTCTGGCTATTCACTCCAAACGAGGTACAGATTTATGCTATATTGGTTAATTTGGTATTGCTTTGATAGATGGATTAGTTGAACGGATTTACCATTATGATTATAGTACAAGTGTATCAAAGTTTTATCTCCCTGTTATAACCGTTTTTGTGGATGATAATTGCTCAATTTCTTAGATTGATGAAGCTTGAGCTTTGCCATCGTAACCATAACTTTGATAGAGATTTGTGAAGCCTTAGCTTTCCACAGAATTGCCGTCTCTGCTTCAAGACCATAACTCCATAACTGTGCATATTTGTACATCTACAGGTTCCTGTACGGATGGAGGATGTGATTGCATTTATTAATAAGAGTATGCATGTTCTCGCAGGATTTTTCTACTTAACCGCATATTCCTAAGCAAGATGTTATTCTTGAGCAACCGCCATTCTTTGCACCCCAAGGAAACAACATTCATAAGGTATGTTTTGAATATTTTCTGGCATGTGCGATGTATTGCCCATGCTTTCAGGTTTTGCAGTAGCAGGCATATAGAGAGATGTCATAAGCATGAGTTCTAAGCATGAGTTAATGACAAGATTTCCATAATAGGATGGAGTTATGATGCCTTTGTAAGTCTACTCTACTTTTCATGCTTACAGTAGAGCTTACATTCATCCTTCACTCATTGAATTCTGTATGTAGTCTGGTGTACTTCAGAAAACCGAGCATCACGAAACCACCAAATCCATAGCAAGGGTCCTCATTTTATGTAGCAAAAGTTTTGAGAACATGCTATAATGCATTTTATTATGACTATTTGGATTTGATTGCCCATTTGATGCAAGGTATATTAGCAGGTGCCCCGTATACCAAATATGTTTCTCATCAAATGAAAAATGGAAAAGATCCATTATCAAGCATAAGCTCTGATCTGGACCTTCATGTACATTCTAAAACATGTGCCCACATGCAAAGATGTAAGCTTTCTAAGCTGTTTGGGATTGTAAGATCTAGAGTTCCAATTTCTAATTGACTTTTAGCTGCAGACGACCTCGAAACTTTGTTGGCCTATTCATTATACACATCAAGATATTGGCTTCAAAATGACCTCAATTGGTGGGTGAAATCCCGGTGAAATAAGGTCCTTTCTCTGGTTGTAGACCTATTCGATGCTATCCTTTACAGTTCATTTATGCATCACAGGAAATAAAACTTCGTACGAATGAGTAATGTATCTTCAGCTCAAGATTTATCTGAGTGATTTTGCAAGGTCGAACCATGTAGAGATTTGTGATCTGCTATAATTAATCGAGTGATATACGAGCATTTGGTTCTTTAAAAAAGCCCCCCGCCTCTCCACTTTATGATTTATGTGCAATGCATTCCGGCAAGTGGGAAACTTTTTTTTTTTTTCAGGCCACTTTGCTAAGGTTATGGGGAGCTTAGCAGCCGGGAAAAATTTCTGATTGCTCAAAAATTAAAGCTTTCCTTCGTATGATTTTCCATGATTTTGGAGTCTTCTCTAATCTTTCCTCTTTGGCTCTTCTTATCGGATTGCAGATGTTATGCATGCCGCCATTTACTGCGCACTTTGGAAACAAAACCGTTCCTAAGACCTGTGCCTGTGGGTTGTAATCTTAGAAACGGATTTGCTTGAGTTTTCTTCATATATTTTTCTTCTGGGTACTCTTTCAACAACCCAAAAATTTAGTTGTTTCTTAACTGCATGATTTGAGTATCGATTTGGACCGATTTATATGATTTGCCCATCTTTTCTTATTCCAGCTATCCGAGGCAACAAACGCAACGATGTACTGCAGCTTAGAAGATCGTGTTCTTCCTGTTCTTTGATCCTTTGATGATGGATGTTGAAGTTTTCATTTTCCGGCTTTAGGAAAATGTGTAGCATTTTGGTATGCATGTCAAGATTCCGAAATTGCTTCGTGCCCTACTTTCTGGCTATTCACTCCAAACGAGGTACAGATTTATGCTATATTGGTTAATTTGGTATTGCTTTGATAGATGGATTAGTTGAACGGATTTACCATTATGATTATAGTACAAGTGTATCAAAGTTTTATCTCCTGTTATAACTGTTTTGTGGATGATAATTGCTCAATTTCTTAGATTGATGAAGCTTGAGCTTTGCCATCAGAACCATAACTTTGATAGAGATTTGTGAAGCCTTAGCTTTCACAGAGAATTGCCGTCTCTGCTTCAAGACCATAACTCCATAACTGTGCATATTTGTGCATCTACAGGTTCCTGTACGGATGGAGGATGTGATTGCATTTATTAATAAGAGTATGCATGTTCTACAGGATTTTTCTACTTAACTGCATATTCCGGCAAGATGTTATTCTTGAGCAACTGCCATTGCTGCACCCCAAGGAAACAACATTCATAAGGTATGTTTTGAATATTTTCTGGCATGTGCGATGTATTGCCCTTGCTTTCAGGTTTTGCAGTAGCAGGCATATAGAGAGATGTCATAAGCATGAGTTCTAAGCATGAGTTAATGGCAAGATTTCCATAATAGGATGGAGTTATGATGCCTTTGTAAGTCTACTCTACTTTTCATGCTTACAGTAGAGCTTACATTCATCCTTCACTCATTGAATTCTGTATGTAGTCTGGTGTACTTCAAAAAACCAAGCATCACGAAACCACCAAATCCATAGCAAGGGTCCTCATTTTATGTAGCAAAAGTTTTGAGAACATGCTATAATGCATTTTATTATGACTATTTGGATTTGATTGCCCATTTGATGCAAGTTATATTAGCAGGTGCCCCGTATACCAAATATGTTTCTCATCAAATGAAAAATGGAAAAGATCCATTATCAAGCATAAGATCTGATCTGGACCTTTATGTACATTCTAAAACATGTGCCCACATGCAAAGATGTAAGCTTTCTAAGCTGTTTGGGATTGTAAGATCTAGAGTTCCAATTTCTAATTGACTTTTAGCTGCAGATGACCTCGAAACTTTGTTGGCCTATTCATTATACACATCAAGATATTGGCTTCAAAATGACCTCAATTGGTGGGTGAAATCCCGGTGAAATAAGGTCCTTCTCTGGTTGTAGACCTATTCGATGCTATCCTTTACAGTTCATTTATGGATCACAGGAAATAAAACTTCATACGAATGAGTAATGTATCTTCAGCTCAAGATTTGTCTGAGTGATTTTGCAAGGTCGAACCATGTAGAGATTTGTGATCTGCTATAATTAATCGAGTGATATACGAGCATTTGGTTCTTTAAAGAAGCCCTCTGCCTCTCCATTTTATGATTTATGTGCAATGCATTCCGGCAAGTGGGAAACTTTTTGTATTTTTTTTTTCAGGCCACTTTGCTAAGGTTATGGGGAGCTTAGCAGCTGGGAAAAATTTCTGAACACTCAAAAATTAAAGCTTTCCTTCGTATGATTTTCCATGATTTTGGAGTCTTCTCTAATCTTTCCTCTTTGGCTCTTCTTATCGGATTGCAGCTGTTATGCATGCCGCCATTTACTGCGCACTTTGGAAACAAAACCGTTCCTAAGACCTGTGCCTGTGGGTTGTAATCTTAGAAACGGATTTTCTTGAGTTTTCTTCATATATTTTTCTTCTGGGTACTCTTTCAACAACCCAAAATTTTAGTTGTTTCTTAACTGCATGATTTGAGTATCGATTTGGACCGATTTATATGATTTGCCCATCTTTTCTTATTCCAGTTGTCCGAGGCAACAAACGCAACGATGTACTGCAGCTTAGAAGATCGTGTTCTTCCTGTTCTTTGATCCTTTGATGATGGATGTTGAAGTTTTCATTTTCTGGCTTTAGGAAAATGTGTAGCATTTTGGTATGCATGTCAAGATAATTGCTTCGTGCCCCACTTTCTGGCTATTCACTCCAAACGAGGTACAGATTTATGCTATATTGGTTAATTTGGTATTGCTTTGATAGATGGATTAGTTGAACGGAGTTACCATTATATTACAAGTGTATCAAAGTTTTATCTCCTGTTATAACTGTTTTGTGGATGATAATTGCTCAATTTCTTAGATTGATGAAGCTTGAGCTTTGCCATCAGAACCATAACTTTGATAGAGATTTGTGAAGCCTTAGCTTTCCACAGAATTTGTCGCCTCGCTTCAAGACCATAACTCCATAACTGTGCATATTTGTGCATCTACAGGTTCCTGTACGGATGGAGGATGTGATTGCATTTATTAATAAGAGTATGCATGTTCTGCAGGATTTTTCTACTTAACTGCATATTCCGGCAAGATGTTATTCTTGAGCAACTGCCACTGCTGCACCCCAAGGAAACAACATTTATAAGGTATGTTTTGAATATTTTCTGGCATGTGCGATGTATTGCCCCTGCTTTCAGGTTTTGCAGTAGCAGGCATATAGAGAGATGTCATAAGCATGAGTTCTAAGCATGAGTTAATGACAAGATTTCCATAATAGGATGGAGTTATGATGCCTTTGTAAGTCTACTCTACTTTTCATGCTTACAGTAGAGCTTACATTCATCCTTCACTCATTGAATTCTGTATGTAGTCTGGTGTACTTCAGAAAACCAAGCATCACGAAACCACCAAATCCATAGCAAGGGTCCTCATTTTATGCAGCAAAAGTTTTGAGAACATGCTATAATGCATTTTATTATGACTATTTGGATTTGATTACCCATTTGATGCAAGTTATATTAGCAGGTGCCCCGTATACCAAATATGTTTCTCATCAAATGAAAAATGGAAAAGATCCATTATCAAGCATAAGATCTGATCTGGACCTTCATGTACATTCTAAAACATGTGCCCACATGCAAAGATGTAAGCTTTCTAAGCTGTTTGGGATTGTAAGATCTAGAGTTCCAATTTCTAATTGACTTTTAGCTGCAGACGACCTCGAAACTTTGTTGGCCTATTCATTATACACATCAAGATATTGGCTTCAAAATGACCTCAATTGGTGGGTGAAATCCCGGTGAAATAAGGTCCTTCTCTGGTTGTAGACCTATTCGATGCTATCCTTTACAGTTCATTTATGCATCACAGGAAATAAAACTTCGTACGAATGAGTAATGTATCTTCAGGTCAAGATTTGTCTGAGTGATTTTGCAAGGTCGAACCATGTAGAGATTTGTGATCTGCTATAATTAATCGAGTGATATACGAGCATTTGGTTCTTTAAAAAAGCCCCCCGCCTCTCCACTTTATGATTTATGTGCAATGCATTCCGGCAAGTGGGAAACGTTTTGTATTTTTTTTTTCAGGCCACTTTGCTAAGGTTATGGGGAGCTTAGCAGCCGGGAAAAATTTCTGATTGCTCAAAAATTAAAGCTTTCCTTCGTATGATTTTCCATGATTTTGGAGTCTTCTCTAATCTTTCCTCTTTGGCTCTTCTTATCGGATTGCAGATGTTATGCATGCCGCCATATACTGCGCACTTTGGAAACAAAACCGTTCCTAAGACCTGTGCCTGTGGGTTGTAATCTTAGAAACGGATTTGCTTGAGTTTTCTTCATATATTTTTCTTCTGGGTACTCTTTCAACAACCCAAAAATTTAGTTTTTTCTTAACTGCATGATTTGAGTATCGATTTGGACCGATTTATATGATTTGCCCATCTTTTCTTATTCCAGCTGTCCGAGGCAACAAACGCAACGATGTACTGCAGCTTAGAAGATCGTGTTCTTCCTGTTCTTTGATCCTTTGATGATGGATGTTGAAGTTTTCATTTCCCGGCTTTAGGAAAATGTGTAGCATTTTGGTATGCATGTCAAGATTCCGAAATTGCTTCGTGCCCCACTTTCTGGCTATTCACTCCAAACGAGGTACAGATTTATGCTATATTGGTTAATTTGGTATTGCTTTGATAGATGGATTAGTTGAACGGAGTTACCATTATAGTACAAGTGTTTTTTTTTTTTTTTTTTTTTTTTTTTGAGGTTAAGGCAGATTTGATATTACATGCAAAAGAGGTTACATGAATATATACAGCAATTGCAAAAGGAAGAACCCTTGCAATGCTTACTTGTTCCAAGAAGGGACTGAAAAAGGCATAGCACAGCTAGATATTCAAAATTTGCTGTACCAGCTAGTCAAAAAGGATGATCAGATGTCTGTAATAGTTCAAGACAGAAAACAGAACTGTAATTTTCTACTCATAGCCCAAAACAAACTCCAATGGATCGACCTGGACAATATGGAATACTGTCTCAAGCTCATCAAGATCCAAAGGGGTATGGACCATGAACTGCAGCATGATTTCAGAGGTGATGTCAAAGTGCTCCTCCCATTTTGCAGCAAAATAAATCTTCAGATCATTCCACCACCAGAGATCTTCATCATCCAGAATGACTCCCAAAGCTATCTGAGCCAAAATGTGCTGCTTCAAGTGGATCATCTTGGCCTTGATTACCCCCCTTGTCCACTGTTCAAAAGCCGGTTTAGGATCATATCTTCCACGAGAGGGGGGGATAACCATATCATAGTGCTCGATCACAAAATCTGTCAATGTCAACATCAGCATCAGAGATAGTAAGTTTAAAGAAAGCATAAAAACCATGGTAACTTCCTAAAGAATCCCAATTTCTGTCATATGCTGAGCCCTTGCTTCTTCTGTGAGCTATGGCTGTCTCAACCAGCAGGGACTGAAAGCAGGCTTTGATCCAATTGAAATTAAATGTTTTGTGATCATGAACGATTCTGTTTCTGTGCTTCCAAATGGACCATAGGGCCAGAGTTCTCAAAGTACCACAGAAGGCACTTGGGAAACTTAGAAAGTCAAAAAATTCTTGTGGAGAGGAACCAGGAGTGGACTTACAGAGATTTTTTGCTCAGAGCCAGAAGGGCAGAAGTCTCGGGCACTGGAAGACATGCAAATTGGATTCTGGAAGCTAGCAGCCCAACGGGCAAATATTGGACTGAGCAGCCTTATATTTTGCTATTCTCTCATTAGTGGACAAACTCTGATTCAACAGAAGCCATCTAAATAGAAGTATTTTTTTTGCACAGTGTGCCTGCCATCCATCAATGATTATTTTGATTGCCTCTTGCTGAGTGCAACCCCATTTTGTAGTGATCTTAAGATCAAAAGGTTGAATGATCATTTTGTAGATCTTGGACACACTGTATCTCTTTTTTCCTTCACAACTCCATGAAATAGGATCCATCGAATCTTCCCAGTTGCTCAAGGAACGAGAAATGTCAGAGAAAATCTTTTTGTTGACCTGTGTATCACTGATTCTTGCAATCAGCTCATGCCAGGTAAGCCAATTGCCATTACATCGAAGATCAGCTATAGTTTTGAGACCTGCATCACTCCATTCTTTATATTTTCTCGGATGTTTGAGAGCCAAGCATCCTGCCTCTGTAGGAAGTAGGTTGTGATGCCAAAAGAAATGAAATTTGGAACTAACCTTGTGAAGATTATCTGCATGAAAACAATGGGAGACTTCATTCCAGGCCTCTAAAAGCCGCCTCATGATAGAAGATGTATGGGGGCCAGCTGTTAACTGGTAGAAGGCCAAATCTGGGAGCTGATGTTGAATTGAATTACTTCCCACAGGTTTAGTTTGCTGAACCCAGTACCTGATAAAGGCCATGGCAGGAGAAAGATGAGGAGACCAAAGAGCACGCCAGATCAATTTTGCAACTAGAGCCTGAGCCTGTTTGAAAAGATCCTTGCATCCTAGGCCCCCAGAATCCTTAGGTGTAGTGAGATTCTGCCAAGCAACTTTATAGTCCCCTGTTGGAAATTCAGCATTATAAGTCACATAAGTATCCATGAGAAGCAGTGGCAGTGGATGCAAAAGTACAGGCAACTAAATTGAGATCTGAGATAGTAAAGTTTCCAAACCATAAATAGGTTGTTTGACAAGTTGTGAAGGTTGCATGACAAGGATGTATGACAAGTTGTATGAAAATGGAGGTGCCTATGAGAAGCAGTGGCAGTAGGCCAGAAGAGCTTGATCATGATATTGCTCATACATGTGACTCCAGCTTGAATGATTAGGGTAAGAATTATGTTAACCTAGTGTCAAAGGTTGCAAGAAGTTGACATAAAATAAGGAAATATAATTCAATGGTTCGAGAGCCGATTTGTTCAGCTAGGCATGTGGGATATTTAGATGAAGCCTTATTTCCAAGTTATTCCTGTGGGATATATGAGAATGATAGGCAGAGCTCGGATTGGAAAGTTTGAATCTCCTTAACCGCCGGAATTGCCTTACATATGGACGGATCCTGCATACAAAAATATAGACAGAAGAATTGAGCCGGAACGGGTGTGCCGTGGTGGGTCAAGGTTGCTACAGTGATCGGGTCAATGCCCGATGAATAGTGAATCCATTGGCCACTTAATTTCTTAAGTTCAATGGTTTATTGACCTTATCAATAGTTGGTTGAACTTAAAAGGAATTGTAGCTTTTATACCATTGTTGAATGGAATGGTGATTGCACACACATGATCTAGGGAGATGATTGACCATGTTGTGGCTCTCCACTAGATTATGAAAAGCTTGTTATATGATCAAAGTGTGTTAAGGAAAAATAAATCTTGCTAGACATTGTATCTAAGTTGTTAACTCCTTCTTATTTTTATCAGTGGTATCAGAGCCATCTCAATCATGTCTAGCAGATTTGGAGCAAGTTTGCTCAACACAATAGAAGTCTACAAAGGGGGACCAGGATTTCAGATATGGAAGGATGCCATAATGCATGTCCTAGATGTAGAGGACCTCTGGGAGGTAGTTGATCCAAATAGCCAAGTGTCTGCAGGGGTACTGACTAGAACAGCCTCTACAGGGTCAGTAGTTGGAGCTGCTGGAGGGCAACGAACTGCAGAGACTGCAGGAGCAGGTGCAGAAGGCTCAGGTGCAGCAGGCTCAGGAACAAGCACTGGACGCTCTGGAGGAGGTAACAGTGCAGGAGGAGCTAAATCTTTGCAAGCAAAAATTAAAGAAGCCCAAGGGATTATAACTTGTAAGGTAAGTCCTACTATACGTTTGAAATTAAGATCTCTCAGCCCAAGGGACATGTGGAAATTTCTTCTTAAGCATTATGAGGAAAAAACATCTTCACAAATAGATCTATTGGAAACTGAGCTAAGAAATCTAAAACTTAGAGAGGAAGAAGATGTATCCGAATTCTTTAACAAGTTTGACAACTTGATTGCTGATCTAGAGGGTGCTGGGGTTCCCATATCTGAGAGGAGTCAGGTACTGCAAATTTCAAGGGCTATAGCAGAAAATGAGACCTTATCATTGTTTATTAGAAACACAAGTAAAAGTAGAGAAGAGGCAGAGGTTATGCTTAGAACTGAATGGGAGCAAAAGAAGGTATTAAGGCAAAGCCAAAATGAGGAAACCCCAGAGATATTAATGCTGAAAAAGAGAGGAAAAATAATCTGCTATCACTGTCATGAAGCAGGGCACTATAAAAGTGAATGCCCTAAACTCAAAAAAGAATTTAATTGCTATAACTGTGGGGGTAGAGGTCATGCTGCATCCAAGTGTCCCACACCTAAAAATTATGGCAGAACTTCTAGAGGAAGAGGTGAATCCAGCAGTGGAAGATTTGGTAGAGGCAGGGGTCGAGGCCATGAGAGAGCATTCATTGCTCAAGAAGAACAAGAAGTCAAAACTAAAGCAGAAGCAGAAGATGAAGATGAGGTATTAAATGATTTTGCAGTTGTTGATGAGAATATGGGTACTAATTATTCTGATCATTTAATAGTTGATTCTGGAGCTGAAAGATCAGTAGTAAGAGATGCTGAACTCTTGAAGAAATTCACAACTGCAAAAACCAGAAAAATTCAAGTTGGAAATGGGGCTTTACAAGATATAGAAGGGAGTGGTCTGCTGCAGTTAGAAGACTTAAGTGGAAACATCATAAATATAGAGGATGTTTTGTGTGTTCCAGCTATAATTAAAAATCTTATTTCAGTAAGTCAATTGTGTGACTTGGGTTATAGAGTAACATTTGAAGCTGAGCAATGTAATGTTTTTCTCAAAGATGAATTGAAGTTTTATGCCAAACGAGTTGGAAATTTGTTTGAGTTAAATAATCTTGTACATTGTGGTGTGAATGCCATATCAGAGGTTGATGTAGATCTCTGGCATAACAGATTAGCTCACACAGATTACAAGAAATTAGAAGTGTTGCACAAACAAGGTCTGATAAATTATCATGATAATAAAATCAACCAAATTTGTGAAGGGTGTGCACTTGGGAAGTTGCACAGATTGCCATTTACAAAAAGAAAATCTAAGACTCATCAAATTCTGGAATTAGTACACACTGATTTGTGTGGCCCATTGAATGTAAGAGGAAGAGGAAACAAAAGATATTTTATAACCTTCACTGATGACCATAGCAGGAAATGCAAAATATATTGCTTGGGAAAGAAATCACATGCACTTAATGCTTTCAAGCAATATGTGGCAGAAATGGAAAGAGAAACAGGTCATAAGCTCAAATGTATCAGATCAGATCGAGGAGGGGAATATCTATCTGCAAAGTTTAAAACATTCTGCATTACTCATGGAATTAAAAGACAATTAACATACAGGTACACCCCTCAACAGAATGGAGTTTCTGAAAGGAAGAATAGGACACTTATGGATGCTGTGAGATCTATGCTAAAAGAAAGTGGACTGCCAAATTATCTTTGGGTGGAAGCTTTGCAAACTGCCATGGAAATTCAGAATAATCTGCCTACATCAGCCCTAGATGGGAACATACCAAATCTTGTATGGAATCCAGATGCCAAGGTAGACTATATGAAATACAAGGTATATGGTCAAGCTTAACCCAGATGGAAGCAAGAAATTTAAAGCAAGGTTAGTTGCACAAGGTTACACTCAGAAAAAGGGTAGAGATTATGATGAAACATATTCACCTATAGTAAAACTCACAAGCATCAGAATTTTATTGGCAATGGCAAATGCCCTAAACTTAGAGTTGCATCATATGGATGTCAAAACAGCATTTTTGAATGCAAAGCTTGAGGAGGAGGCATTTATGAGACAAGCTCCAGGTTATGAGAAAGGGGAAAACATGATATGGAAACTAAATAGGGCAGTTTATGGATTGAAACAATCACCAAGGGAATGGTACTTGTGTATGAATGAATTCCCAAGAACGTAACTTTGAAAAAATTACAAAATGATGGCAACTTGTATAGGTTCAAGCAAGGAGAAGATTATTGCATAATTGCTTTGTATGTGGATGATTGTATCATGATAGCCAGCTCAATGAAAATTCTAAATGTATGCAAAAACATTCTGAAATCTCGGTTCCAAATGGCAGATCTGGGAGAACTAAAAAAGTTCCTAGGTATAGAGGTGGACAGAAATAGAGAGCAAAAATGGCTGAGATTGCATCAAGACAAGCATGTGGATAATATGCTCAAAAGGTTCAACTTAACTGAAGCAAAGCCAGCAAAAATACCAATGACACCAGGACATAGGTTAACTTATGAGAGAGAGTTAACTAAAGAAGATGTTATACAAATGGAAAACATTCCATACAGGGCCCTAATTGGATGTCTGCTATATTTAGCTAATAATACTCGTCCTGATATTGCTTATGCAGTAAACATTCTTAGCAGAAGGAATCACAATCCAACCAGAGAACATTGGGAGGCAGCCAAACGAGTCTTGAAGTATCTAAAAGGAACTCAAGGACATGGTATTTGTTTTAATGCAGAAAACTTAGTCATGAAATGCTACAGTGATGCAGATTGGGGAGGAGATTTACACACAAGGAGGTCTACTTCAGGATATGCAATATTCCTAGGTGGAGGAGTTATTTCTTGGAGATGTAAAAAACAATCTGCTGTGGCTATGAGCTCAGCAGAAGCTGAATATGCAGCTGTTGCACTGGTTGCCAGAGAGATAGTATGGCTAAGGAGATTGCTACAGGAGTTACAGTGTGAACAAGTAAAACCTACAAACATATGGACAGATAGTCAGAGCTGTATTGCAATAGTGAAAAACCACAGACATCATGACAGTAACTAAACACATTGAGTTGAGCATGCATTTCATACGAGATCTAGGCGAGAAGAGACTAATTCACATGGAATATGTTGACACAAAAGACAATTGGCGATATATTTACTAAAGCCTTGTCGAAAAATAAATATGCTTGTTTCGAGCTGAATTGAATGTATCGCATGGACTTATGAGCTGAAGGAGGAGTGTTGGAAATTCAAAGATTATAAGTCACATAAGTATCCATGAGAAGCAAAGGCGGTGGATGCAAAAGTACAGCAACTAAATTGAGATCCGAGATAGTAAAGTTTCCAAACCATAAATAGGTTGTTTGACAAGTTGTGAAGGTTGCATGACAAGGATGTATGACAAGTTGTATGAAAATGGAAGTGCCTATGAGAAGCAGTGGCAGTAGGCCAGAAGAGCTTGATCATGATATTGCTCATACATGTGACTCCAGCTTGAATGATTAGGGTAAGAATTATGTTAACCTAGTGTCAAAGGTTGCAAGAAGTTGACATAAAATAAGGAAATATAATTCAATGGTTCGAGAGCCGATTTGTTCAAATAGGCATGTGGGATATTTAGATGAAGCCTTATTTCCAAGTTATTCTCGGGATATATATGAGAATGATAGGCAGAGCTCGGATTGGAAAGTTTGAATCTCCTTAACCGCCGGAATTGCCTTACATATGGACGGATCCTGCATACAAAAATATAGACAGAAGAATTGAGCCGGAACGGGTGTGCCGTGGTGCATAGTTTGCTGGGTCAAGGTTGCTACAGTGATCGGGTCAATGCCCGATGAATAGTGAATCCATTGGCCACTTAATTTCTTAAGTTCAATGGTTTATTGACCTTATCAATAGTTGGTTGAACTTAAAAGGAATTGTAGCTTTTATACCATTGTTGAATGGAATGGTGATTGCACACACATGATCTAGGGAGATGATTGACCATGTTGTGGCTCTCCACTAGATTATGAAAAGCTTGTTATATGATCAAAGTGTGTTAAGGAAAAATAAATCTTGCTAGACATTGTATCAAAGTTGTTAACTCCTTCTTATTTTTATCATCCCCTTGCCATATAAACTTTCTAATGGCAGTCTGAATTTCCTGATAGGTTGCTTTGTCAGCCACAATTGCAGATGAAAAATAGATGTGCGTGCTAGTAATTACTGTGTTGGCAATTTCAACCCTTCCTACCAATGAAAGAGAGGCAGGATACATCATGAATTTTCTTTTAATCCTGTTTGTAATAGGGGACCAAAGACCATGCAAACTCATGTCTGGTGCAAGAGGAAGACCCAACAGTTTGGTGGCCATCCCTTTCTCGAGAATTGCTATATCAGCAATTTTATTTTCAGTAGAGTCCAGGAGGATGGTACATTTGGCTCTGTTCAATAAAACTCCTGAAGCTTTGCCAAAGGTCTCCATGGCAGACAGGAAGGCAAAGATGCTTTTCCCATCATCCTCCAGAAAAATGAAAGTATCATCAGCATATTGCATCAAAGAAAGAGGCATACCTTCATTTGGCATCTGGAGGCCTTTGATTTGTCCATTCTGTTGAAGTTTGAGAGTAACCTTGGTCACCATCTCAGCAACTATTAAAAAGAGTTAAGGGGCCAGAGGACACCCTTGCCTCACTCCTGTTTTGCAGGGGAAAAAAGAGGAGGGGCAGCCATTAATCAAGACTGCAGATCTGGCCTCCTTGTTGAAGGCAAGGACCAAATTGATCACCTGTTGAGAAAATCCCAAAACCTCCATGGCCCTACTCAAAAAATCCCAATTAATAGTATCAAATGCTCTTTTAAAATCCAGTTTCAGGAGCATGCAATTCTGCTTGGTTAGATTACTCCAATGTAATCCTTCATAAGCTCCAATGAAGTTGTCAAGGATACTCCTTCCAGGAAGGAAAGCAGTCTGTAGGGGACTAATGAGGCTTTCCAGGGTAGGCTTAACCCTGTTTGCTAGGATTTTTGCAAGAACTTTATAAATGGTGTTGGTCAAAGAGATTGGCCTCCAATCAGAAAAGGCCTTAGGTTGGTCCACCTTTGGAACCAATGCAATTAGACCAGCATTGATTGCAGGATGTAAACTATCTGCCACCCAGGCTCCTTGCACAAAAGTTGTAAAGTCATCCTGCATTATATCCCAAAATTCTCTAAAGAATTCTGGGGGAAAGCCATCAGGCCCCGGACTTTTTCCAGAAGCCATCGAATTCAAGATACGGAGAATTTCCTCTTTCTGTGGAATAGCCATAAGGGCTTCATTGTTAACAATTGAGGAGTCAGAATCCAAGTCAATCATGCTAAAAAATTGCTCAATATCTATTTGAGATGTTGGCTGCTTATCAAATAGTTCCTGATATCTGTGAGCAAAAAATCTTTGAATTTCAAGTTGCCCTTGAATATTTTCCCCTTGATCATCT
The DNA here is from genome assembly GCA_021234155.1 of Isoetes taiwanensis. NCBI lineage: Eukaryota > Viridiplantae > Streptophyta > Lycopodiopsida > Isoetales > Isoetaceae > Isoetes > Isoetes taiwanensis. The sequence continues at coordinate 742,869 of JAJEKV010000073.1, forward strand.
TGAACTGAGATGATGCCATTATTGATAATCCGACTCTTAGCAGCCCTGAAAAAGAAGGAGGAACTACTTTTATCCATACAATTGATATACTGACACTTACTTCTGATTGCCAAAGACTGAGCTTCCATTTCCTCCACATGTTTGACTTTAATCTCCAGTTGATTTTCTAGATCCTGCAAGGTCTGGTTATCTTTATCCAAAAACAGAGATTCTCTTACCTTTTTCATTTCAATGTAAATTTCATTCTTTTGTTTTCTCTTCTTTTCTGCCCAATCTTTCCCCCATTTTTTAATCCAATGTTTCAAGGTTTTTAATTTCTGCACAAACCCAATCATAGATCTGCTATTTCCAATCTTGGGGAGAGATATATAATACTCCCTCAGTTGTGAGCAAAATTTCTGAACCTGCAGCAATTGAACATTGAATTTGAAGGGAGTACTCACCTGTGTAGCTCGGGAAGAAAGGACAAGAGTCTCCATAACTTGAGGAAAATGGTCAGAAATAGAATTACTACAGTCTGACTTAATGACAACCTGATCCCACAAATCCAGGTCAACTGAGAGAGTGTAAAATCTATCTAACAAACAAAATGTTCTTTCTGGACCCTTTCTCTTATTACTCCAAGAATATGTGGCTGATGAGGAGGGGGGATGGTAGATAAATTTGCCAACCAATTTATCCCATTCACCTCTCTCATTCTTAGCCATATTGATCTTTTTTCCAAGCTTTTGATCCCACAGGGGAGTATTATTGAAATCTCCTGCTAGCAGCCAATTATGAACATGATTTTGCTGATCTATCCAGAAATTCATTTCCCTCCATTGCATTTCTCTTTCATGAGGTTCTGTGGAAGCATAGACATTTATTATTCCAGTCAAATGACCTTTGATGTTGAGAAAGCTAACAGACCATCTACCCAGGGGGGACACATATGATCCAGAAGAAGAAAATCCTTTCCAAATTGTACAAATTCCACCCTTGGTGCCATTGGCTGCAGCCCATGTAGAGCCACTGCCTGGACAAATCCAATCCCCCAATTTTGAAGATTCAAAAGGGGGAAGTCTGTGTTCCTGTAATAAAATGAGATCCGCCTTCATTTCCTGAATTGCAATGAGAGCCCTTTTTCTTTTCAAAGGACCCTTTATTCCTCTTAGATTCCAGCACACAATCTTCATAAAGATTTATTTCTTGTATTAGAGGCAGGCCCATCTAAGTTAAAGAGGACCATTTTTTTGTTCCTTTTCCTGGTTGTCTGTGGAGTAAAAAACTCTTCAACACCAGGTTGTGAAGGGGATGACATGACAAGGTCATTAGTAGGAAGAATTTCCTCATTGGAGTCACTCTCAATCATCCTTATGTCATGATGTTCATCCAGAATAATGCTGGAGGGTCTGGGGGATCTAGGTTATTGCTTGAAAAGCTCACCAGGATCCTCATTTTTCTCTTGGCTTAAGGACACTGGCTGTTGCTTAAAAAGCTCACCAGTTCCTTCCATCTGAGGCTCAACCCGACCTGGAAAAAGATTCTGAACAGGAAATTCAGATATTTTATGGGAACATTCCCCCTTTTCCCGAGTAGAGGGGGAATTACGAGAATTTGGAGAATTTGGAGAGCTCTTCTCTGATGAGGGTTCCCTAATTGTAATTCCTCTGTTCAGAACCTTGACATTCCCTTCATCAGATTTTCTAATCCAAGTCATTTTTCCTTTTTTTTGGGCCAACGATGTCTGCTCTGCCTTTTCCCGCTCCTCTCTAATTCTCTGCTTGCGAGCCTTTCTTTTCACACTTCCATTAACATTTTGCTTCTTAAGGGCCGAAGAAGGCTTTTTATAAGGAGTGACCCACTGATTAGGGGGCTCAACATTTGTTTTCCTCTCTACAAAGCCTTTGCAAACTCCGCCTCCGTGCAATCTGATACCACATGCACTGCAGGGGGTGGGGATTCCTCGCCACTGCAGGGGGAGGCATTTCTTCAACCCAAAGTAATCACAATAGTCAATTCTTTTAGGAATTGGCTTGAGAAGATCCAATTGGACCCAGACCCTTGGGGGTTGATCCGGCATTGTTTCCATACCAATGGTCACCTAATTCCTGAAACAAGTTTTTTAGAATCTCCTCACTCCAGTAAATTGGGCTAAGGCCTTGAACTGAAGTCCATGCAGGGTGGAAAAGCTGCTTAATATCCCGAGGATCAAAGGCCGGATACCATTTTTGGAAAAAGATTTGAGTGTTTGCCTTCGTGATCGTGCCCTGTTTGAGCAGCATTTTGACAGAAATTTCGTTTCCACATTCCACAATAAAAAAAGGAAAATCAAGCCAGTAGATTTTTGAAATTGAAATGCTGTCAACTAGCTTTTCGAGCTCGGCTCTTATCATTGGGAGTTTCACTCCCTCATGCCTTACACAGCCGATTACTGCTCGATTGGCCATTTGTTTTAGTCTAGCTTCCACAAATGGGTTTTTCAGGATTTTACCGTGGAAAACATGCTTTGCCTTTTGCTCTACAATTCCAGCTTCTTCCTCTTGCAAATGGTTCAAATGTTCCAGAATTGGCTTCACAATGTTCTGCTGCCTTTGGACTGCTCCCATCCCCAACTGTTGCCTCGTCGTCACCATGTTTCCGTTCGTCTTCTCCGACTCCAATTTTGGTTCCGTTAGATAGGTAAAGAAATCTCCAAAGGTTACCAGAAGGTCAGAATTCCCTTCGACTTCCTTTTCCTTTCCCAATTCTTTAGCACCATAATGACTGCCCGCTAAATTCTGACTTTTAACAGAGCCCAAATCCATTAATATTTGTGCCAATTTCTTCTTTTCAATGTCTGACATGACAGACATCCTTTTGGCAATCATTGTTAGATCATTCTGTTCAGAATCTGAAACCTGACATACCATCCCATTGTCCGAAATATTGTTTTTGTTTTCCATTGCAAACTAACCGAACTACAACTACTTCTAACCAAATTTGCAGTGCTGCGTGTTCAACTTTTTGTTTTTTTATGAATAAATTCTGACTGAGATTTTTTCATTTTGCCAATCACAAAAAACCCAAAAAACACCAGTGGCAGTAGCATTTCTATCCCCCACAAATTCTCCTAACCAAGATTCTTCTGCAAGGACCGGTTCTTCAAGATTATGCGCAAAAATGTAGGTAAACAGATGACCAGGGAAGAACTGCTGCATAACCAGTGAATTCCATAGTTCATTTGGTTCTCCTTGAAGCCATCCACATGAATGCCGAGCCCCTTGTTCCAGAATCGCGAATACCCTTACCATGGCGCACCGTGCAAGCGCTCAGGAAAATTCGGAGATCCACCGCCAACCGCCATATCCGAAAAATGAATGATCCGAATCAGTACAAGTGTATCAAAGTTTTATCTCCTGTTATAACTGTTTTGTGAATGATAATTGCTCAATTTCTTAGATTGATGAAGCTTGAGCTTTGCCATCAGAACCATAACTTTGATAGAGATTTGTGAAGCCTTAGCTTTCACAGAGAATTGCCGTCTCTGCTTCAAGACCATAACTCCATAACTGTGCATATTTGTGCATCTACAGGTTCCTGTACGGATGGAGGATGTGATTGCATTTATTAATAAGAGTATGCATGTTCTGCAGGATTTTTCTACTTAACTGCATATTCCGGCAAGATGTTATTCTTGAGCAACTGCCATTGCTGCACCCCAAGGAAACAACATTCATAAGGTATGTTTTGAATATTTTCTGGCATGTGCGATGTATTGCCCCTGCTTTCAGGTTTTGCAGTAGCAGGCATATAGAGAGATGTCATAAGCATGAGTTCTAAGCATGAGTTAATGGCAAGATTTCCATAATAGGATGGAGTTATGATGCCTTTGTAAGTTTACTCTACTTTTCATGCTTACAGTAGAGCTTACATTCATCCTTCACTCATTGAATTCTGTATGTAGTCTGGTGTACTTCAAAAAACCAAGCATCACGAAACCACCAAATCCATAGCAAGGGTCCTCATTTTATGTAGCAAAAGTTTTGAGAACATGCTATAATGCATTTTATTATGACTATTTGGATTTGATTGCCCATTTGATGCAAGTTATATTAGCAGGTGCCCCGTATACCAAATATGTTTCTCATCAAATGAAAAATGGAAAAGATCCATTATCAAGCATAAGATCTGATCTGGACCTTCATGTACAATCTAAAACATGTGCCCACATGCAAAGATGTAAGCTTTCTAAGCTGTTTGGGATTGTAAGATCTAGAGTTCCAATTTCTAATTGACTTTTGTTGGCCTATTCATTATACACATCAAGATATTGGCTTCAAAATGACCTCAATTGGTGGGTGAAATCCCGGTGAAATAAGGTCCTTCTCTGGTTGTAGACCTATTCGATGCTATCCTTTACAGTTCATTTATGCATCACAGGAAATAAAACTTCATACGAATGAGTAATGTATCTTCAGCTCAAGATTTGTCTGAGTGATTTTGCAAGGTCGAACCATGTAGAGATTTGTGATCTGCTATAATTAATCGAGTGATATACGAGCATTTGGTTCTTTAAAAAAGCCCTCTGCCTCTCCACTTTATGATTTATGTGCAATGCATTCCGGCAAGTGGGAAACTTTTTGTATTTTTTTTTCAGGCCACTTTGCTAAGGTTATGGGGAGCTTAGCAGCCGGGAAAAATTTCTGATTGCTCAAAAATTAAAGCTTTCCTTCGTATGATTTTCCATGATTTTGGAGTCTTTTCTAATCTTTCCTCTTTGGCTCTTCTTATCGGATTGCAGATGTTATGCATGCCGCCATTTACTGCGCACTTTGGAAACAAAACCGTTCCTAAGACCTATGCCTGTGGGTTGTAATCTTAGAAACGGATTTGCTTGAGTTTTCTTCATATATTTTTCTTCTGGCTACTCTTTCAACAACCCAAAAATTTAGTTATTTCTTAACTGCATGATTTGAGTATCGATTTGGACCGATTTATATGATTTGCCCATCTTTTCTTATTCCAGCTGTCCGAGGCAACAAACGCAACGATGTACTGCAGCTTAGAAGATCGTGTTCTTCCTGTTCTTTGATCCTTTGATGATGGATGTTGAAGTTTTCATTTTCCAGCTTTAGGAAAATGTGTAGCATTTTGGTATGCATGTCAAGATTCCGAAATTGCTTCGTGCCCTACTTTCTGGCTATTCACTCCAAACGAGGTACAGATTTATGCTATATTGGTTAATTTGGTATTGCTTTGATAGATGGATTAGTTGAACGGATTTACCATTATAGTACAAGTGTATCAAAGTTTTATCTCCTGTTATAACTGTTTTGTGGATGATAATTGCTCAATTTCTTAGATTGATGAAGCTTGAGCTTTGCCATCAGAACCATAACTTTGATAGAGATTTGTGAAGCCTTAGCTTTCACAGAGAATTGCCGTCTCTGCTTCAAGACCATAACTCCATAACTGTGCATATTTGTGCATCTACAGGTTCCTGTACGGATGGAGGATGTGATTGCATTTATTAATAAGAGTATGCATGTTCTGCAGGATTTTTCTACTTAACTGCATATTCCGGCAAGATGTTATTCTTGAGCAACTGCCATTGCTGCACCCCAATGAAACAACATTCATAAGGTATGTTTTGAATATTTTCTGGCATGTGCGCTTTCAGGTTTTGCAGTAGCAGGCATATAGAGAGATGTCATAAGCATGAGTTCTAAGCATGAGTTAATGGCAAGATTTCCATAATAGGATGGAGTTATGATGCCTTTGTAAGTCTACTCTACTTTTCATGCTTACAGTAGAGCTTACATTCATCCTTCACTCATTGAATTCTGTATGTAGTCCGGTGTACTTCAAAACCAAGCATCATTTAAACCACCAAATCCATAGCAAGGGTCCTCATTTTATGTAGCAAAAGTTTTGAGAACATGCTATAATGCATTTTATTATGACTATTTGGATTTGATTGCCCATTTGATGCAAGTTATATTAGCAGGTGCCCCGTATACCAAATATGTTTCTCATCAAATGAAAAATGGAAAAGATCCATTATCAAGCATAAGATCTGATCTGGACCTTCATGTACATTCTAAAACATGTGCCCACATGCAAAGATGTAAGCTTTCTAAGCTGTTTGGGATTGTAAGATCTAGAGTTCCAATTTCTAATTGACTTTTAGCTGCAGATGACCTCGAAACTTTGTTGGCCTATTCGTTATACACATCAAGATATTGGCTTCAAAATGACCTCAATTGGTGGGTGAAATCCCGGTGAAATAAGGTCCTTCTCTAATTGTAGACCTATTCGATGCTATCCTTTACAATTCATTTATGGATCACAGGAAATAAAACTTCATACGAATGAGTAATGTATCTTCAGCTCAAGATTTGTCTGAGTGATTTTGCAAGGTCGAACCATGTAGAGATTTGTGATCTGCTCTGCAGCTTAGAAGATCGTGTTCTTCCTGTTCTTTGATCCTTTGATGATGGATGTTGAAGTTTTCATTTTCCGGCTTTAGGAAAATGTGTAGCATTTTGGTATGCATGTCAAGATTCCGAAATTGCTTCGTGCCCCACTTTCTGGCTATTCACTCCAAACGAGGTACAGATTTATGCTATATTGGTTAATTTGGTATTGCTTTGATAGATGGATTAGTTGAACGGAGTTACCATTATAGTACAAGTGTATCAAAGTTTTATCTCCTGTTATAACTGTTTTGTGGATGATAATTGCTCAATTTCTTAGATTGATGAAGCTTGAGCTTTGCCATCAGAACCATAACTTTGATAGAGATTTGTGAAGCCTTAGCTTTCACAGAGAATTGCCGTGTCTGCTTCAAGACCATAACTCCATAACTGTGCATATTTGTGCATCTACAGGTTCCTGTACGGATGGAGGATGTGATCGCATTTATTAATAAGAGTATGCATGTTCTGCAGGATTTTTCTACTTAACTGCATATTCCGGCAAGATGTTATTCTTGAGCAACTGCCATTGCTGCACCCCAAGGAAACAACATTCATAAGGTATGTTTTGAATATTTTCTGGCATGTGCAATGTATTGCCCCTGCTTTCAGGTTTTGCAGTAGCAGGCATATAGAGAGATGTCATAAGCATGAGTTCTAAGCATGAGTTAATGGCAAGATTTCCATAATAGGATGGAGTTATGATGCCTTTGTAAGTCTACTCTACTTTTCATGCTTACAGTAGAGCTTACATTCATCCTTCACTCATTGAATTCTGTATGTAGTCTGATGTACTTCAGAAAACCAAGCATCACGAAACCACCAAATCCATAGCAAGGGTCCTCATTTTATATAGCAAAAGTTTTGAGAACATGCTATAATGCATTTTATTATGACTATTTGGATTTGATTGCCCATTTGATGCAAGTTATATTAGCAGGTGCCCCCTATACCAAATATGTTTCTTATCAAATGAAAAATGGAAAAGATCCATTATCAAGCATAAGGTCTGATCTGGACCTTCATGTACATTCTAAAACATGTGCCCACATGCAAAGATGTAAGCTTTCTAAGCTGTTTGGGATTGTAAGATCTAGAGTTCCAATTTCTAATTGACTTTTAGCTGCAGAGGACCTCAAAACTTTGTTGGCCTATTCATTATACACATCAAGATATTGGCTTCAAAATGACCTCAATTGGTGCATCACAGGAAATAAAACAAAACTTCATACAAATGAGTAATGTATCTTCAGCTCAAGATTTGTCTGAGTGATTTTGCAAGGTCGAACCATGTAGAGATTTGTGATCTGCTGTAATTAATCGAGTGATATACGAGCATTTGGTTCTTTGACAACAAATAGTTTAAAGAGGAATTATCATGGTTGATCTGGACATTATTTGTTAGTCTTGCGGATATGGAATAGAGCACATGGTAAATTGGATGTTGGGCATGAAGAATTGCATGTGTCTTAAAGTGACATTTAGCAAAAACATCTAGACAATTCAAGAATCTGTTTTGCTTCTGCTTAAGCATCAAAATAATGTCAATCCATCACCGCCTCCTACATTGAAATTCCAAGTATATGGTAAGTAGTGCAGTGATAATTTCGAAGTAAGGTTTACAATTATTAGCTATGTTAATATGCAAATTTACAGGGTGATAAAGCATGAAAATTGTTCGCTCCAACATATATCATAGTTTCGTTTCTTTGCTTAAATAATCGTAGATATATCTTAGTTGTCAATCCATGTTATTGGCAATGTTGTATTCTTTTTGAGAAGCAATCTATGCGTTATCAACAACTATATTCGTGGAAAAGATATCACATTTAACAATTTAACAATTGAAGCCCGTAAAAGAAAATATTAACAACTAAAACCCATCAATAGAAGCCCTAGATTTTTAATCAACCAATGTCAATGCCAGAGATAATTTGTATTTCTATGACTTGCCAGTGACATAGCGAGCACCTACATAAGTAATAAGATGCAGAGATAAATTGTATTTCTGTGACTTGCCAGTGACATAGCGAGCACTTACATAAGTAATGAGATGCATGGACTGATGAATCAGTTGCATTTGCTACAATTTTTGGACCAAATGTAATGGTTGTTCAATTAAACATACTAGATGTTTAGCATTCAATATTAATGCCATATTGAAGGTAGGAAATTGCGTTGATTTCAAGATCACACATCGTACATGAGCATTCAATTTGCAAATGTTAGTTCTTAGGGTGTCATATGATTTAGCCAATTTTGCACATGACCCAACAACCCTCGCAACGACTATCCTAAAACCTATGAAGATACAATACCTACTCTTTAATTCAACTTTATTTTTAGGGTGTTACTTTCTACAAGTGCCACATGAGAGCATTAATAAAATAAAATTGGCTCAAGAAACTTGGTGCATTGACAAGGCACAAGTATCCATCTAACATTTCATCTTCACTAGGCACAAAAGCATACTTCCAGCTCCAATACATTGCTATGCAGCTTTCATTGGTGGACTTAATGTGAATAATTACACCAAGAGAAAGGTGAACACAATCATCATGGTGCATGTGCATTGTAATAACACATTAGACCCCATGCACATTGTAGTAAGACGTCAGACAACTATCGTGGTGCATGTCCATATTGGAACATGGATATATTTTATAATTGGATGTTGCATAGGCTTAACAAAATAAATTCGTAAGTATAATTTTTTTGAAGGACAAGAGATAAATATCATTACCAATCAGAAAAACAAGTACAATAAGCTGAGAGACAGGTTTAAAATGCAAAGGGAGAAGATGTCCCTCTGTGCAAGACTACCTGTTCATCTCAGATACTCATTTAGTATGACTCTCGTTAACTCACCCATGACGGCTGAAGATCGCTTCTTCCTAGCTGCCTTCTTGAGTGTAAGTATATGTCCAAATCATGAGCGAATCAACACAAAACATGAATTAATGTCCCTCTTTCAATATCATACCCAATGTTGAATACCAAAACAAGTTACTCCAAAGTTAATGCACCTCCTCTCATTTCTAAGATTAGACAAGATCATTATTATCCATCTCTATAATTATAAAATTCAAAGTGAAAGCCATAGCATTTCATAGACACTTAGAAGAAGAAATAACTAATTATGCAAATGCGACAAGAGGCAACATCATCTACAAATGTAACCAAATAAAACCAATTCCTACAATAGAACCATATCTATGCCCGGCAACGCTGGGCTCCCCTTACTAGTTATAGAGAAGAATTCATTTCTGTGACGCTCCCTGAACATATACGACCCTCGGACGTATACATACGGGGATTTTCCCCTCCCATGGCGACCAACTCGCCATGAGCAGGGCCCTCCGTCTATTCCGGGCCATCTATAATATGATGCCCGAAAGAAGGACACGAAGGGGTCATTCGGCCCACGCCTTCAATGGGGCTCCTACGTCGCGGAAGCGTGAATACAAGGGTTATAAATCACATATAAATAACCACCTCGAAGGGTGGCATATCCATCCAAATACCAACGGCAAAGAATATGCTTCTAAACCTAAGAAAACACCCCAAACCCATGGTTCTACCCCCTGCTCGGACTCGGTGAGGATCGACGACGGCTAGGCCTCAAGAGATCAGCCAGACAGTAATCTTGACATGGCGTTGGCATAGAACATTGGCTAGGGTTGTCCACTCCATCCGCCCCTCCTGTGCACACTTTGCAGATGGGTCAATTCACGCTATGGCGTCGCTATAGCCTTCCGGAGACGCAGGCTCGAGGCATCACCCTGCTGAGCCTACTCCAGGGTTCATGAAGTCCCTGGTCCGATGAGGCGGTCGTGGAAGCGTCCCCTTCGAGAATCACAAGGCTCCATGGGCGAGCTAGAGAATACGTGCGCATCAGCGACCCAGATCCGTGCAGACTTACTCGCCCTAAATCTACTCAAAGTGCAAGGTGCCCCATACGGTCACACCTTCCCACCGTGGAGTGTCGGACCCATACCCGCCCTCACGTGGACCGGCTATCGGGTCTAGCTCGCTATAGGAGTCCCAGAGCCTTTTATGTTAGGTGCAAGACCACCTCCACTTCACCACTGTGTGTTCCTTGTCCGGTGCTAAGCCAATTACCATAGCATCTATGACCCGGTGGGCTGTTGTGCACGGCCGCAATTAACGGGATAATCTGGGGCTCTATCTAGGAGCATACTACAATAAATAGCCTCGAGGTCTCTACCCCCTTAATTCCCCATTTCCGGAGTAACACTAGGCTAACAACCACCGGTCCATCCATTACAAGCAAAACCAGAATCGAAATATATAGAGAACCTACCTTTACAATCAAGGGTTAGTTCCTACGGTAAACACAGAGAGAATAGACCAAAGAACTCCAAGCGGTGCCCACAGGGGCGCTTATCCTAGAATTCACAACTACACTAGCCACCCACGTGTTTCGCTCGACCCATTGTCGTTGGGGATCTCCATCTTCTTGGTGCGGGTGTTCACTTTTGTGCAAGAAGGGTGGCGCCCAATTGCTCAAGGTGGCGCCAGCTCGGTCACAAAGGTGGCGCCCACGCGCTCAAGGTGAGTTGTGGCTGATATGGGGGTGGTGATCCACCCTATTGACCCCAATTAGCATTATCATGCTAACCAATCGAGGGTGGCCACGTGAATGCCCTCCCAAACCATAATTAACTTAATTATGGTTTTAAATGTTAGTTCCTTAGTTATAGGTTATTATCGTTAATAATTAAATTAGCATAGCTAATTTAATCCTTTTTAAGTGAACCACCTAGGTTCCCATACCCCATGTGGCGTATGTATCCCTGGTGACGTGTCAACATATTTATACTTATACCGTATAAATACTTGGAACGTCACATTCTCCCCTCCTTAGAAATAATCTTTGTCCCTCAAAGATTGGGGTTAGATACGATATAATAAATGACATTACAAGGAAGGTAATTCCTTATTTTAGAAGGTAATATATTAAAGCTTTCAAGTTTACAAATGCTTTAAGCGAAGAAAAGTACAATTCACATCCTTATCATAATTAAAAGTGCAAGGACCAAAGTCCAAGATTAACAACAAATGAACATGTAGATAACATAAAGCGAAAGAAATCGGGTCATCAAGAACCCCTAACATGGACCAGTCAATGCATCAGCTCACCGGCACGCACATGGTGATATATCAGTTTATATAGATAAAATAATTAGGTTGTGGTTGAAGGGTCCACCCCCTATAAAAAAAAATGAAAGAAAATTTATCTAGAAGGAACCTATCATGCCTATGGTTCAAGCAGTTCATTGTATGTAAGGAATGGTCAGGTTCCTATTATAGCCAAGATGAATGCGGCTATGAAGTACATGCTTTACAAGCAGTTCGCGGTCATGTCCACATTGACAGTACACCACGTCCTAAGGAACACAAAGGTGATCCCATCATCGGTAACCGTTGTTAATTACGATGCATCTACCCCTCTACCGATTCTCGGCGAATCAAGTCTTCAAGCTTACCGCCGGGAGCGGGGTTGATAGCATCGTTGATGGTGCGTCCTTGAGATTCGCGCATGAAATCCGGGTAGTGCTTCTCAAGATCTGTTTGCATCACCCACGTAGCATCCTCCACTGGCAAGTGTTTCCACTTGACCAAGTATTGTAGCATTTGAGTCCTCCTGGTCTGTTTATAAGCTCGATCAAGAAGAGCTTCATGTACTATCTCTAGCTGCTCCTCTGTCATTTCCAGGAGGGTTGGGGTTTCCAAAACCTCCTCTGGATCAGGGGTGTGCTGCTTTAGAAGACTCACATGAAAAACCTTGTGGATCTTTAAGCGGGGTGGCAAGTCCAGGCGATATGCTTGCTCCCCAATACGTTCAGTGATTTTGAACGGTCCAGCCCATCTGGGTGCCAACTTCTTGCAGTTACCAATTTTAAGCTTGGCTTGTTTTACCTTAATCTTAAGCCAAACCGATTCACCCACCTGGAAGACTCGTGGGGTCCTGTGCTTATCTGCTACACTCTTTTGACGACTGCGTGCAGCTAGCAAGTAACCACGTACTTCCTCGACCAAAGCTTGCATCTCCAGGAGGAGTTGTTGAGAAACCTCCACTTTCGACACGGGGTTGTGCCATGTGTCAGGAGTAAGGCATTGATAACCATAATTTATCATGAAAGGAGACATTCTGGAAGACTCCTGTTTCATACTGTTATAGGCAAACTCTACTAGATAAATATAGTCAGCCCATTGGGATTGCTTACTCCACACATAACTTCGTAGCATATCCTCTATGATACGGTTGGTACGCTCTGTTTGACCATCCGTCTGAGGATGATAAGCTGTACTCATAGCAAGCTTGGTTTGTATGGTGGTGAAGAAATCTTTCCAAAATGCACTTACAAATTTGGGATCTCTGTCAGATACAATGACCCGTGGCATTCCGTGCAACCTGAAGATCTCTTTTGCAAAAAGCAGAGCAGTATCAAAGGCGGTGTCCGTGGTACGACATGGCAAGAAATGAGCCATTTTTGACAATTTGTCGACCACGACCATTAACGCATCATATCCACGGAGAGTACGTGGAAGGCCCACTATAAAATCCATGGTTATCACTTCCCACTTAGCGTTGGGCACATCCAAAGGTTGCAATTCTCCTGGAGTCCTTAATTGTTCTGCCTTGGTCTGCTGACATACCTGACACTGCTTAATGTACCTGGCAATGTCCTTCTTCATCGAAGGCCAAAAATAACTGGAGCGGATTTTAAAGTAGGTCTTCATAAATCCTGCATGTCCAGCTATAGGGTTGTTATGTGTGTCATGGAGGATTAACTTACGCACTCCAGAAGTCTGAGGTACACACAACTTATCCTTGTGATATAACAGATTGCCATCTTTCTTATATAAACGGAAAGCTTCGCGTTCTTTATCTGTGCGTGCCTCCTTACTCAAACTAGCCCATATTTCACAGAACTCGGGATCCGTAGCCAAGGTCTGTTTTATCTGTTTCCCAAACTCACTTGTGAGTGTAGAAATTGCATTACAATGGGTTCGGGTTACCGAGGGGTGGCGTGACAATGCATCCGCAACCACATTGTGCTTTCCAGGCTTATACATGATCTCAAAATCATATTCTTCAAGAAATTCCATCCATCTCCTCTGACGGAGGTTGAGGTTCGGTTGGGTGGATAAATAACGGAGACTTTGGTGATCCGTGTCCAACTGGAATCTTCTACCAAGGAGGTAGTGTCTCCATATTCGCAATGCGCGAACAACAGCTAACAACTCCTGATCATGGGTAGGATATCGCTGTTCTGTCTCGTTCATCTTCTTTGAATCATAGGCAATAACCCTCCCTTCCTGCATTAGAACCCCACCAGTGGCGATTTTACTGGCATCTGTGGCCACTAGTTTATCCTTATCAGGATCGGGCAACGTGAGAACGGGTGCTGAGGTTAAGGCATCTTTAAGCTGCTGGAAACTTCCCTGAACCTTAGTCTTCCAGTGCTCCATCCAATCCTTTACCTTCTCATGCTTGGTCAGATTTGTAAGAGGAACTGCAATCTTTGCAAAATCCTTTACAAATTTTCGGTAATATCCTGCTAGCCCCAAGAAACTTCGGACCTCGGAGACATTTTCTGGAATAGGCCATTCCCTTACGGCCTCTATTTTTGCTGGATCTGTAGCAATTCCCTCTGCAGAAATGATATGGCCCAAATAGTCAACCTTTGAGTGGCAAACTTGCACTTAGAGAACTTGGCAAAAGCTGATGACGCCTTAACTTTTGTAGGGCCAATTTAAGATGTTTCTCATGCTCTTCTAGAGTCTTGTTTGTAGATGAGAATGTCGTCAAAGAAAATGACAACAAAATCATCCAAGTATTGTCGGAAAACATCGTTCATTAACCGCATAAACGTTATGGGGCATTAGTTAATCCGAAAGGCATAACGGTAAACTCGTAATGCCCATATCTAGTGCTTAAAAACAGATTTATGGATGTCCTCCTCTTTAATCCTTATCCGATGATATCCCGCGAAGGTCAATCTTTGAAAAATATTTGGCCCCTTGCAACTGATCCATTAGATCATCTGCTCTTGGCAAAGCATAGCGGTTTTTGATGGTATGCTTGTTGAGTTGCCGATAATCAATACACATTCTCAAGGAGCCGTCCTTTTTCTTTACAAAAAGAATAGGGCGCCAAAGGATCAAACGCTAGGTCCTAATAAAACCTAGGTTTAGTAGCTCTTGAAGTTGCTTCTTAAGCTCTGCCAACTCTGGGGGACTCATACGGTACGGGGCCTTGCTGGTAGGCTTAGTGCCTGGCTCTAAAGCTATCTCACATTCTACCCCTCTAAAAGGAGGAAGCTTCTGGATCTCGTCTGGGAAAAGATCGCTAAATTCATGGAGAATACTTGGCAATCCCCGTGGCAAGGTGTTGATTACTTGGTTTTGCTTAGCATCTTACTCAATGGAAGCAAGTCTAATAACGCAGAGGAGCTTTTGCTTTATATAGCTTTATCTAACTGTCCGAATGGACATAGACTGCATGATAGGGTTGAATGGTTCACCTTTTATAGTTACGCGGGCTCCATTAGCTGCGTTGAAGGTAACTTCTCTCTTCTCGCAGTCTATGTTGGCTTTTGCAGATGCCAAGAATTCCATTCCGACAATGAGGTCGTATTTGCCAATATCCATTAACTCGGCACCCATAGCAACTGGTGCGCCTGGCAACTGCATCTTAAGATTGATGCGACGACCATGAGTATGTCTAACCTTACCACTGGCTAAAGTGACAGGCCTCGGTCGTGACCTTAGGGTTTCCAGTTGTAGGACCTGGGCCATTCTAGGAGAAGCAAAATTATGTGTACTCCCCGTATCCATAAGAATTACAAAAGGCTTACTGTCTAATTGGCCTATGGTGGAAATGACAGCAGGCTGACTTTCAGCATTGCCAGTTTCTATAGCTGCAAGGATATGAGGCGCTTGCGTGAATGTACTTTCGGGGCGTCCTCGTCGGCGGTAATGTTGACTCAATATCGTCCCCAGGTCAAAGGTCGGCCATGGCCCGTAGGCGTCTGGATAACATATGGGCAATGCATGAAGTGTCCAGGCCTCATACACACGTAACATGCCTTATCCCTACGCGGTTGTTCCACAGCCTCTTTAGGAATGGATCGTAAGAGGTTGCGAACTTCCTTACCAAAGATTGTTACGCTTATCCGGGCGTGCTAAAAGCGACTTTCTTCTCTGGCGTCGTAAGAGTTCTGGCGAGAGGGCCTCGGACTTGGAGAGCGGGGTTTATAAGGTGTGGATGGCCGTGGCTGCGAGTAAGGAGCGGGGCCAGCGGATCTTGATTCCTTGGTATGTCCTCCTCGAGGCTCAATGCTTTAGCCTCGACCGCAATCGATTTCGGTCGATGGCCTTAACCATCCGTTTGATCGATGGTGCCAAACCCTCAATATAGCCCTCCACCGCCCTTTTCTCATTCATACCGGTACATACGGTCTCAGTAGCATAAACTCATCCGTGTAAGCACATGCGGACATACTCTTTCTGCTCCAACCTTGTAGAAAGTGCGGATCTGTTGGCATTTATGTGCACGGGGCACATAATGCGATTTGAAGGCCTTGGCAAACTTTCTGAAGTTGTATCTACTCTGTCCCGGATGTTTGGCTCACGGCATAGCCCTTCCACCAAATACGGGCAGCTCCGTAAGGTTTGTGGTGGCAACCTTTCACATCCTTCTACTGTCATGCCATAGGACTGCCGAACTCCTTCATTTCGTCCGGCCGGGATTCTACATTCAAGCCGCCTCTAGATTTCCCATCAAACTGGGCCAATTTCCTATTCTTCCATATACTAGTTATGGCTGTATCAACTGTCTTGCGGTACTCCTTATCTCGGCGCTTTGCATGGCCACCAGATGATGCGGATGATTCAGATGACACTGAAGTGGCAGACTTTGAGGAGGTGGCACTATCTCTAGAGGAGCTCCGTCGGCGTTTAGAGTGGGACCTCTTTCGCACGGGTACAGGACTGGTTTGTGGTGGGGACGGCTGCTGTGACGGGCCTGGCCAGTTAACCTCTCGGTAACTGGAGATCCCATCGATCTCTACCGTTGGATCTACTTAGCTCTTAGACTCAAGAAATTAATACATGCATACTTAGGTAAAGAATTTAATCTTTATTCGTGCTCTAAGGTCCCAAAAAATATTATACTTGCCATTGCTCGGCAAAATCCCACACAACAACCAAGTTTACAAATAATTATAGTTTAAACCGATCCATAATAATAATAGTTATATTAATCAAATGTATTATCTAGCAATTCACACACTCCTACTCTACAAGTACTGCCTTTTGGCTACTCTCCCAGCATCTCGCACCTCTGCTTACACCATTTAACCCGGGGGTTAGTCACCGGGACTAAGTGGGGATCAGGGGATTTAGAATATATCAAGCATCAATTACCACAAGCATCAACATAAACAATAACTTAGCCTTACCGTAACCTGCGCCCACCAATCCAAGTTACTAGTCCAACCAACATAAATACAATGCATAATTATGCTAAGCACAACCATTGCAACTTGATTCCAGCATTAAATACCACATATACACTAGCCAAGCAACCATAGCATCAACATAGCAACCAATATTCCTCTGGGTCTGAGCAAGGTCAACTTCGGCCGATCGGGCCCGGTGACATAGAGGCGGGGTAACCCGCGTGTGTACACACCCTTCCACGCCAAGCGTCCAAAGATTGGAGGACCACTTATCGTGCATGACGTTGTACCTTACGGTACCAACGCCCGATGTTCAAAATACCATTTACATAGCACTGCAAACCCGTGAGTCTAGACCATCGCACCTAGACTCCGCCCCGTAGGTCTATATCAAAGAATTTCACCATATACAATTACATACAATTCACCATCATGCCCATGCCTTAACATACTCAACATCAAATAATTCCATAATTCACACATGAAATGTCTAACCATAGCCTTAATAATGCAAAATGCAACCATCACCATTAAATTAAAAATAAACGTCTATATCTTTCATAGATTCACTAACAATAAGGTTACTAGAGACTTTAATAATATTAATCTATAGCATTTAGATATCGTTATGGTTCCTTTACCAATACATATGCTTGTTTTTTTTACATAATGTTACTTAGCTAATTTCCAAAGGTTTTCTCTTTTTAATATATATAACTAGATAACTTGTTAGTCTTCTCATGTCGTTATGACCATTAGTATAAACCCGCCTTAACAAGGGCCTCGGCTTAAATATATTCAACCCAACAACTCAACCTTGATATTTTAAGATAGAGCCTTAACTTTAACCTCAAACTTTTTATTATTACTTCCTTACTAACTATTAACTAAATCGTTAACATTTTTACTTCATAACCTAACCCTAACTACGTTACAGTCTGCGACCTCCGGCCTTCTTTGATTTTGGCCTCCGGCCATCGATTCCATGCCAAAACTCCCCTAGCTCCTCCCCGATTTTGGTTGCAAAGGGTTTTTTCGCCATTTCGGCCGATTCCCAAATCCGGCGATTCGGGATCAATTCTTGAGCACCAAAATCATGGGATTTACAAATGAATCTTGCTTTGATCTTCCCGATTCCTCATTCCTTTTCCATTTCGGCCTCCCTAAGGCCCAAATCGACCATTTCTCATCACATTTCATGCTTCGGATCATCACCGATACCAGGATCCTGTTATATAAACGGCGGCATGCCGGGGAACTTTTTACAATTTTAACCACGGTTTTAACTGATTCCAGCCATCCCTTTACCTTAATCCATCCCTCATGTTCTAATATGAGTTATTCCATTATCCGGCATGATCTAGATGCTGTCTCACTTAGATCCGTGATACTTTTTGCAACTGCCAATATGCCATCATAAAATACTTCCAAATTCAATCATGCAAGCTTTTTCCATATTCATGCACTTTTAGTTTAATTCTAAATCAATACTAAGTTTCATAACAATCCCTCTTTGCATCAACACAATTCAGCATGCACAATTTTTTTACGCTTAGAAAACCCTGTGTAAGGCTTGATCCCCACACGGAATCCCGCTTTTGTTGCTTTTTCAAGGCTCCAACACGCTCCCAGAGCTCGCAGACGCGATTCGCTCCTTCAAAGAATCCCTCACGCGAATCAATCTTTTTCCCAATGCTTTTCTCTGTACTTATATTTATTTTTAACCACAGTATTTTGTCCGTATAATCTCTACATATACGACGTATTTCTCTGCATGCGTGATATTTTGATTAATATTCCTTTGCATCTTTTAAATAAAATAATCCACAATTTACCTCAAAATCCTAGGTCCGTTACAGTCTCTCCTCCAAAAATTCAACCCATGTCCTCATGGATCTCTCGAAACTCACGAAGAATCCAATTGGCATCTTCCCATGTGGCATCTTCCTCAGGACAACCCGCCCATTGAACCAAAAATCTACGTATTGTTCGCCTCCTTAAGCGACGGGTTTCCTCTCGCGAGAATCACGTTACTGCCTGGGGTACAGGAAGTTCTCTCTCTTTACAAATCATCGTCCCCCAACATATGGGAAGGATCAAAAACATACTTCCTCAAGTTACTCACATGAAAGACATTATGTACTTTCAAGTGCGAGGGCAACTCCAACCTATAAGCCACTTTGCCAATACGTTCCAAAATTTCATATGGACCCGCATACCTAGGAGCCCATTTACCTGCACTTTTAAATGCCAGTGAGCTCTGCTTGGGATTAATCGTCAAGAACACATAATCCCCTTTTTGAAATTCAAGTGGTCTACGTCTTTTATTGGCATACTGCTTCTGTCTATTTTGTGCCACTGCCAAATTTTGTCGAAGTCTCCTTAGCTGAGCTTCCATGTCCTCCGCTACTTCATTAGCTGCTTCAACATTGCATTGAGGATCTCTCCAATTAAGAGGACAACGACACTCCTTACCATACATTGCCTCAAAAGGACTCATTTTAATGGAATCTTGATAAGTGTTATTGTATGCAAACTCAGCCAAATACAAATATGAATCCCATACCTTTGGTTGACTAGGCACATACATCCTGAGCATATCCTCCAAGATTTGATTAACTCGCTCAACTTGGCCATCTGCTTGAGGGGCGATAAGATGTAATGGCATATAACTTAGTGCCAATATTTTGAAACAACCCTTGCCAAAATTGGCTCATAAATTTTGTATCCCGATCGATGAAATAGTGGCGGATCCCATGCAACCTGAAAATCTCCTTAACAAATAACTTAGCAATATCCATTGCCGTAGCGATAGTCTTAAGAGGGCATAAAATGGGCCTGCTTAGTTAGTCGATCAACCACAACATAAATTGCATCATAACCCGAAGCGTGTTCTGGGAAGCTCAACAATGAAGTCCATGGAAATACACTCCCACTTGGAAGATGGAATTACTAAAGGTTGTAATTCTCCGTGCTCCCTAAACCTTGATGCTTTTACCTTCCGACAAGATAAACACCTAGCCACGTGCTCCTTAACCATCTTCTTCTCGTCGGGCCAAAAGAAATTCTCAAGCATCTTCCTCAAAGTTTTATGTACCCCCCCCTTTGGCCTGCCAACGACTATCATGTGCTTCATATAGCAACCTCAATCTCAACTCATGATCATTAGGAATACACATACGGCCATTATAATATAAAACTCCTTTGGACAATGCATACCTCGAAAAATCTTGAGGGTTCTCCAACACAGTGCAAAATATGGATCATTCCTTAGCTTATTAAGAATATCCATCCCATTGCCCTTGTAACACACTAATAGAGGTTAAAAATGACCTTCGAGACAAAGCATCAGCAATCACATTTTCTTTGCCAGTTGATATTCAATTTCAAAATCATACTCTTCTCTTAATTGCATCCACCTCCTTTGCCTATTATTCAAATATGCTTGTTTTTGCAAAATACTTCAAATTTTGATGGTCGGGTCTTCAAAAAAAACGGCGACCCAATAAATAATGTCTCCATACCCTTAAGGCATGGATAATGGCCAACATTTCCAAATCATGCCTTTGGGTAATTTTGTTCAAAGAGGAGACAATTTACGAGATATATAAGCACAAACTCGGCCATCCTCAAAAAAAGAAGACTCCTCCTACAAACTTTCCCGGGAAGCATCGGTGACTATATTCATGTCTGGAATCCTTAAAACTGGTGCACTAATCAAAACATCCTTTAACTTTTGGAAACTTTCCTGACAATTATCAGTCCAATGCAAATCATTCTTCTTACCCAACAAAGAAGTCAAAGGAGCAGCAATCTTTGCGAATTTAGGAACAAATTTTATGATAATACCCCCCGCTAATCCCAAAAATGATCTTACCTCCTTCACCGTCTTTGGTGTGGGCCAATCTCTAACTGCCTCAATCTTAGAAGGATCTGGCTCTAATCCCTTTTCTGAAATTACATGCCCAAGATATACCAATCTAGTTTGTGCAAAGGAACACTTAGATAACTTACCATACAACTTTTCTCGTCGCAAAATAGCTAATGTCTGCTTTACATGTTCCACATGCTCCTCTAATGTCCTGGAATATACCAAAATATCATCAAAGAAAACCAATATAAACTTATCCAGGAAAGATCGGAATATCTCGTTCATTAGGCGCATAAAAGTGGCAGGAGCATTTGTCAACCCAAAGGGCATTACAACAAACTCGTAATGTCCGTAGCGTGTCCTAAAGGCAGTCTTGTAAATATCTGTATCCTTGATCCGGATCTGATGATATCCAGATCGTAGATCAATTTTTGTGAAGTACTTAGCTTGTCCCAACTGATCAAATAACTCATCAACCCTAGGCAATGCATATCTATTCTTCACTGTAATCTGGTTAAGCATGCGATAGTCAATACATAATCTTAAAGTCCCGTCTTTCTTTTTTACAAACAAAACTGGCGCACCAAATGGAGAAACACTCGGCCGTATAAACCCTTGTTCCAATAATTCCGCCAACTGTTTCTTCAATTCGGCCATCTCTAATGCATGAAATCTATATGGTGGCCTTGATGTGGGTTCAGCCCCAGGAACAAGTTCTATCTCATGATCTACCATTCTATGTGGAGGCAATTCTGTTAATTCTTTAGGAAACACATCAGAGAACTCATCCAATACTTTCTGGATCTCAGGAGCAATAGGTTGTTCCTGTAACTCAGCAGTACCCAAAAATGCACATCCCATTCTTATGCAACCATTCTTAATCTGTTTCTTAAAACTTTTCCGGGACAAAGGTGTAACCACTAATGACGAAGGCAATCCTTCCAGCACATGCTTATCTCCATTAGGACTTTGGCATGTAACTGTTTGCTCTCCGCAATCAATGCAAGCTTTATATGGCCTTAACCATGACATTCCTAGAATAGCATCATACTTCCCTAGGCTCAATACTTCAAAACTAGTATGGGACTCAAGATCTCCTACTTGGAATTTAAGATTGTCTACCTTAGCATAAGAAGTCTTAATTTTACCATCAGCCAACTCCACATATCTAGGGTCCCGACTAATCATATTCAAATCTAGTTTCTTTGCCAGCCTTGGGGAAATAAAACAATGTGTACTACCACAATCAATAAGAAAGAGAATAGGGACTCCATGAATAATACCTGGAACTCTGATAACCACAGCTTGATTATCTACACGGCCCTGGTCCACTGCGGCATACATGCACATTCTTTCAACAGGAGGGTCCATGATTCGAGCAGCCCTAACTTCAACTGCAGGGTTAGCTTGTGCTATAATCCTGTTGTCTCCTCTAGCTTGTCCTCTGCCACCCCTATTATTGTCCCAAAACCTCCACGACCACCACGGTTACTTGGCCTCCATTTCCTCGCCTTGGCCCGTCCATAAGTATCACTAGAATTCAACCTGGACCACTGATTTGTTTGCCCTCCACGTTGAGAAGATGCAGACGAGGCGGTACTATCCAGCCACCTTCTCGGACAATCTCGTCCATAATGACCAACTTCTCTGCACCTAAAGCATCGATTCTCATTAAGACACTTTTCCCTAGTCTCATCATTCAAAGGTGCATACATAGGCCGAGATCCTCGATTTTGACTACCCTCCTGCATACTAACAGCCTGCGCAGCCATGCCACCCCTACTAGAGAATCTACCTCTGCTCGCAGATCCACTAGTTTGCCATGTGGAAGGAACTTGTCTCTTCTTAGCATTCTCCAAGGTTGCTTTCTCAGCTAGGTCAGATTCACGATTCTTAGCAATTCTGAATACCTCCTCCAAATCTTTATAAGACACACCTGACATTGTGCTCTTAATATCAACCTGCAAACCCTTCACAAATCGAGCACAAAGCTTCTCCTTATCCTCAAAAGGACAATGATACTGCAACCTTCTAAACTTCTCGTTATATTCAGCCACCGTCCCTTTTTGTGTCAAGTCCAAGAACTCATTCATCTTGTCAACTTTGTACCCAGGAGGCATAAAATGTCCTTCAAAAGCGGTCTTAAACTCTTGCCAAGTTGCCTGCCCTGCAGCCTTATTTATATCCCGCAAATAATTCTCCCACCATACTCTAGCAAATCCACCCAACATTGCTTGAGCCAATACGACTTTTAATGTAATCTTCAAAGATTAATGAGTTTAAAGTAAAACTCAACTCCACGGCCAATGAAGTCCGCATCATCCCCTGTAACATTCTCTCCAGTAAATACTTCCCTCTTAGTGTCCTTCAGCACCTTCTCTACTGCCTTGTCCGCAGCTGTCTTTTGTTGCGACGCACTCTGCTGCAACACTTGCTGAATAGCCTGCAAGATATTGGCTACATCAGGAGCTCCACCAGCCTGTCCAGCTCCTCCTGGGGATCCTCCTGGGGAACTCATCTCTACAAGAATCTGGAACCATAGCAAATATCATCAATAATCACAAATCTCATAATCCACTAACGAACTTTGCTCGATACCAATCGTGGATTTGCCCGCCGATTAACCTCTCGATGAATCGAGATCCCATCGATCTCTACCGTTGGATCTACTTAGCTCTTAGACTCAAGAAATTAATACATGCATACTTAGGTAAAGAATTTAATCTTTATTCGTGCTCTAAGGTCCCAAAAATATTATACTTGCCATTGCTCTAAGAAAAATCCCACACAACAACCAAGTTTACAAATAATTATAGTTTAAACCGATCCATAATAATAATAGTTATATTAATCAAATGTATTATCTAGCAATTCACACACTCCTACTCTACCTTTCTCGGCTTAGCTACTCTCCCGCATCATCTCGCACCTCTGCTTACACCATTTAACCACGGGGTTAGTCACACGGACTAAGTGGGGATCGGGGATTTAGAATATATCAAGCATCAATTACCACAAGCATCAACATAAACAATAACTTAGCCTTACCGTAACCTCGCCCATGCAATCCAAGTTACTAGTCCAACCAACATAAATACAATGCATAATTATGCTAAGCACAACCATTGCAACTTGATTCCAGCATTAAATACCACATATACACTAGCCAAGCAACCATAGCATCAACATAGCAACCAATATTCCTCTGGGTCTGAGCAAGGTCAACTCGGCTGATCAGGCCAGTGACATAGAGGCGGGGTAACCACGTGTACACACCCTTCCACCAAGGCTCCCAAAGATTGGAGGGCCACTTATCGTGCATGACGTTGTACCTTACGGTACCAACGCCCGATGTTCAAAATACCATTTACATAGCACTGTGCAAACCGTGAGTCTAGACCATCGCACCTAGACTCCGGCCCCAGAGGTCTATATCAAAGAATTTCACCATATACAATTACATACAATTCACCATCATGCCCATGCCTTAACATACTCAACATCAAATAATTCCATAATTCACACATGAAATGTCTAACCATAGCCTTAATAATGCAAAAATGCAACCATCACCATTAAATTAAAAATAAACGTCTATATCTTTCATAGATTCACTAACAATAAGGTTACTAGAGACTTTAATAATATTAATCTATAGCATTTAGATATCGTTATGGTTCCTTTACCAATTTCCATATGCTTGTTTTTTTTTTACATAATGTTACTTAGCTAATTTCCAAAGGTTTTCTCTTTTTAATATATATAACTAGATAACTTGTTAGTCTTCTCATGTCGTTATGACCATTAGTATAAACCCGCCTTAACAAGGGCCTCCAGCTTAAAATATATTCAACCCAACAACTCAACCTTGATATTTTAAGATAGAGCCTTAACTTTAACCTCAAACTTTTTATTATTACTTCCTTACTAACTATTAACTAAATCGTTAACATTTTTTACTTCATAACCTAACCCTAACTACGTTCTGAGTGCGACCTCGCCCGTCTTCTTTGCAGTCGGATTTGGCCTCCAGGCCATCGATTCCATGCCAAAACTCCCTAGCTCCTCCCGATTTTGGTTGCAAAGGGGTTTTTCGCCATTTCGGCCAATTACACCCAAATCCGGCGATTCCGGATCAATTCTTGAGCACCAAAATCATGGGATTTACAAATTTGAATCTTGCTTTGATCTTCCCGATTCCTCATTCCTTTTCCATTTCGGCCTCCCTAAGGCCCAAATCGACCCATTTCTCATCACATTTCATGCTTCCGGATCATCCGATACCGGGATCCTGTTATATAAAATCCAAAGATGCCGGGGAACTTTACAATTTTAACACGGTTTTAATCGATTCCAGCCATCCCTTTACCTTAATCCATCCCTCATGTTCTAATATGAGCTATTCCAAGATTTCGCATGATCTAGATGCCTGTCTCACTTAGATCCGTGATACTTTTGCAACCGCCAATATGCCATCATAAAATACTTCCAAATTCAATCATGCAAGCTTTTTCCATATTCATGCACTTTTAGTTTAATTCTAAATCAATACTAAGTTTCATAACAATCCTCGCATCAACACAATTCAAAGATGCACAATTTTGCTACGCTTAGAAAACCCTGTGTGTAAGGCTTGATCCCCACCGGAATCCCGCTTTGTTGCTTTTTCTCAAGGCCCAACACGCTCCCAAGAGCTCGCACGCGATTCGCCTCCTTCAAAGAATCCCTCTGCAATCAATCTTTTTCCCAATGCTTTTCTCTCAGACTTATATTTATTTTTAACCACGATTTTTTGTCCGTATAATCTCTACATATACGACGTATTTCTCTGCATGCGTGATATTTTGATTAATATTCCTTTGCATCTTTTAAATAAAATAATCCACAATTTACCTCAAAATCCTAGGTCCGTTACAGTGGCTGCTGTGCAGGTGGACTAGGCGGCAACGGAGGTAACTCCGGTGCATCCTGTTGTACATGCTGTGGTGGGTTAGCATGCAAGACGTAGGCCTGTAATTCAGCCTTAACCGCCTTTTCATCAAAGATCAATTCTTGTTCTGGTGTTAATCGACTTGCATTTGAGGGTGTCTCGCCAAAGGCATTATGCGTGCAACGCCTATATTAAACATACAATGATATAAGAAAGAGTACGGATAACATAAGTGTTATAACAAAGTCATTTTGGGTAGTATCGAGAAACACAAAGTGAACACGAAAAAGGACGGAAGATTTTAATTACAAGCGAACTAACGGTTACATTAAAGAAGTTCATATGGAACACAGTTATAAACTTATAGTTATATAATACATAAAGGGGCCTGATACAGGCCATTTCCTAGTCATAGTGAAGCATAGGAACACACAAAACTGGAAAATGCGGCTTACGGGTTTGCGTAGGGATACGGGATCGGCATAGCGCACACTTCACGCCGCACTCGACGAGCTTGTAACGTGCCCAAGCCCGGATAATAACGGGTTGATAATCCCAAGTGGGGCTAATAATCAGAAGGTTGAAGAGCCTTCGCAGTGCGTAGAAGATTTGCCAGAGATGATCATTAGCATCCTCAAAAGCTTGATGTGAGGTCATATTCCAATAATTCCAAGTGCGGGAAAGGGTCCATTTCAAATCATCGTAAGCACGTTCTCGAAGGAGAGTAACTATTTCCATCCCCTTGTCAGGATCATAAGGTTGTTCCGGCACCCTAAGCTCCGCTATCTCATCGTCAACTTCCCGTTCAGGATACTCGTTGTATCGTTCCCCATAGTCCTGTTCAGGAGGTCCCTGTTCATCTCTCGTTATCTGGAATGTTATCCTATCTTCGTACTCCGCCAGTGTTTCTTCTGCAAGACGACAGGAGTAATTATATATAGATTGAACAATTTTGCTATACCCTAGATTCCAGTAGTAAGACATCATGGAAGAGAACGATTTGAATTGTATTCATTAATACAATAGACACAAATCATAAGAGAATAGCGTATATATTGTATAATGGCTCAAAACAAAAATATACTAATTCCAAGAAAATACATATGGTGGAGTTGCCCAAAGGCTATACTCATTTAATGGATCTTAGGAAAGGACTAAGAGCTAGGCCCCGCGTCTTGATCCATTTTCGTAGGGGATGGTGGCTCACCGGGCGGCGGCTAAGCAGCGACACCGGGCTAATGGTGAGTCGCGGCACCGGCTACAATCTAGCGGAGGAAAAGCAGTAGCTAATGGTGCTGCTACGAGCATTTTCATGCTCATCCAAGCCGCAATGTCTTGGCTTAACGCAGCAAGTGCCAAGTCGCGACTCACAAGTACGGCAGAATGGAGATTTGCAGGGAGCTTGCGGTGTCCCGCCGTAACTGACAAAGCCTTCAGTGCCCAAAAAGATGCCTCAGCCTCAGGAGCGAGAGCTCGAACAAAGAATAACACCTGGCCTTGACGAAAAGCTGAGAGGAAGAACCGCGTAAGATGGTTCTTAAAAGCTACTACGTCAGGATCTCTGCTAGTCGCTATCTCCCTTTCAAGATTGAGATGTACCTGCTCCGCATAGGCCTCTTCCTTATCTTCTTTCAGATGGTCTTGATTATCGCACAACTCTTCTCCCTGTTCATCCTCCTCCATTGGTATGGCCACCTCGTTAATATTAGGGACATGAGGTCCCATAGCAGCAAAAGCATCCTCAGGTGGCGGAGAAGGGGGATCTTGGAGCATCAATTGCCTTAGCTGTAACAAGGTCTCAACAGGTGCAAGGTCTTCTGGGTGAAACCTAAGTAGCCGTTGGACTTCCGCAGGATAATCAGGAAGGGAGAAGTCAAGGAAGTCATCCTGACAATACTCAGCGAGCTCGTACAGGACGAGGTCCTTGGTCATGTGTGGAAGGTTAGCGATGACGTGATATGCCCACATGATATCATCGAGGAGGAGATACTCTCGACCATTGTGCATGATTGGGGGAAGGGCATCCAACCCCGCAAGCTTGCGACCGTGGCCTCGTACAACGGGCGGTTCGGTGGCGAGCTGCTTCCATCGAACAAAATCTGTATGGCTGATGCGCTCATCCTCCTCTGGATCATCAGCAATAGGTAACTTCCCTTTTTCCAATGGAGTGTAATCGAACTCCACATATTGGTCCATAAGAATGGCCAATGCAAAGCGGACCTCAAAATAGGTCTGCTGTCGTCCAAACTGGAGGATAGGAGCATGCCGAGCACGGCGCTGAATACCCCTAAGTGTATCCTCAGCATGTTTGTCATCCCCAAGCATCTGCATAAGTACGGATCTGTGGAGGTAAAGCTGAGGAGGATCGCCATACGGAGTGCACTGGGGCACCATCTCTTGAATGTAAAACTGCAAGAAATCGGCATAGTCGGGATGGGTCTCCATATTGGCGATAAGATCCACCTCTTGTAACAAATAAGGATGGAGCTGCTCAAAGGGGACATCAGGATCCCATCGCTCTCCATCGTGGTACCATTGCTGACGCTGGGTATGGTCCATAGCAGTACTAGGAGGAGGAGGAGGAAGATAGGAAAAAGGAAGAGCTTATCACAAGATTGGAAATCCTAAAAGGAAAGGGGTGCGTTTAAAGAAAAAGTGTTCCCTTTTTTTTTTTTTAAACAAAAAAGAATATTCCCTGAAGTGAAATAATTTATTATTATTTCGGTTATTGGAAAAAAATGGTGTTTTGTTGTGTGTTTTTTTTTTTTTTCGATTTGAAAGTTTGCATGTATAGACAGCATGCAAATGCAGTAATAGAATATGTCGTTAAGATAACACTTTATATTAATCAAAACAGGATGTACAAAAAGATACAACACATATTACAAAATTGAGGACAATTAAGGCCTCTCCCCAAGAATCCTACGCGCCAAGGCCAAATCCTTGGGCATGATGGTCACACGCTTAGCATGTATAGCACAGAGGTTCGCGTCGCCAAGAAGCGCAACCAGATAATCCTCAGCCGCCTCCTGTAGGGCCAAGATGGCATGCGTCTGGAACCGGAGGTCAGTCTTAAACTCCTGCGCGATTTCCCGAACAAGACGCTGGAACGGCAACTTCCTAAGGAGAAGCTCCGCAGACTTCTGATACTTGCGGATTTCCCGCAGGGCCACCGTCCCAGGTCTAAACCGGTGGGGCTTCCTCGGTCGAAGAGGGGGAACAAGAGGAAGTCTCTTCCCTCCTGTGGCTGGATGTCGGGCTCGCTCAACTAAGGTGTCCCTTCGGGTATCCCCTCTCTTCTTCGCAACCCCACCCATCGCCTCGAGCTGGGTCTTGTATTGTGACCCCAGGCGAGTTGGGCTGGTGGTCTTTCTCTTCCGCCCGTAAAAACGGTTAGGGGCTCCTAACCTGTATCCGCCTCGGCTACTAGTATCCGAAGCCGCTTCTTGCTGCTCGGCGTCTTTGCTCCCTTAACAAGCGTCACGGCCGTCCCGTCGTCGGATCTCTCGCAAGATATCGGTCCTGGCTGGCCGCCATATCAAGTTCCACATCCATCGGTTCTTCCTCGAAAAGCGAGGGGTTAACATCTTCCCGGATAAAGAACCGGGCATCCTCATCGTAGTAGTATGGGGGTATTACAAAAAAGCTGGCCCCTCGCTATGGCTCTACCCCCGTCCCAAATCCTGATACTCATGACCCCTTGTAGCCGGGTCTGCACGAGCTGCCTCCCTAAGATCTTCCTCGTGGGCCATGGCCATTGTGTTAGCCGGTGGCTACTCTCGAGCCTCGGCTCCAGCAGACATCTGGGGTCATATCCAGCGGGTAGTATTTAACTAAGGTTAGGGTTTGGTCCTCCCGCTCCACCAAGGTATAAGTCATCCCTTCCGCTTGAGCTTTAGCAAGAACCGCTACACAAATGGAAAACCGGGTATGGTATCCGATCCCTCCATGAATCGTAACACTAGTTGATCTAGGAGGAGTTCGGGTCTTCTCTGGCCCTTCTTCTCAGTATCTCCGATGTAGTCCCCAAGCAAACGTAAGAGCTGGACAAAGACGCAGCCTTTGAGAAGCTCTTAGTGCCCTTGGTTCTCGCCATCTCTTTTCAATGTAGCTGGGGCAGTGCCGGAGATCGAAGTCGCAGACTAGGGCGCTCAAAAAGGGTTGGTCAAACCGGTACGGGACAAATCGGGCTATGGCGGCTTTGGCGGTCGGGTGAGGAGGCGGAACCCTAAAGGAGTAGGTGAGCCAAAACCCTAAAAACGTCCGTGGTTAAATTTCGCCTCGTTAATTAAAATTTTTTTTTTTTTTTAAATGGTCAACGCCTAGTCAAACCGGCGGACTTGGGTATTTTGGCCCTTAAAATCGCGAAATAAACCCCTATTTACCCAAGTGCGCCTATTTTGAATTTCGGCCCATCTGGTCACCATTTCTCGCCCACCTAATAGTGTCCTAGACTAATTCAAGGGTCCCCGACGCAATGAAACAAAACTTTTCCGATTCCGAGCTGCCTGAGGAAAGTTATGGCACTTTCCAACTTGAGTCATCCAGTCGCCCTAAACTTCCTAAAGACTTACAATTTACTATATCAACCTGGCACAAAACCAAACATCAAAGAGCTAAACAATCACACTCGCTTTAACTCCCTCCTAACTACCGAACTAACGAGTTAGGGCTTGGTCGATGCTATGATTTCGAAAATAACCAAATCACGGCTCGATACCACCGCGGACGCCCCCACGAACATATCGACCCTCGGACGTATACATACGAGGACTTTCCCTCCCATGGCGACCAACTTCGCCATGAGCAGAAGGCCCCTCCGTCTATTCCGGCCATCTATAATATGATGCCCGAAAGAAGGACACGGGGGTCATTCGCCCACGCTTCAATGGGGCTCCTACGTCCGAAAAGCGTGAATACAAGGGTTATAAATCACATATAAATAACCACCTCGAAGGGTGGCATATCCATCCAAATACCAACGGCAAAGAATATGCTTCTAAACCTAAGAAAACACCCCAAACCCATGGTTCTACCCCTGTTCGGACTCGGTGAGGATCGACCGACGGCTAGGCCTCAAGAGATCGCCAGACGGAATCTTGACATGGCGTTGGCTGGCATAGAACATTGGCTAGGGTTGTCCACTCCATCCGCCCCTCCCATGCACACTTTGCGGATGGGTCAATTCACGCTATGGCGCCGCTATAGCCTTCCTGAGACGCAGGCTCGAGGCATCACCCCTTGAGCCTACCCGGGGTTCATGAAGTCCCGGCCCGATGAGGCGGTGTCGGGAAGCGTCCCCTTCGAAATCACAGTGGCTCCATGGGCGAAGCTAGAGAATACGTGCGCATCAGCGACCCCCGCATCCGTGCAGACTTTACTGCCCTAAATCTACTCAAAGTGCAAGGTGCCCCATACGGGTCACACCTTCCCACCCAGGGAGTGTCAGACCCATACCCGGCCCTCTACGTGACCGGCTATCAGGTCTAGCTCGCTATAGGAGTCCCAGGAGCCTTTTATGTTCGTGCAAGACCCCACCTCCACTTCACCACTGTTTCTTTGTCCGTGCTAAGCCCGGTACCATAGCATCTATGACCCGGGGCTCTTGTGCACAGCCGCAATTAACGGGATAATACAGGGCTCTATCTAGGAGCATACTACAATAAATAGCCTTAGAGGTCTCTACCCCCCTTAATTCCCCATTTCCAGAGTAACACTAGGCTAACAACCACCAGTCCATCCATTACAAGCAAAACCAGAATCGAAATATATAGAGAACCTACCTTTACAATCAAGGGTTAGTTCCTACGAGTAAACACAGAGAGAATAGACCAGCAACCCAAGCAGGTGCCCACAGGGGCGCTTATCCTAGAATTCACAACTACACTAGCCACCCACCTGTGTTTCGGCTCGACCCATTGTCGTTGGGGATCTCCATCTTCTTGGTCTGGGTGTTCAGCTTGTGCAAGAAGGGTGGCGTCCAATTGCTCAAGGTGGCGCTCAGCTCTGGTCACAAAGGTGGCGCTCCACTGCTCAAGGTGAGTTGTGGCTGATATGGGGGTGGTGATCCACCCTATTGACCCCAATTAGCTATGCTAATTTAATTATTAACAATAATAACCTATAACTAAGGAACTAACATTTAAAAACCATAATTAAGTTAATTATGGTTTGGGAGGTATTTAATCCTTTTTAAGTGAACCACCTAGGTTCCCATACCCCATGTGGCGTATGTATCCCTGGTGACGTGTCAACATATTTATACTTATACCATATAAATACTTGGAACGTCACAATTTCAAGACTCACAACAACCTTTCAAGTATTGATCGCTATACCTTCTTCACAAAATAAATGTGCAACTCAGGTATTGATGGGCAACCCAAGAATGTTAAGCTAACATGTTCAAAGGACATCGGTGGGAACTATGACATCATAGAAAGCCCATAATTTGTGGCTATGGAAGATACTCCTGTGAGAAATTTGGTATTGAGCCCACCTTAAAATGCTGCCTCAAAATACGACTGCCCCTATCATGGCAAGTTTTTGCAGCCCGGCAAAACTATGGCTCTTTAAAATACGACTGAGGCACTTGTGTGCTGACAAAATAAGAACTGCACGATTCAATCAAAGGAAGGACATATATGATCAATCTATGGCTAAATAAAACTCATCGCTTGGCAATTCCGGCAGCATCCTGGCAGAAAAAACGCCTCTTTGAAATCCATTTATACCTCATCAAAATCCGTCTAGCCGCTCATTATATTGCCAACTAGAAAGGAAAATCATCGAATCTGTAAAGCTTCTCTACCCACGCCACTTTCCAAATGTAATCAATGGCCAGGATGAAAAGCCCTAATTTCTAACATTCCAGATCAAAAGCCCTAATTTTCACACCTTCCTAAACCTCCACTGCATCTCCCCATCCAGAAAAGACGTTCAGAATTCACCCTGCCCCTTCCATCTGACGGCTTAGGAACATAGTTCATGACTCCATCTATGACCATGCATCAGCCCATCTATGCCTCCCCATGAGCTGTCATGATCTTTACCCTTCATGTTTATAGTGGACGGTAGGGATTTAAGGGAATCCATGGGTATACATGCATGGAGTGCAGATGGGGGCATGAGAAACCCCCCTCATCCTAATACCCTTATTATTAATATTAGGATAAAGTGGGATACTTCAAAATGAAAGCATTGTAAAATTATAGATGTTGTCAATGACTTGCTAATAGAGTCAAACACTTGAGGACTTACAGTTTCCTCCAAGAGTTTTAGCAATGCTTGTTGCACGCCTTGTCCAAAAACATCTCTACCAATATTCAGATTATTGATATTCAGATTCTCTGCCTGCACATGGAAGAGATGTTATCAATTCTAAAACACATGAAGGAACTAGATCTACAACTCTAAAAATGTATCACACTATATATCATGAAGCACATAAATTGTGAAGTTAAAGAAGAATGCAATTCCATACCTAAATATCCTAATGCAATAAGAGCAATTTTCTACCCAATGAAGTTGAACTTGAGGGAATACCAAAGTAGCACTTGCTAGATGAATGGCAAGAGCAATGCCTGCAGTCTATTGATTGAATTTGCTAGACTAATCCAATGAGTTTCGTATCTATGGGCATTCAGTCACGCTGCATGATAATGAAACGTGATTTTAACCTATTCCAGGCCCTTTTACATATAATTTCATCATGTCCATGCCTACTTTTCTTTAATTGGGCCCGCTTGAGCCTTGCAAATATCTGCAAAACATTTCTATCCACCTACTATAGCAAATCGACACTTTTCCTCTGTCCGCTTATAGTCTATTTTCTTATATTTCTTCGGTTTAAACTGCCATCTGAGAACATATCCAATCATCTTTCAAGCTTATCTTATAGGTGCTTAAAGCCCATCTGACTATTATCCAATTGCTCTACTAAACATCTCTATTCATTCTAGAATACATGCATATTCAAATTTGCCTTGCAGGCTTTATCAAGGCCTCAACAAATCTAACCATAGCTAACACACAGTGAATTCGTTATCCAAAAACATGCATCTAATGATTTTTACCAGCTTATGTAACTCAACTTAAATCAGTGGAAATCCCCACCTTAAGAGGACGATTGATGCAATGCTTTGCAAGCTTTAGTCTCCCCAACTGCCTTATGCAATTTGGATGTAATCTCCAAGCTCTTGCCTCCTTGATGCTCCTTTGCCTTCACGCTCTGCAAAAGCTCTTGCAAAGTCGTCCTCAAAGGGGGCAAAATCCTTGCTTTTATGCTCTCCACACATGCATGCATATGCATGCCAAACGTGTATATATACATACATATATAAATACGTATACAGGCCCATCAAGCGGCCAGGTTCATTAGATTTTCTGGCCAATGCCATTAAGTTGAATAATTATGAATTGATTGTGCTTGAGGAGATTCCTGTTTGGGATATCCACGTATTGTAAGGTATTTGTACAAAGCACAGCGTATTCCAAAACCAGCCGTGTAGTATAGCAAACATTTGCGAACTGCCCTAAACTAGAGAGAGCTTGGAGATCCGCAGCAATGGTGCAGCCGCCGCCCAAGTACCCCAGGCTCGACGCAGCATATCGCTTCTTAACCCGTCGGAATCCCGTCTACATCAGTTTCATCCTCGTGGGAGCTCTCTTGGGCGAGCGGGTGAGTTTAATTCCGTTTTTCTTCGCATTGTTGCTGGTTATAAATTATACCTAGCTTTTTGATCTTCTGGAGATGTTAAATTTATGCTATTTGGGTATAAGTTTCTGGACTACGTTTGATCTGCATTCGATATCTAGAGTTGTCAGGATTTTGACGCACAGAAGGCTGCTTAAAAGTAGAATGAACTTGATGAAACTTTATGTTCCAAACATGTCATTATACATTGGCAACTTGGCTTGCTTGTGTTATTGTTGTTTTAAATACTTAATGAGTCTGGCTTACTTGCACCAGGCTCTCGACTATGGATTTGAGAAGCTATGGAACAACAACAATCATGGGGTAAGTTTTCATCCGGTTTTAGTAGTCTTATGATGGTTCACTGATTGTTTGAAAGTAGATAATCACGAAATCGTTATCATGTATTAATGTCTAAAACTGGAGATGGAGCAGGAGAAAAATAGACAATAACGATAATTATCAGGGTAAGAATCTCTCTTTGCCAGAGGTGGAAGCTTAGCTGCAGTAGGAATATATCAAAATATGTGATGGATGCCAGCTATGCAATCTTTGCACACCGGCAGAGCATCTTAGAATAGTTGGGCTTGTCCATTCTTGATTTACCTGCTGTTGCAGGTACTTCCTACTACCTCTTCAGTTTTAAGAACTGTCCATGATTGCTTTGAGTCCAGCTTTCTGTCATGCAGAGCAGTTCCAGGCAAAATTGGTTGCTCCTAAGGGGGCTCTCCATTTGGCCAGGTACTGCTTGCATATCAGAATGCTGTCCCCAAAACCATTCCACATAACATAATGCTGGCAATAGAGAAGTACTCCGTTTTCAGGAATTTGACATTCTTTCTCAGCATATAACACCAAAAAGTTACAGATAGTATGGTTGAAATCACTCTCACTTTTTTGCAGAAAAGGTACCAGGATATTAAAGTCTTAGGGACAAGGGTGGCTGAGGAATAAAAAAAGCAGTATTGATTCCATCTGCTATGAGGTTGGAGCGAAGTAATGCTGAACTACATTTTTTTCTATGATGGTAAAATAAGGATGGAATGTAGAACATGACATTTTTCCATAATACATTGGATTTAGTGTCTCTATTGGTACCCTTTGTAAGGTCATTTTTATATTCTAAGATGGGTTTCTAAGATGGGTTGAATAACGGTTCATTAGTTATAAAACATTAATATGAAGCACCTATCTATCTGAGATTATTTGTAGAATCACTTTAGCCATACTATTTGTCCAGCTACATTGTTTGCATTTACAGATTTAAGAGCCTAATTAATACCAAGCACTTATTTACAGAATCACATTAACCATCTCCATTAAAGCAATGCAGGGAGGAATTTACATGTGCTCTTTGATAACATCCTTTCCTATGGTATGTAAAGGACTACTACTACATAATACGAACCACTCTGTTCATATATTAGTATATAAAAATGCCCCTGTATTTCTTGATATTTGTTAAAATTGCCCCTCTATTCTCAGAAATTGCCGAACTTTGGGGTCATTCGAGATACCACAGTCCCGCCTGCATTAATTTGCAATTAATGCGGCCATTTTCTTGGCCATCAGGTACTTGCATCAGCCATCAAATGCTGGAAGAACCTACTTATTTCACTCCAAAATCTGCCAGCTCCACAGCAAGGGTGTGTGTTGACCGGGTTTTTGGCACCCGGTCAACATGAAAAAAGAGAAAAGAAAGAGAACCATTGAAGGGGGTGGGGGTCGATTATAAAGCCCAAATCAAGGTTCGAAATTGGGGGTGTTCGACCCTTAAAAATCCGACCATTCCAAAAAATTCCCGATAGCCAAAAAAATACTCCCGGCATTTTTTCAGGTTGTTTTCGTAGAAATTTCTAAGGATTTTCGGGAAAGTACACTATAATTTCATGTATTTCCGGCAGCCTTAAATGTAAACAGGCATTTTTAATGGTTAGGGGGAATTCTAATTTCGAACCCTGGCCCAAATGTTGTAAAGGTCTAAGGCACCAAAAAAATAAAAAAGGGCCTAGATCTAGTTTAAATTTAAGGGCTTCTAAGTAAAAAAGGCAAAAATTAAAGGTTAAGATGAAGAGGCAAGATCAAAGGTGGAGATGAAGGGGTCGAAATTAAAGGTTAAGATGAAGAGGCAAGATCAAAGGTGGAGATTAAGAGGCAAAAAACAAAGGTCAAGATGAAAAGTAATGTTTATAAAAGATTCTTGAGGAGCACGAGCTCCTCCTCTTGCCTTGCTCCAAGTTCTTGGGATGGTGGCAGCTCCTCCTTGAATTGGATCAATGGCCCCTCCATGGTTCAGAGACATGGAGGGACCGTTTTGTGCTTATATGAATTTTCTTTATTCCAAGTTTTTCTTCAAATCCTTTATTCTATACTGATTTCATATTGCAAGCCTTTGATTTCATATTGCAGCATCGAAGTGGTCCTGATTTCTGCCTTTGAGGCCACCTGTTGGGGATTGTGGGAAAAATCCGCCAACAGAATGGAGGTCCTACCGAGATCGTGTTTTTCCCCAGGATCAATTTTGGTGCTGCTCTCTTCTATATATTCACTGCTTGCTGCTTGAAGATGCTGCAAAGAGAAATAGTTCTTGAATCAAAAAGCCAGCTCTCCACGAATTTCAAAGCCTTTTCTTGCTTCCTGCAATCCATTCTTTTATCTGTTCCTTGCTATTTGCCAAACCCTGTTGTGACAAAAGCTTGCATTCAAATCTGCCAAGCCACTGAGCTAACGTCATCTGTGAGAAGAGAAGTTTCTGCCATTTCCTCAGCTCCCATAGCCGTGCTACTGATCTGCAAAGCAAAGAAAGAAGATGGAGAAGCTGCGCCCTGCTGAAGATTGCTAAACAGAATATTGAAATACTCCTTTGGCTTATTTTTTGGAGAGCCAACAAAGGCTGGCCCTCCAATCCTGTTCTTTATATGCCTTGACATGATGCTCTGCTGTTACACTGTTACAGATCAAAACCGGCCCTGCCCTTTATACTGTCAATAGAAAAATTAAAAGAATGAAAGAATGCCTTTCCCATGCTCCATTCTGCCATATTCATCACTCTCTTTGCCGTTATGCCTCCACCATCTGCAAAAACTTAAACCCTTTTCATTCAGAGGAAGATTTCGTGTTCTGAAGAAGAAGAAAAAAAAAAATAATAATCAGGGAAAGCCTGTTGCTCCCGGACCTGTAGAAGAAAGAAAAAGAGTTGAAAAGTAGGATGCAAGTCGCTGGTTCACCACCGCCAAGCTGCTGCCGCCTTACCTGCTTCAGCCGAGCATTCCCGATCTGCGCCATAGCCGCCCATTTTTTATTTTTTCCTTTCATTTGTTTTTAACCTTTGCTTTCTTTTTAACCATTGCTTTTCAGGTTTTTTTTCCTTTCTATCTCATTTTCTAACCTTTGCTTTCCATGTTCTTTATTCTTTCACCCTTTCATTTATTTTCTAACATTTGCTTCCAATTTTTTATATTTTCTCACCCTTTCATTCCATTTTCTAATCATTGCTTTCATTTTTTTTCGCCCTTGCAACAATGTTTCTTTACCATTTTTCCTTGTCTAAAAATTATGGTCCATCCTTGTTACCTCAAAACATCATTTTTTGCCTTATTGCTACACCATTGCCACAATTTTTTTGTTTGGGCGCCGCCCTCCTTTCTTATACCATTTTTCCAAAAAATATAGCCATCTTGCCCCAAGCATTACATGTGTCTTTCCCTAAAGCCCGAAATTACCATTGATTTTCTATTATCATGGCACTCATTATTATCATCATTTTATCAAGTTTGAAGTCTCGGATATCAAAACCTCGGTTATTATCACCAAATTATTATCATCATTTTATATGGTGTTGGAGTACACCCTAAAACCTCCAAATTATTATTATCATCATTTCGAGTTCGAAGTCTCGGATATCAAAACTTCGGTTGTGTTCCTTATTGAGTCTAAGGGACCAACTATTGTACTAAATATATGAAAAACTTTGAAGCAAGAGGGCCGAGGGGACCGGCCCATTTTTTGTTTGGGCGAGATGTTGACCGGGTTTTTGGCACCCGGTCAACATGGAAAAAGAGAAAAGAAAGAGAACCATTGAAGGGGGTCGATTATAAAGCCCAAATGTTGTAAAGGTCTAAGGCACCAAAAAAATAAAAAAGGGCCTAGATCTAGTTTAAATTTAAGGGCTTCTAAGATTTTTTAATGGTTGAAGAGGGGTACATTATCTAAGGCTAAGATGAAGAGGCAAGATCAAAGATGAAGATTAAAAAAGGCAAAAATTAAAGGTTAAGATGAAGAGGCAAGATCAAAGGTGGAGATGAAGGGGTCGAAATTAAAGGTTAAGATGAAGAGGCAAGATCAAAGGTGGAGATTAAGAGGCAAAAATCAAAGGTCAAGATGAAAAGTAATGTTTATAAAAGATTCTTGAGGAGCACGAGCTCCTCCTCTTGCCTTGCTCCAAGTTCTTGGGATGGTGGCAGCTCCTCCTTGAATTGGATCAATGGCCCCTCCATGGTTCAGAGACATGGAGGGACCCTTTTGTATTTGAAGTTTTGTGCTTATATGAATTTTCTTTTGGGCCCAAAGTTATTCCATTCCAAGTTTTTCTTCAAATCCTTTATTCTATAATGATTTCATATTGCAAGCCTTTGATTTCATATTGCAGCATCGAAGTGGTCCTGATTTCTGCCTTTGAGGCCACCTGTTGGGGATTGTGGGAAAAATCCGCCAACAGTGTGCATATAGTTCTTTCTGATTTCTGGCCCTTGCCTCCTCCTAAGTTGTTCTTTGAGTCTTGGCTTGGACTCCCATTCTGGCTCAGATAAATTGGTGTCATATTAGCAATTCTCAATTCTCAATTCCCTCATGTGGCCATTTTTAGAGAACCACGGGGGCGCTCATGATGGCACTTAGGGTTTCAGCTCTACTCTTTTGCTCATAACTCGAGATTCCGGCATCAGATTCAGGTGTTCCTGGGCTCGTTGGAAAGCTTATCGAAAGAGCTTTCTGTCGGTGTATGAGTATGTTGTTTCCTTTGTTTTGGTCGAAGGAATCCGCCTGACAGTCCCGGCCCTCTTTTGGCAGTGCTAGGGTTTGGCTGCAGTTTTCTTTTGGCCATAACTTCTGCATCTGGTGGCAGTTTTGGGCGCATTTGGGCTTGTTGGAAAGCTCTTTAAGCACTCCATCCAGTGGTGCTTAATTCCTTCAGAGATTGGCCTGTTGGGAAAGACGGTTCAGATCTGAAACTTCGGCCCTCCTCTCTTGGTGGAGATGAGAAGATCCAGTCGCAGCCCGCCAAAACGAGCTTTTGGTGCTTCCGGTGCTTCTCCCACAGTTCATGGTGGAATTGGCAAAGAATATGCTGCAGATTCTCCCAGAATGAGTGTACGTGATGCACACAAGATGGCTCGTGAGGGTGCTCTTTCGGCTCCTGAGAGTTTAGTCTCTTCGGTGCATCTCAATCCTTTAGTGTTGCCCAATATGTCTTCTAATGGCATGAGTGTGGCCGCCTCAATTGAGACAGGAGCTCCATCTTCTTCCTCGTCTCAGTTACTTGCTCCAGTTTCCATCCCGACTGTAGTTGCAGCAACTACAGTTCGTGCTGCTGCCCATACGTCTGGTGAGACTGGAAGCCGTGTTGTGCCATTGGAAAACTCTTTCGAGAGTGTCACACCTCCAACGCACGTTGGAGGTTCCTCGGACCAGGTGGTGCGCTCTGGCCAATTAGCGTCTCCAACACTCGTTAGAGGTTCTGGGGTTCAGGCAAGACCCTCTTTATCTGCCGAAGTTGCTGCTAGGCTACTAGCTCCTCCGA
Source organism: Isoetes taiwanensis (assembly GCA_021234155.1). Lineage (NCBI taxonomy): Eukaryota > Viridiplantae > Streptophyta > Lycopodiopsida > Isoetales > Isoetaceae > Isoetes > Isoetes taiwanensis. Next base: position 783,092 of record JAJEKV010000073.1, read on the forward strand.
CACAGGTTGGAAGTCCCTCATATCAGTTCAGACCTCATGTGTAGAGTGCTCCTCTGGACAGGCTGCACCTAATAGTGTTGCACGGGCGGCACCTCCAACACAGGTTGGAAGTTCCTTGGTGCGGACTACTTCTACAGGTAGTGCTCGGGTGGTGGTGCAACCTCCACAAACTGGTGTACGTCCAACACACGTTGGAGGTTCCTCAGGGCAGGAGGAGTTTCCCCCTCTTCCCCCACGGCAGCCTGGGGCGACATCCTCTTCCATCCCCCGAGCTGCATCGACCACACCTTGGAGGTCATCTGATACAGTTGCTCGAGTTACAGGTGTCCGGTTCTCTGAGTGGCTTTGCAAGGGCCTGGCGACTCCCGCCACCTCGGCTCGTGTCTCAGAGGCCATTGCCACCGTGGTGGATAATAACAGGAAGGAGGTTGTGTCCTATCTCCAGCAATTGCAAGCCAAGCAAGACTCTATGGATGTCCAGCTCCCATCAGACGAAATTTTTTATGAGGTTCAGGAGTGCAGGGCAACTTTTGAGCGTTTTGGGGCTCCAGTGGTGCAGATTAGTCATGAGGATCATCGACGACATGTGGAGCAGTTGGTTGCGTGTTCCATCGTCTGCCACTTCACTGGCCCTTTTCTGGATCTGAAGCGCGTGGGATCTTGGCTGTCTGGGCACCTTCACAAGCTAGGGCTTCCTGCTTATCAATCTATCAAGCTTGTGGCAAAAGATCAACGTTGCTTTATTTTGATGTTTGAATCTCCTGAACCGGCTGCTCAACTCATAGAACGAGGGGTTGATCCTCTCTGGAAACACTTCTTGCTCTATCAACAGTATGTTCCTAGATCCTTTCCAGCTAAGCCAGATGCCTTACGTGCCCCCTTCTGGTTTGCTATCGAAGATTTTCCTCCAGAGTTACAGGATTCCAAGTTCATTTCTGCCATTGCTAATGAGATTGGACTCTATTTGCAACACTCCATAACCAACGGCATCACCAAGGTTTGCGTGGCAAGGCCCATTCATCGTGATTTGCCTCAAACAATTGTTGTCCAAAGCGGGCCTATGTTCTTTCCATTTAAGCTGTCCTTGTTGAATGGTCCTGAGCTAGCTCCCATGTTTCCCGAAGCCCCTCTCTTTGATCAATATCGCAGGGTTCACCAACAGGATTCTCCATCTGCTCCTCCGGCACTCCATGCTCCTAGATCAACTCCCACCTCAATGGATATCTCACACGTCCCTGTGCCTGTGATTGCCCCCCCTGCTCTTCCAGTTGCAGCTCCTCCATCTCAGTCTCTGGATCACCAAATGTTGAGGCTGGCTGAAATCCAGAAATCGCAAGAGAAAATTGAAGAGGCTCGTGGGCAGTATATGGACATTGATCGGCGTGGCATCCACCCACCACCTAAACATCCACCGGCTCTTCGTCAACCACGAAAGTCAGCTAAGGGATCTAATTCCTCTGCGTCCCAGCCCTCAGTTCCTGCTTTAGGTAGCACTGCCCCTCCCATTGCATCCCATGGTGGTCGCTTTGATCCACTTCAGTGGGCTGATTTGGTCGATGAGGTTATTGCCATGCCAGGTGCCCAGGAAACATCCTCAAGTTCCCTTGAGACACCAGTGGTCTCATCTGAATTGGCCCCATCACAAGATCAATGCGGTTAGTCTCATGGAATGTTCAGGGGGTAGCCTCCTCCCCCCTCAAGCGGAGTCGTATTTCTTTTTACTTATCTAGATTGGATGCTCAGTTTGTATGTCTTCAGGAGCATAAGTGTCGTAAGGGAGACGTATCAAAGCTTGCAGACATGATTGATCGCAGGTTTAATGTCCTTATCGCAGCAGCTGATTCTGCCAGTGCAGGGGTCGTGATAGCATGGCTTCCTTCCTTGCCAGTCATCTTTACTCAGGCCGATCGCTTTGGTCGTTGGGCCCTAATTGTATGGCAGGAACAAGGGGTTAAATATGGTCTAATTAATGTTTACGCCCACAATAGACATCATCAAAGAGCTTCACTGTGGGCCTCTTTGCGAGGGAAGATACTCAGCTTGGGTTGCCACATTTCATGGCTTCTTGTTGGGGATCTCAATATGGTGGAAGTGGAGTCTAATCGGTTGGGGGCGACCTCTACAGTGGTGTCTGGTTCTGAACGCCAGCAGTGGCTTCGTCTACTCCATGACTGTAACCTCTCGGAGATTGATGGTGAAGGTGCCTTCACTTGGTGCAATGGTCAAGTTGGTGGAGGTCGCGCAAGCTCTCGGTTGGATAGAGCTTATTGGAATGCAGATACAGTTGCGGTACTTCCAGGTCTCTTTCGATTCTGTCTCATAGATAACTCAGTTTCAGACCACCATCCGCAATTCATTTCAGACGAGCCCCTGCAGCAGCGGCGGCTTGGAAGGACGTGTTTTCGCTTGAACGTGAAGTTCTTAAAGGATGCTGACTTTCAAGAAGGTTGCAAGAATACTTGGACAACTGCCTTCACCCGACGTCGAGGTATGACTGGCATAGTGGATGCAATTGCGGCAGTCAAGGGTTTTGCCAAAGAGTGGGGTCGAGAGTCTGCAGCAGCAAATCGTGCTTTACTGGACACTTTGTATCAGGACCTGCTCCATTCTCGACAGGGACGTCTTCCAGGTGTTTATGATCGTGATATTTTGGCACAGATCCAAGCATTGGAGGAGGAGCAAATTCAGCAAGCAAAGATGAAGGCAGGTCTGCAGTGGTTTCGTGATGGATACTGTTGTACGGGCTTCTTTTTCCGTGCAGCTATGAGGCGTCGCATGACATCAACCATGTCCTCATTGCTTTTGCCGAATGGTTCGATGCTAACAGAGCCGATTGGACTCAGGCAGCATCTGCATAACCACTTCTAGACGTTTTTTGATGAGAAACATCTTCCCTTTCAATCAGAAATGCAAGATGCTGTTTTATCTAGGATTTCCCCCATCATCTCTGGTGAGCAGCGCGGGTCAATAGAGGCGGCTATGACAGCTGATGATTTAGGTTCGGCAGTCTTTGAATTGAAAAGAGGCAAATGCCCAGGTTTGGATGGTTTGCCAATTGAGTTCTTCCAGGAGTATTGGGAATGGCTGGGGCCAGATGTGTATGATGCTTTCTGTGACTTTCAGCGGTCCACTGCTTTGGATAGAATTCTAAACACAGGTGCCATCTCACTCATCCCCATGGTCAAGGATCCTCAGATTATTTCAGATTGGCGGCCCATCACCTTATTGTCATCCGTATATAAGATCTTCGCCAAGGCTTTTGCAGAGTGGGTAAAGGACATCTTGGCAGAGTCCATCTCAACAACCAGTCAGGTTTTCTTCCAAAACGGTGCATCTTGAATAATGTTGCTGCTGCTTACGAGGGAATTTATTGGGCACGTAGGCAAAACCTTCCAGTTGTATACCTTAAGCTTGATTTTGCAAAAGCTTATGACAATGTCAGTTGGGAATTCATGCGCCATTGTATGCTAAGACTGGGATTTGGGGAACAATTCACATAAGATATTATGAAGCTGCATATCTCTGCTCGGGCGACTGTCCTGTTCCATGGTGAGCCGTCACATGCCTTTTCACTCGGTCGTGGTATTTGCCAGGGATGCCCTTTAGCACCATTGCTTTTCACAATTGTTGCAGAGGCTTTGTCACAGTTATTCACCATTGCAACGACAACGGGACTTCTCCATGGTCTTGCAATGGAGGACGACACACAAGAGGTTTGCAATCAATATGCAGACGATACGTTCCGCTTCCTAATCGCTAATGATGAGAATCTTGCTGCTGCTAAAATGCTTTTAGATACTTTTTCACTGGCTTCCGGTGTTCTTGTGGGGTGGCAGAAGTGTACAGCTTTGTGGACATTGGATAATTCGGCTCTGACATGTGTTCACGATTATCCATGGAAATTACTTGCGCATGGACAGGCCATCAAGTTGCTGGGGATTCCAGTTGGCATCCATGTTACTATGGGAGCTGCATGGGAGGAGATCATTAGAGGTTTGGAGAAGCACTTGTTTTGGTGGTCCACTGCTAAGTTGTCTCTTGCGGGTCGCATTACAGTGGCCAAGTCAGTCCTTAGTAGTACCCATGTTTATATGGCATCCTTACTGTTAGCACCACAGATCAAAGTGCGTGAGCTCATTGGAATAGTTCGGAACTTTATTTGGGCAGGTACTGAGGAAGGTGTTGTGGTTAAGGTGGCTTGGTCGAAGTGCATCCTTCCAAAATGGGCAGGTGGTCTGGGTATGATGGACTTCTTACTGCAGAGCAAAGTGCTTATTTCAAAGTTCATTTGGAGACTCCTGAATGGTGAGAATGACTCTCCTGGTTCACGCCTTCTTAGACAAGCTCTTGGTCACTGTATCCCTCTAGGCAAGAAGGCTGTCAAACCAGTCCTACCTTGGGCTTTATTTCAGACTCTGCAGCCTTTTCCAAGTGCTTCTCCATTTTTGCGTGGCTTGTTGGCAGCATGGGAGGTCAGACATCTTTTCTGGCCATGCCCCTCTATCCATACCCTCTTGGAGACTCCATGGTGGTGGGCACCACTGCCTCCAGACCCCTCAACACCTCCATTGGCAGCCTCAGTTCATCCCCTTACACAGAGACGATGGGTTCTTGCAGGTATTGTCTCTATTCAAGCATGGTATGAGGAGGGTCGCCTACTGTCTTGGCCTGAATTTTAGGCAAAGTTCCTGCTCTCTCGTTGGGATGTATCTCTATGGGAGAAGGTTGCAGAAAATTTGCCTCTTATGGTGCAAGTTGGTGTTCCTGAAAGGGTGCCATGGGACTGTCATGAAAATATTCACAAAGGCAAGCAATTTGTCAGATCAGTATATCGCCTTCTTTTAGCACCACAACCCCTCCAGTTGCCAGATGGGTGGCACCTACATGTTCCACAGCCCACTTTGCGTCGTACATGGCGATGGCTTTGGGATAGGTTGCTCCACCCTAAAGTCTCTGTACTGTGGTGGCAGGTTATCCACAGGTGCCTGCGGGTCAATGCCTTTTGACATCGCTATGATCCTCGCATATCTGCAGTATGCCCGCTCTGTCTTTCGGACGTTGAGACTCTTGAGCATTGTCTCTTTCATTGTCCTGAGGTTCAACCAGCGTGGTCCTGGCTACAAGGTTTGTTTAACAGTACATTGGACTGCCGATGCATCCTTTTGGCGTCCTATCCCAACGCATGGCCTGCAGCTGGTTGGATCCTATGGTCGATATGGGAGCGTTGCAGGCACCACATCTTTCAGGGCATTTATTCATCTGCACACAGTGTTATTACGGTGGCCCAGAAAAAGATATTGACAGCCTACGAGTGTTCCTCCCTTGACTCAGAACTGGTGGAACGCATCTGGATTCAGTATCTTCGAATTGATTCTTATCATTAGTCTCCTATTCTGGAGTAAGTACATTGTGCTCTAGGCTCGTGCTCCTGTGGCATCTTTGTGTGCTTACACAGTTAGATGAGACATGTAAATTTTGTACTTTTTCTCTGATTAATAAACTTTTTGGCTTTCGTCCTTCTAAAAAAAATATATATATATTAGCAATTCCTAGAAATCAAAAGAAAAATGTAAAAATTTGTCATCTGGACAAAATTGACATTTGAAGTGGCAAACTCAACTTCACAAATGGCAAAAATGGCAAGGGCATTTTGAATTATATTAATTTACAAATTGTAAAATGAAAGTTCTTATTAACAAAAAATATATAACAAATTTACTATGCATTATTATATTACAGGTGAAATTTGACAAATGACATATGGTATACAAAGCATATGTCATTCTTGCACTGCGACTCGCATGAACACAACAACATCCCGATACCAGAGAACTTCAAATACTAGATCCGAGGAGAAAAGGTTGAACATTGTCCTAGGCTGGACAAAAGGGCAAAGATAGAAGAGGTTAGAAAGGAAAGGAATGGCCAAGAAAGCGTAGCTCATGCAAGAAGAAGCCCCTCCTCCGCATGAGATCAAAGAATAGAAGCCATGGATACTGCTGAGAGATGAGGATAGATAGGCTTTTCATTCATCTCAGCAGTTTTTTCTACAATGGTATAGGGTGGGTAGCTGCACATCGCAGGCTACCCAAAAAATGAAAAACATAGGGAATATCCAGTTATAACACCTGGACCCCAAATAAAATTGTGTGCTATAGATGTTGGCTAGTGTACCTGCCGAGAGTTTATCGCCGGGATTAAAAAACCCCGCCCTTTCGGGTTTTCGAGGAAAAACCCTAGCGATAAAATCTCGGCAAGGGGCTTGGACAACGCAGGGCTACTAAACGCTCCCACAAAAAAACCCACGCTCCACAGAGAATACCGAAGTCGCGCATCACCCCTGGACCTGCACATCGCCAACAGAAAAACCAATAGAGAAAAAACCTCGAAAAGCGAGGGGCTGGTCACGCGTGCCACGCGACAAAAAACAACATTTACACCTCGAAAAAGCGAGGGGCTGGTCACGCGTGCCACGCGACAATTATAACAAATATGAACATATAAATAACAATTTTAAGGGGGGGAAGGGTGGGAGCCATGGATACTGCTGAGAGATGAGAAAGCGTCGATGAAACGTCGATGAAGAACTCTGCAATAAGTAGCGATCCCTCAACCTGATGAACGGCCTAGAAATGCATGCGATGCATGCATGCGACGCATGCAATGCATGCTCGTCTCGTGCAAGAATGGCGATTCGCTACGCGAATCGATGACATATGTTCACTATATGACATATTGATATCCACAAACATGTACAAAGGGATGCCAGGCATTGGTACTTATATGTGTGATGCTGGGATGCAGAGCTATATATGTAATGCTGGGATGTGTATAAGGTAGTGCTTCTCTTCAATAGTTTGCATCACATAAAGGATGATAGCAGAAGTCAACCATTGCCCAAATAGCATTTGCTTTAGAGATTTTCTGCAAAATTAATTAGACGACAAATTATGCAAGCACCTTACTAACATGAGCAAAACGAATATGGCTAATCTTGATTCCAGAGAAGTCATTAAGGACATAGAAGGTACACAACTAAATCATTATTTTTTTTTACAATGTTTTGTATGTGTTAATAGATTGCTTGCATATTGATTGAATTCTTTATATTGTTAATTTTAATTTTGTAGAAGATTAGTTTCACTTGATACATCCTTTGGCACCATCAAACAATTTGAATATTTCGCATCTCCTCCAATATATTATATGTTTAGCTAGAAGTCATTTCTAGAGGTTGTTAGTAGATTATAGAGATGGTTAAGAATTTGTTTCAGATTGAGGTAGAGCGTACATACAATGATGGCATGTATAATGGACCCATGGGAGACAACTCGAGTAGATCATGATGTGGCATTTCTTGATACCACCATAAGAGGGTGGGTTGAATTTCTTATAAATATCTGGATGTCTTGGCCAGTTGGGTAGGCCAGGGTGGTGAAGGAACATTACATTTGGTATCAGAGCAAGGCTCGAGCCCGAATCTCCATGGGGGTATGTATAGCTTGGATACTGTTAGAAGGTATTGTCTTGGCTTGGTGTTAGACACCATGGAATGGTGTGGTCTATGGTCTTGCGATGCTTGAGGAAGAGCGTACTTCTAGTGGGAGGGACTCATGGGGGGAAGGGACTCATGGGTGGCCGGTCGAGTAGATCTTGGTGTGGTGTTTCATGATACCACCATAAGAGGGTGGGATGGATTTTCCATGAATATTCGGATTTTTTGGCGAGTCCATTAGGCCCGGGTGGTTAAGGAACATTACAACATAAGAACATAACTAGCTAGTTATTACATTTCCAAGGAAACGAAGGGAATGTTCGAGATTCTCCACCCATATTCAAGTGGATGTTCCATTCCTTAGGCTTTCAGTATCTATACAAAATTAGAATTATCCCCTTTGGTTGAAGCTGTTGCAGTTCTTCTAGGAATGCCAGCATGAGGTTCAATCCAATGAAAGTAAACTACACAAAGGAAGACAACTTAGGATACTACCCGTCGAAACTTACCTTGAGTTAGTTGTACTCTACGCAAATATACCGGTGCCTTGTTGCATGACTCTAGTGCTTTCAGCATTCATTGAAATTTTGGGTGCATCATCCTGCTTCAAAGTTAATACTTAGTGAACTCAAAGAATATAAACAAGAGAAACGTATGTGATAGAGAGAAGATAATGTAAAGATGTTTGATAATGTTCTGCGTGATTTTAATGTTTGCCCTTGGTAATGAAACATCTTAATAACTGGATTAAAATCAACTTATGGTAAAGGCTTTGAGGTTCTCCATAATGTCAGTGCCCATTTTGTAAGGCATCCAATATCTTTGTTCCACTTGCTTATGGGTCATTCTAATTTTTAAGACATGAGAAAAGATGAATGGAGGTTGTGAGATGTTGTATATTGTCAATTCATACAATTTGGTACAAGATTTCTAATGTAAATAAATAGTGATGCCAATAGATTATGCATAAGATGTTTTCTTAATCTTAACATATATAATTGCTTTACTTCGACGTCGAGGCACTCATCTCGACCGTTGCTTAACCTAAAAGAATCTTGACCGTTGATTTTCTTTACAAAAATTGTAGCATCTTTTTTCCTCTGTGCGTGGCTATGGCCGATCTCTATTCCAACTTCTTTCGCCTGCCAGTATATTAGAAGCTCTAGGTACCATTGCGGCCAGCAGTCCTCTCTTGCAGACAGAAAAACATGCTTCGGGCAAGCGACACGGCGTCGTTCTCATGGATGGTTTGCTTAATCCTAGAAATGCAAAAAAATTGTGGAGACGAATGCATTTCACTATATAATGCTGTGGAAATGTCAACTTGCATTGTTTGCCAATGTATAGCAGACTGAAGTTTGGTTAACTCTTTAAAGTCTTCGGCATTTTTGGCTCCTGTAATGCATTGTGTTAATATTCATGTCCACAAATTCTTGCAATGCTTTTCCTTTCTTATCTTCATCTCTATACATTTCTGCATGTCGTAGACATTGGCATGTTATGCATTTTGCATGTTTAATTTGATATTGTAGATATGAATCTATGTAATGGCATGATGCATATTAATTAGATGAAACGTAAGTTCCTTAAAACAAATTTCTGAACATGTGGATGAGGACTCGCTTTTATATGCCAGGTCGACATAAACTTTCTTATAGGTTTGTATTAAAGCTGAGCACAACTAATTCAGTTATATTGATGCCAGGAGACATCAGGCTTTTCAATCATATATGGAGGCTTCTTTGCTTTATATTGTCCTTCTCAGATTTCATGCGCCATACATATTCTAGGTATAATAGTATACGACTAATTGGTGTAATTCCTTTTTTGTATCTAGGATTTTCGGGCATCAACATAAGATTATTTTTGAGGTTATGTTGTTGCATGCAAATTGTGACGTTCCAGCACAGTATATGGTCCCAGGGCGTATACTGTACTGCCTCGTCATGCGTACACGCCACCCCGATTGACGTGTACGCCGACGTGTAGCTAAGCAAGTAGCACCCTAGGGGGCAACTTGCAAGTGTGTGCACATTTATTAATGTGTACATTTATTCATGTGTACACATTTACGCATGTGTACACTTTAGCCACTTAATTAATATAGGCAAGTGGGCCACACCCATTTATCCCACATGCTCAAGGGATAATGGAAACCCCATCCCTAACTTATAGTCTATATAAGGCATAGGAAACCCTAACTTTCCAATTTCGTCCACAAGCCTTCTAGAACTCCGTTTTGCTTGATCCAAGAGCCAATCTTGACTCCCGAAGTCTGTCTGAGCAGCCTAGCTCATCAGCTTCCCTTTCTAGCTTCATCTTCAAGTAGTTCTACAGCATGGATGTGTTCAGAGCAGGAGGAGCAAGCCAGGGATCAGGTATTTTGCCAATTCAATAGTCTAAACCGCCTCCCAGACATAGAGTAAGTAGGTTTAGCCTATTGATTTGCCCATAGCAGCCATCTAGATCCCTAGATATCAAGCCATAACTAAAGAACCTAACTCTGTGATTTAGATTAAATCTTATTCTTTAGTTCTTCTATGATATGTATGTGATGGTGATCTCTGTGGACTCATTGTATTGGGAAGGGGGGTAGAGGCCTTAAAAGCCTAGTAGTTGATGCTCCTAGCTTGCCCTCTTTAATGCACTATTAAATTCGGCCTGTGTACAAGAACCAAACCTGGTTGTGGGTGGAGGGACTAGACTGGCTTACAAGGAGGTGCATGTTCTGACTCATGATCACGTCCCTCTGGTAGTAAAGCCTATCGGGGACTATAGTGCACTAGACCTAATGCTCTGCCACTGCGTGAGGGCTTTGCATGGGTTCGACACTCTTGGGGTGGTGGACACCTTCTATGGAGTTCAAGTCGAGTACGGGCAGTGGCCCTCTAGTCACCTTGAGTCAGCATGCTAGCCTCTGGTGGGAGTGATCCCTATCTGCCCCATCGGAACCGGGGAGATGCAACCCAGGAGTAGCCCCTTTGGCTATGCATCCGGCGGGCTACAGTCAAGTCCCAAGGCTTTTCAACCTACACTGCAAAGTGTGCACAGGAGGGGCGGATGGAGTGGGCTACCCTAAGCCATGTTCTATTGCCAGGCAAATCCATTGCCATGAATTCTGTCTGCAATGACTTCTGGAGGCCCAAGCCGTCAGTCATCCCTCTCGAGTCTGAGCCTTGGGTAGATTCTCCATATGTGATGTGCTGATCTTTGTCTATGCAGATATGTGGTGAGCCATCCTTCGTGATGGTCATATGATATCGATGTATGTATACTGACATGTATGTTTACGCTTCCGCAGCTAGGTAGGCCCTGAGGGAGACAGGGTAAAATGACCCCTTCATTCTTCCCACTGGAACTCGTCAAGGTTGCAGTGACATGTGGAGGGCCTTGTATCAGCATGGAGCTGGTATGGGGGATGAACTCTTGTTCGTATACGGTGAGTGCACCGTATATGAGGAGGGGACGTCACAGTGGTATCAGAGCAATGTTCTTGGAGACCAAGAGCAAAGCACTGGCCATGCTCCCAGTAGTACTAACTTAGTAGGATTCTCAAACCTCGAAAAAGTGGGAAATGTTTTTCTCATTTTTTGTAGTTTATGCTAAGCTAGTAACAGTTAAAAGAATTGAAAACCTTGAACCAAAAAATTCACTAAGTACAGAAAATTGCTCACGGTATGTGCCAGAGCACCAACCTAAATTTTAGGTTGAGCCCCAGGCGCACACCATGAGTAAATGGCCATAATCATCTTGAAACTTGAAGAATTTGAACAATGTAATATGCTAAATCAAAGTTTAAGATAAGAATTAGTTAGATTTGTATATTATACCCCTAGGAATATGCCTAGAAATCACATAATTTAGTCTAAAATGCAAAAGTGCTCACAGTATGCGCCAGAGCCTCGATCTAAATATTAGATCAGTCCCCAGCGCACACCATGAGTAAAATTGCTTAGAAAACTCTGAAGTAAGTATATGTTTTAAGTTAATAGGTGCCTTGACACATGAAAATGAGTAACTTTGAATTTGACCTAAAATTTGCCAAACTATAAATAGACCCAAACCCCTGTCATTTGTAGACTTCCTATCTAGAAGCTAGCCCCCGCATTTTGAGACGATTTTTGGGTGCCAGACCTCCGATTGACGTGAAGTAAGATATGGCGCGCACCACAATGTTGTTAAAAAACGCGATTTTTATTCATAACGTATTTCTATAAAAATCCGTACGTATTTAAAACGTTTTTTATATATTTGACTAGTCAGTAGTACCAAAAACAAAAGGCCCCAAATATTTTCGTGCACCTTTAGGTTTAGGGCAGCAAGATATTTCGTAACAAAAAACTCATGTGGCCGCTTTCGTGATCCTCTATCTGTGGCCGATTTTGTGAAGCTTCTGTCTGTGCACTAGTGAGCAAGGAACGTCCTCTGTAGCAGAAAACAAAGGCATGGCTATGGCTGCAAGAAGCTTCAAAGTAATCTGGCGAAGTAAAATAGTTGTTTTCAGTTTATTCTTAGCTTTAATGTTTCGAAATCCTTACTAGAGTGGTCGATTTGCATTCTACAGTAGCTTCATGCAACAAAAGGCTGAGACAAGCGATCTGAACCCTGCCCGGCAGTGCTGGTTGTTGATGTTCGTAACTTTGATAGCTGGGTCGATGACCATGTTAAGACATATCTCTGCTCTGGCGATGTGAAAATCAAGTATGTTGCCTGGATTCTTATTTCTTCTCTTCTTTTCTGTTTTGTCTTTTACTTCCCTGATTTATAAATTTCTTAGTTAGATTCCTTTCTCAGCAAACTTTGAAGTCGAATAATCTTCTAGATAAAGATTATCTCTATGCATAAAATGCTGTAGCAAATAATATCAAGATCAAGTGATAGAAATTTCCTTTGCTCTTGAAACAGCTCCTGCTGTAAAATTAGCAAAGATTGACATGTCAAAATATCATTGCTTACAGATACATTACACAACAAGAGAATGGACATTTAGCGACGTGGGCTTGCGACGTCTGTGCGACGTGACATCGCAAATAACGTGACCATGCGACGTCAATGCGACGTCACGTCGCAGACACGTCGCATGCGACGTGTGGTGCGACGTCGACACCGCGGCGTGGCGGATCTCATCACACCAGTGGGCGCTTGCGCCCGGTGGACGGCAGTGTCACGCCAGTGGGCGCTTTAACGTCGCGTCGCGCGTAACGTCGATGCTTGGCCCATCTGTGACGCCAGGTGGGCTTGGGCGCCTGGTGGACGACAGGTGTCTCGCCAGGTGGATGTTTACGACGTGACGTCGCATGCGACGTCGTATATGTGACATACGTGACATATGTGTCGTATATGACACGTCAGTACGTATATGTGACATATGTGACGTATATGACACGTCAGTACGTATATGTGACGTATATGACACGTCAGTACGTATATGTGACGTATATGACACGTCAGTACGTATATGTGATGTATGTGACGTAGGTGGTCGCATGTGATGTATATTTTTTATACACGAAGGTTAATGGTTTTTTAGGATTACAAATTCAATACCCCCGATTGATACATTGCGAAAAAAAGACTCTGACGACCAACCTGCAGCTTCATTTAAGCGTGTTGCCTGCGCATGCATCATCACAGTAGATGTGCTACCGCTATAAATTGTTCATTATAAAACTGACGTTGTTCTGTGTCAAAATCTAGTTGTTCCAAGTTTACAATCCTTGAAGGTAACTTGACAATAGGCTTGTTGTCAATCATTGTTCTTTGAGAAAGAACAGGGATAAAGCCTTAAAATTTGTGCAAGAACATAAGAAAAATCCCACACTTTTACCTTTTGTCCGCCCGAAGCATTATAGTGTTTAATATGACTTGCGGTACCGCTTGTACCCCATAACATGGTTTCTTTGGATCGATTCCTTATTTCATTGTTAAATCTGATTCTGTCATCATAAGGATAATACCTTAAAATCGAAAATAACTATAGAGATCGTCAATTTGGTTTTGAATTGGAAAAACAGGACCTCTCTTACGCTCCTACATGCCAAAATCGATCCTTTGGTGCGGTTTTTAACGCCATGCTTTCGATTGTTTTCGCTTCATGACTCATGATCTTGTTCCGTTTGAGTGCCAAGATTTTTATGGGTTCTTGCGTTTATCGATTGTATGATCCGACCAAATCACAACATCTGCCAGACCAAAAATCATGCGCTTTTTTTCGAAATCTCTTAACCGGCTCTTTTTAATTTCTTCATTATGGCCATTCTGAGGTTGTCCTTTCAAATAACGTTTAATAATTCCCTATCCATGCTAAAAAGTGGAGGCTGTTGCCTTCTTGGACAAGTTTGTTCATCGAAAATCAAGAGAATTGTGGAGTTGGTTGAACCAAAATATTTTAATTGGTCATCTAGCAAAATGCTTTGGGAAGAAAATAAGTGTATTCTCTCGCAACATTCATTCTAGAACTTTCTACAACATTCAGAAAGACACCATCTTCGTTGTGCCCTTAAGCCCCAGCAAGCACGTGAACTTTTAGTGTGAGCATTTCTGATGGATTGAGCTTCATCCGGAATAATTCTCAGCTTGTAGCTGCGGCGAATGCATTCTTATCAAGTTCTGACCCTGCAAATAATTCCACGTGTATATTCCACGTGTATATTCCACGTGTCACGTCGCATGCAACGTATACACGTGGCTTTTACGGCACGCGTGGATTTTGTTGATGTTCCACGTGTATATTCCACGTGTATATTTCACGTGTCACGTCTGCGCGACGTCTGCGCGACGCCTGCCAACGTCGCATGCGACGCACGTCGCATGCGACGTGTCTGCAACGAGGTCTGAGCGACGTCTGCGCGACGCCGTCAGACGTCGTGCAGACGTCGCTATTGACGTCGCTAAATGACCCTTTTCTTGTTGTGTTAGTGGGATGAGCCATTTTTAAAACAACATCTCCTTTTACAATCAACACATATCTATTTCTTATCCTTGCTGGGGATTCAAATTTTCCAAAAGAATATGCATATTTTGATGGCAGTTATACTACCAAAAATGGAGACATTACATATACCAACGTGTTTGATGCGAGCTATGATGCTCTTGTTTCAGCCTTAACGAGCATTGGTTTTCCTAACATGACTATATTTGTAGGTGAGGCAGGATGGCCTACTGATGCACAGGTTGATGCCAACATCAGTAATGCAAAAAGATTTAACCAAGGGCTTGTGAAGCATATCAGCAAGGGCACTCCTTTAAGACAGTTTAAGATGATAGATTTGGGCATCATTTCTGCTGTAACTCCAAGTTATTTCTGCAGATGATGATGCATAGATTCTGTTGGGTTGGGTATTATCTGTTGGGTTGGGTCAGTACCTACTATAAGAAATTAGCAAGTTTTACATGTAGAACAAGCTTTCTACTATTATCAGACATTATTATAATAAGTTCAAGTATAAAGATTAACTGTTTTTTACATGCTTTCAACCGAATTTTGGAAGCCAATTTTATGAAAGTTAAATAATGCTAGAACTCTTACTGAAATTCATATATTTGTACAAAAATTCACGGATTTTTAAAGATTTTTAAAGATTTTAAAGATTTTAACGATTTTTAACGTTTTTTATAAATAAAAAACGTTTTTTAAGGTTTTTTTAAATTTTTTTTAAAAAACCTCAAAAAATCTTAAAAAACGTACTAAACCCGTACAGATTTTGACGTACGTGACAACCTTGGCGCACCAAACAGACTGCTCGGAAGTATCGACCAGGAGAAACACCCAGCGCCCAAGACAAGAGGCGCATACAACAGCTGCTTCGGGAGCAACTCCTCGCAGGGGGAGGCCAACCTTCATCAGGCGAGGAGAGCACTTCAGAGGAACTGCAGGAGGAGGGATCCGAGCAAGGATCACTAGAAGCTCTGGTTGACGGCATCAACCAGCATGTGGCTGAAGGAGTAGACATTGGATCAGAGGACGACGAAATCCAGAAAGTGTTCGAGCAGATGGAAAGGGAAAAACAAGAAAAGGCATAACGGGAACAGGAGGCCAAGGCACAGGAGGAGCAGAGGGAGCCCACCCCCGAGCCAACCGAAGAAGAACAGCTCGAAGCTTGGATTCGAATGAGGCGAAGGCACGGCGCCGCGAGAAGAAAAAGACCGAGAAGAAGAGGAAAAGAGAAGAAAAGGAGGCAAAGGAGGCCGAAGAAAAGAAGAAACTCAAGGGCAAAAATTGGTCAGCTCCTCTTGCAATATCAAGTGGAGCAAGAAGGAAGAGCCCAAGACGAAGCGCTCGACTCAGATGACGAAGACTATGTCGAGCTCGACCCCGACCAAGAGTGTCAACTAGCAAAGCAGGAGATACCGGCTTTCGAACAGGACCGGCAGACCCTCAGGATCGCTCCCCCGCTCGGGCTAGGCATCACAAGCCTAGCCCCCATCATCATCAATGGCCATGAGTACCTGCTCCTGAGCGACATCCAGAACCTCCCCGAATACAGAGCCAGGGAGTACCAACTTGACGAGTTGCTGTACCTTCTGCAGCAACAACTAGATCTGGATGACTTCATCGACCGGGAGGCTTCCGACCTCCCAATCCATGTAAGAGAAGCCGACACCTACACAGGGGAGTCGACTTCAGACATCCAAGCGTACAGCAGCATCCGGCAAATGATGGAAGCTGGGGATCTGCCCTCCGAGGAAGAATTCTACACCATCCAAGAATGGATGGGGATCCGTGGCAAGACCACGAATATTTTGATGCCAAGTTCTTCGACACCAGCTCCCATAGGTGTTCAGAGAAGGGGCGAGATCGACATGAGGAGAATCACATCAACAATCAGAGACCACGGAGATCTCACAGAGACTGACGTCGATGAATATGCGGGAAGACATAGAGACGGTGCCCGAGCGGACGACGAATCGACAGCAACGGGCAGGGACAGGTCGCTAAGGTATTATCTTCCCCTGCTGATGGACGGGAGGATAGCGGTCATACACCGCAAATTCAGGCCAAGGGGCGAAGAAGGAGTGTTCATGCTCATCGCACTCTCAGGCTTTGGTAGGCATGCTCGACTGATCCCAACAGTTGACCATGTCATCCTAGTCAAGAGAACGACGGCAAGGAAGATTAGCAGTGACCGCGGCCTACACTTCCGACCGCAGGGTAGAAGACTTGGTGACAGCTTTGCAGGGCGGGACACCAACGAACATCCTCAAGAACTTGGGACGCACAGTAGGAACAACCCAAGTTAAAAAGTTTCTTCAGGATAACCCATCCTACCAAAGATTTCAAGAATAGTTAGACTCTTGATCTCGGAAGCATTGTAATGAAGCTATTATATATATAAGTAAATTTTGTTTGGCATTTTAAATGTTTTGTTGGTGTATTTTGCTTCCACAACTATATCAGCAAACACATATAATGCAATAAAACAAATAAAGCTAACCATAAGGCTATGATCTACTTGTGTATGCAGCTAGAGGTCCAGGAACAGCTGAACAAGAGCGGCGGGTCCATAGAGATGAACAGACTCCGGCCAGACAACACCCACCAAGGAACCTGTACGAAGAATTCGGTCCCATGACTCCCAAAGAGGAGATGACGCAGATGAGATCAGACCTTCAAGAAATAAAGGTCTTTTTGGCAGCACAAGCAGGAGTTGGTCCAGATGACAATGTCCAGTTGCCGGAAGCACCACCTCGAAAAGCGAGAAAGGATAAGAGGAAGAGCAAGAGAAGGAGGTCCCCTAGCACGGAATCCTCCGACACAAGCTCGGATTCGGACTCTGATTCTGAAGAGGAGGTGCAACAGGTGCAGGACCGTAGGGATGGCAGACCCAAGGACACAAAGATCTCAGACTACCAGAAGAAAGTAGACTCGGCGCTGAGTAACGTATGGAAGGCAAGGAAGCTTGAACAGTTCTCAGGGGACAGTCGGTCAGGCATGGAGGCAGAGGCCTGGCTGGACGAGATGAGGAAATATGGGAATGCATACGGAATGAAGGACAAAGACAAAGGCAGGGTGGCAACAGCCAACCTCAAGGGCGCAACTCGCATTTGGTGGAAGGGATACGCCAAAGCACATGGACTGAGCCGAGACAACTGCAGGTTTCGGAAATTCTCAAAGGCATTCAAGCGTCACTATGTGCCAAGGGAGCACAAATGTCACATGATGCAGCAATTCTATCGGCTACAGCAGGGCAACAAGTCCGTGCAGAAATATACGGAAGAGTTCATGAAACTGAGGCTTTATGTGCCGAAGCTGAGTGAACGCCATGCAGTGGAAGGGTACATCGAGGGATTACATGATGAGATAAGGAACCTGGTAAGAGCAATCAACCCTCGAACAGTATCAGAAGAGGAATCAAAAGCAGTTAGCCTGCAAGGATCCGGCCCTCAGAACAGCGGGCAGAAACAGCAGTACTATCAGGACAAGGGCAAAGCAGCAGGAAGTTATAGCCCTAGAACAGCTAGTCCAGGACCAGCAAAAGCTCCATACAGTGGCAATTATGGGAAGCAGCAGGAAAAGAAACAGGTATCCTTCAAAGATAAGCAAGAAGGGTCAAACTATTCGAAAGCGGTGCGATTCTTTTTACAAGCAATGCCTAAGGAGAAGAGGCAGGAGTGCATTGAGAAATAGCTCTGCTTCAGGTGCTTCCAACCAGGCCACAGAACAGCAAACTACCCTTTTGTCATGAATGCAGCATTAGCAGAGTTGGGTGGATGGGAAACTTCCTCTGACGACGATGGCGGGGAAGCACGCGACTTCATTCAGGGTGAGTGTCACATTTTTGCTACCATAGATTCAGACCAAGCAGAAAATCAGTATCAGGTAATCTCCACATTAGGGAAGGCGAAGGCCAAGTCTTTTATAGTCCTGATAGATAGGGGGAGCACCCACAACTTTGCATCTCCAAGAATGGTTGAGATGTTGAAGCTCAAGCCGTTGAAGTCAAAGCCGAGACCCATGGTGTTAGCAAGTGGGGCAGTGAGACACACGGCAGGTAAGAGGATAAATTTCGACATCGACTGGCCAGGGATCAACATTCAAATGGGGGCAGAAGTGATGAACATCGGGAAGTATGATTTGATCATAGGAATGGAGTATCTTGAACCAGCAGGAGCCATCATTGATTGTGCGAAGCGGAAGGTGACCCTCACGGCGCCCAACGGCAAAATCATAAAAATTACAGGTAAGGAAGTTGTTCCTATCATGCAATGTATGTCTAGTAAGCGGCTGCTCAAGTGCATAAAGAGCAACCAGGTAGCATATATCTTCAAGCTTCAGATCGAAGAGCCCGAGTCAGAAGAAAGCAAGGAAGATAAGGTTCTCAGCAAATTGCCAAAGCAGATAGCTAAGTTGGTAAAGGAGTTCCATGATCTCTTCCCAGATGAGATCAAGCAGATTCCTCCTTACAGGGGAGTCGAGTGTGAGATAGCACTCGAACCAGGAATGCAGCCGACGAGCAAGGCTCCGTATAGGATGACGACGCAAGAGCTGATTGAGTTGAAGAAGCAATTGCAGGAGTTGCTTGACCTAGAGTTCATTAGACCTAGCGTCTCACCATTTGGGGCACCCATTCTTTTTGTGAAGAAGAAGGATGGCATCTTGAGGATGTGCATAGATTACAGGCAGTTGAACAAGCACACCATCAAGAATAAGTATGCACTCCCTTTATCGGACGACCTGATGGATCAGCTCCAAGGGGCGAAGGTTTTCTCCAAGATAGACCTGAGGTCGGGGTACCATCAGATCAGGATTAAGGAAGAAGATGTCCACAAAACAGCATTCAGGACCAGCTATGGGCATTATGGGTTCACTGTAATGTCGTTTGATTTGTCAAATGCCCCAGCAACGTTCATGAGGCTTATGAACGACATCTTCAGGGAGTTTTTGGATACTTTTGTGATAGTATTCTTTGATGATATTCTGGTGTATAGCAGATTCCTGGAAGAACACGTACAACACCTAAGGAAAGTGCTCGAGAAGTTAAGAAGGCACCAGTTGTATGCTAAGTTGTCGAAGTGCCACTTCACAACAGAGTGAGTAGAGTACCTGGGTCATGTGATCTCAGCAGAGGGGATTTCGACGGATCCTGCCAAGATTGAAGCAGTCATACAGTGGCCGGCGCCGAAGAACATCCACGAGGTCAGAAGCTTTCTTGGCCTAGCAGGGTACTACAGGAAGTTCGTGAAGAACTTTGCAAAAATAGCGGCCCCACTAACAGATTTGACGAGGGCGGAAAAAGTGAAGGATTGGGCAGATCATTGGCAGAAGAAAGCCCAAGCAGGATTCGAGATGTTGAAGGAAGCTTTGACAACCGCCCCCTTTCTGACCCTGCCAGATCCAGAGAAGGACAAACTTGTGGCGACGGATGCAAGTAAGATTGCCACAGGTGCAGTGCTGATGCAGGAAGAGCGAGTAGTGGCTTATGACTCTCCGAAGATGAACGACGCCGAAACGCGCTACTCGACTCATGATCAGGAGTTGCTTGCAGTTGTCAGAGCACTAAGAATTTGGAGGCACTACCTGTTGGGGAGGAAGTTCCAGTTGGACACAGACCATCAGAGCCTCCAATACGTGTTCACGCAACCACATCTCAACCTGAGGCAGCGAAGGTGGATGGAGTCCCTCGAAGAATATGACTTTGATATAGTTTATAAGCCGATGAAGCTCAATGTGGTAGCAGATGCGCTTTCAAGGCATCCTCTGACAACAAGAGTCCACTGCAATGCAATTTCGACGCTCACCAGCGACTTCGGAAAGAAGATCGAAGAAACCTTGCCGACAGATGCAGACTTCAAGGAAGTGTGGGCGAGCTTGTGCAAGGAGGCAAGAACAGATAAGGAGAGGGAGACCTTCAAGAATTTTAAGAAGGAAGGTAACCTTTTGTACCATAAGGATAAGTTGTGTGTGCCGGAATCATCAGGAGTGAGGAAGTTGATTCTCCACGACACCCACAACAGTCCAATAGCTGGCCACGCAGGATTTATGAAGACATATTTCAAAGTGCGCAGCAGTTATTATTGTCCAGGGATGAAGAAGCAGATAGCTCACTACATCAAGGAATGTCAGCTGTGTCAGCAGACGAAGGCAGAACAGCTTTGAATTCCAGGAGCATTGGAACCATTAGCGGTGCCGAACGCTAAGTGGGAAGTCATCATTATGGACTTCATAACAGGGCTGCCGAGGACAGCAAGAGGAAAGGATGCCCTGATGGTTGTGGTCGACAAGTTGTCGAAGATGGCACACTTTGTGCCTTGCAGGACCACCGACACAGCCTTGGATACAACGGCTCTCTTCACCAAGGAAATCTTCAGGCTCCATGGCATGCCGAGAGAGATCATCTCCGACAGAGACCCGAAGTTCATGAGTGCCTTTTGGCAGGATCTTTTTGCAACGATCCAGACAAAGCTGTCCATGAGCACGGCCTATCATCCTCAGATGGATGGGCAAACAGAACGGACCAATAGAATCTTGGAAGATATGCTAAGAAACTATGTCTGGAACAAGCAGAGTAAGTGGGAAGATTATATTCACTTGGTTGAGTACGCTTATAATAGCACCAAACAGGAATCATCCCAGATGTCGCCGTTCATGATCAACTACGGCTACCAATGTCTAACTCCAGACACTTGGCACAATCCTGTGTCAAAGGTAGAGGTTTCGCAAGAAATGTTAGCCGTCATGCAGCAGCTAGTAGAAGAGGTCCGAGGATATCTTCTTGCAGCAAGGAGTCGACAAAAGAGCGTCGTAGACAAACGCGGAAACGGTCGGAGGTTGAGTTGGCGACAACGTCGGCTCAAGATCAAAGTGAAGCTGGTGGCTTCTGCGCCGAGTATGAAGCTTGCTCCAAGGTGGGGTTTGGACCTTTCGGAATAGCCAAAAGTAGGTAACCAATCCTACAAGTTAAAATTTTGCCGGTACACACAAAATTCATAAAAGTCTTCCACATGGGTTTGTTGAATAAGCATACTCCAAATCCTAGAAGAGTCTTGGACCATAGCGTTGTTGGAAATGGCCGGAAGGCATTTAGAGATAGTCCCCGGACTTGATCCTTGATAAGGCAATGAAAGAGACAAAGGAAGTCCAGGAGTTTCTCAATGTTGGTCAAGAAGTGGAAACGCGATTGGAAAAACAACGACATGGGTACTTAAGAAGGACGATAAAGACCCTCACCGGTTTTGGTGCTTGTTGAAAACATGTCGGTTTTGAGTAGGTCTACATATCCACTGTTTTCAAAAGAATCCTACATGTGGATTTGTGAAGGTATGGTTTGTTCGATAATGGGTATTTTTACGGTGGACTAAAACATCCAACTTTGTTGTTTTATCAGTTTCTTCTATTGTGACATGTCATTTTATAATCTGATCACTTGTAGGAAAAGAAGTACTTGAATTTACATGGCCAATAATTCTATTGTCACATGTCTTTATAGATGTAGGAAAAGAATATTTGATTCTCTACATGTCCTATACTTCCACATTCCACATGTCTTTATAGTAGTAGAGACAGTACTTTATTTACTAAGGCATTGTAGGAAAAGAATAGAATTACGACATGTAATACTTCTATTATCACATGTCTTTATAGAAATCGGAAAAGAATCTTTGATTCTCATGTCATATCTTTCCGTATCCGCATTGTCTTTATAGTAGTAGGGCCAGTACTTTATTTGCTAAGGCATTGTAGGAAAGAAATACATGAATTACGACATGTGTAATACTTTCTATTCTCACATGTCTTTATAGAAGTAGGAAAAGAGTACTTGATTCTCTACATGTCCTATCCTCCTTCCATATATCACGAGGTCTTTATAATGAGTGTTGGTAGAATGATACTTGATTTGCTACATGTGATGCCGCATTACTTACGTCACATGTTCTTATACTAGTATTCCATGTAACACAAGTTATTTCAACTACTTCAATTACTTGCTATTTTTGCATAAAACAGGCACCAACATGCCAAGGTGGCTCTAACATGCCACCTAGGCTCAAACAATACCAAGGTGAAGCCAACATACCACCACAAATCCAACATGACAAAAATGGCTCAAACATGCCACCTAGGCTCCAAGCGTGCTCAAACATGCCTTGAGCTCCAACATGCCACCTATGCTCCAACTTGCCAAGGTGGCTCCAAATATCTGCATGAGCACCAACATGCCACCTAGTCCAACATTCCTAGGTAGCTCAAACATACCACATAGGCTCAAACATGCCATGCGAGGCTCACTTAGGCTCCAACATGCCAAGGTGGCTCAACATGCCACTGGCTCCAAACATGCAAGGTGGCTCCAAACATGCCACAGGCTCCCCAACATACCACTGGCTCCAGGCATACCCGAGGTGGCTCCAAGCACTGCTATACCAAGGTGAGGCTCAAACACACATGCCACCTAGGCTCCAACTTATACCACCTAGGCTCAAACATGCCAAGGTGGCTCAAAACTGCTCTGCGTGGGCTCCCACCATGCCACCTAGCCTCCAACATGCCAAAAGGTGGCTCACAACTTATGCCACCTGAAGCTAAGTATGCCAAGTTGGCTCCAGGCACTGCCACCCCTAGGCTCCAACATGCCACTTGAAGTGGCTCCTAGCACGCCACCTAGGCTCAAACATGCCAGTAAGGCTCCAACATACACGCGTGCCAAGGTGAAGCAGCATCACCACCCTAGGCTCCAGCTTATCTCAAACATGCCCTTGGGCTCCTAACATGCCACCTATGCTCCAACTTGCCAAGGTGGCTCCAAATATGCCCGCGTGGGCTCCAACTTTAGCGCAATTGGCTCAAGCATGCCACCCACAGGGCTCCAACATGCCACCCTAGGCTCCTAACATGGCCAGGTGGCTCAAACATGCTGCGTGGTCTCAACAGCCTTGCACCTAGGCTCCAACATGCCAAGGTGGCTCCAGCAGCATACCAAGGTGGCTCAAACATGCCACACAGGCTCCAACGATGCTCAAACATGCCAAAAGTGGCTCCAAACATGCCACGCGTGGGCTCCAACACATACCAAGGTAGGCTCAAACATGCCACCTGAGCTCCAATACCAAGGTAGTTTCCCACATGCCAAGGTAAGCTCCAACATGCCACCTAGGCTCAAACATGCAAGGTAGCTCAAACATGCCACTGGTACCCAGCTTATAACAAAATGGCTCAAACATGCCCACCCCTGGAAACCAGCGTGCTCAAACATGCCACGGGCTCCAAGCGCCACCTGTAACTCCCAGCAGGTAAGCTCAAATATACCCGCGTGAAACCAACATACCACCTAGGCTCCAACATTCCCTAGGTGGCTCAAGCAATACCATCTAGGCTCCAACATACCCACCCGAGGCTGAAACATGCGAGGAGTGGCTCAAACATGCCAGAGTGGGCTCAAACATGCCACCTAGGCTCCAACATACCAAGGTAGCTCAAACATGCCCGCGTGGACTCCATATGTACCCGTGGGCTCCAGCTATGCCAAGGTGGCTCAAGCATGCCACCTAGGCTCAAGCTGGCATGCAAGGTGGCTCCAACATGCCAAAATAGAGGCTCCAACATGCAAGGTGGCACCGGGCATGCCACTAGTCCTCGAGCATGCCACCCTAGGCACCCCAAAAGTGGTGACATGGCATGCCAAGTAAGCAAGGTCAAGTTTGACCTAGGCAAAACCAAAGATATCCCACTCTTTGGTCTTTTCGACCAGGTGATGTTGGCAAATTTTTAGGTGACATGGCTAGATGATGGTGACATGGACCTTGGATGTCTTTATGAGGGCACCTCGGCAGTGACCCCTTTCTTACGTGAGAAGGGTCTCAGAAGGTATATATGCTGGTGCATTTTTCTCTTGGTATCTTGGCGTCATCTTTGCACATCACGCGCCAAAGTTTTCACCTTTTTTTGAGACCCACGGATTTTTATCGTGCTTTCTTTGTGTTTGTATGCTCAGGAAATTCATAATTAATGCATGGAAGTGAGGGAAAAATCTTAGTTTCAGCCAAGCTGGCTTGCCAAGTGGCCAGGAGTATAGGAAAATCCCGTTATTTCGGATGAGTTTAAGCCCTCGATTTTTATTGGGATGGCAGATTTGGCCACTGACAAAGGGATTTAAACCGCGTTTTCGATTTTTGGGGCATGGAGGAGGCCGGGATTGGCGATCGAGCCTCATGCGTCGTCAGGAACGGCCGAAATTACCCTAGGGGACAAGTTCCCGCGGCCGAGTTTTCCCAGTGGATGAAATCCTTACCCCTCACTAGGAGGTATTGTTCGACATCCACCTCGGTGCCCGATTGACTACAAGTGTGTAGTAAGCGACCTACTTTGGCGTTTTTGGAGGGGTGGTCTTACTTGCCCGAGAAACTTGGTCCCCTAGGTAATGGGGATGTTAGGGTCCATTAGGCGGGCAGTTCTGGTCCGGTGGAGGTCCGGCTTCGTCCTGGCCCCGGCTTGGACTAGCACTGCGAGAACAAGATACTTAGAGGTTCACCGAGGCCTGGTAGAAGGTGAAGTGAGAATGCTTTTAGCGGCACTAGGGCGTGCTGGGTGAATTTATACATGTGACCACGGAGAAGCAAAAGTAGCTCCACTACCTAGTAGGGCGTTCACAGGCCCAGGTGGTCTCAGGAAGGGGTTGGCTCGAAGCTTCGTCTCATGCCTCTGCTTGTGCTTCTATTGCGGTGCATTTTTCTCTTAGCGTGTAGGCGTCATCTTTACCATATCTGCAATTTCACCTTTTTGAGACTGAGAATTTTTATACATTGCTTTTCTTTGTGTTTTATGCTCGGAAATTCATAATTAATGCATGGGAAGGGGAAACATCACAGTTTTCAACCCGGTAGCTTGCGAGTGGCCCCAGGAGATAGGGAAAATCACGGTATTTAGGATGAGTTTTAAACCCTCGATTTTTGCAGTTGGGATAGCCGCAGATTGGCCTTAGCCGGGGAGTTTTAGATCCGTTTTGATTTTGGGGCATGGAGGCCACGGTTGGCGATCGACCTCGCGCGCCGTCCCGGGAGCGGCGAAATTACCCTAGGACAAGTTCCGCAGCCCGAGTTTTCCGGATCAATCACTTACCCTCACTAGGAGGTATTGACATCCACCTCCATGCCAATTGACTACAAGTGTGTAGTAAGCGACCTACTTTGGCGTTTCTTGGAGAGGAGTGGTCTTACGCCCGCGAAACTTGGTCCCTAGGTAATGGGGATGTTAGGGTCCATTGGCGGAGCGGTTCTGGTCAGGGTAGAGTGCCAGGTCCTCGGCCCGGCTTGGACCCCAGCTGCGGGGGAGCAAGATACTTGGGGTTCACCACGAGGCCACTTTGGTAGAAGATTGGAAGTGACAATAGGAGCTGGGGCGCTAGGTGGTATACATGTGACCACGGAGAAGAAAGCTAGCTCCACTTGCTTTCGGTGGGGGCGTTCTGCAGGCCGGTGGCCTCAGAAGGGGTGGCTGGGCTTCGTCTCATGCCTGCCTTGTGCTTCTATTGTGGGGTGCATTTTCTCTTGCGTGTGCGGCGTCATGTTGCATATCACCTTTAAAGATTTCACCTTTTTTTGAGACGGGATTTTATACGTATTTTTTGTGTTTATGCTCAGGAAATTCATAATTAATGCATGGGGCTGAGGGAAAAATCCTGATTTCCGGCCGGCGCAGTGGCAGCGGTAGGAAAATCTCGGTATTTTTCGGGCGGAAAACTGGAGCCACTCGTTTTTATTTGGGATAGCCCGCGGGTTGGCCGCAGCGAGTTTAGACCCGTTTTAGATTTTGGGGCATGGAGGAGGCTGGTTAGCGATCCAGGCCTCTCCACATAAATGCAGAACACTTAGAATTACCCTAGAGGACAAGTTCCACTACCAGTTTTCCCAGGGGGATCAATCCCTTACCCCCACTAGGAGGTATTGACATCCACCTGCATGCCAATTGACTACAAGTGTGTAGTAAGCGACCTACTTTAGGCGTTTCTTGGAGAGGGTGGTCTTACGCCCCTGAAACTTAGTCTCTAGGTAATGGGATGTCCCATTAAGCGAGCCGATTCTGGGGTCGGTGAGTGGCCAGGTAGGCTGGCTTAGACTAGCTACTTGAAACAAGATACTTGGGAGTCACCACGAGGCCACGGTAGAAGATGAGAGTGAGAATAAAAGCGGCTACTGGGGCTGCTAGGTGAGCTGCTCCCCAGCTATGACCACGAGGAGAAGCAGCTAAGCTCCTTTGCTTGATGGGGCGTTCACCCAGAGCCTTGCGGTGGCCTCCGGGAAGGGGTTGTAGCTCCCAGGCTTCGTCTCATGCCTCTGCGCGTAGCCATTGCGGTGCATTTTCTCTTGCGTGTCTGGCGTCATCATTTGCACATCTGTAAAAGATTTTCACCTTTTGAGACCGGATTTTTATGTGCTTTCTTTGTGTTTATGATCGAGAATTCGCAGTTAATGCATGGGGCGGGGAAAAATCATAGTTTTCCGGCCGAGTGGCTTGTCAGAAAAAAGTGGCCTGCGGCGTCTGAGAAAATCCACACAGTATTTAGGGTGAGCTAGACCCTCGATTTTTGATTGGGATGTGCAGATTGGCCCAGCCGGTTTGAACCACGTTTTTGATTTTTGGGGCATGGAGGAGGCCCAGTTGTGATCCGACCTCTCCATGTCATACGGAGCAGCGAGTACCTAGGGGACAAGTTCCGCGGCCCTCTTGATCGAGCATCCCGGAATGTAAATCCCTGCACCAAACCCTAGGGTTTTGGTAGGGTTATCTCGGCGTCAGGCGAGGAACCTAACACATAGAAACTTTGCATGGAGTTCTCTGTGTATGCTCTGCAGGGGACCATGCGGGAGATGAGGGTCAAATCCTATACGCGGCATGCTTTCAGACTCCCCTTCACTTTGGAAAGGGGCTTGTGAAGGAGTCTCAAAAATCTTGCCAGGAAAGACAGCTCTGTCTCCTAGTGCACCATGAGGAGGTAATCTGGCCGGGTATTCCCGTGAGATCTGTGGGCCCTACGGGTCATGGAGCATCCCGGAATGTAAACCTATCCAAGCCCTAGGGTTTTGCTAGGAGTTTATCAGCATCCCGAAGCGGAGACTCCGCACATCAAAACTTTGCATGGAGTTCTGCAGTATGCTCACAGGGACCATGGCGGGAGATGAGGTGAATCCCCACTGCACTTAACATCTTTGATCGAGACTCCCTTCGGAAAGGGGCTTGTGAGGTTTCTCAGATCATACATTCTATCCTTGCCAAACTCCTCTACAAAAATTTCAAAGGTTATCCTTATGTTAGTCACATTGCCTCACAGTACGGGACTATTTCATCTGCTCTGAGGACCCGAGGTCAAGCTCAAGGATCCTCGGTGACCACGGGTCAGCCATCAGGCTGTGTGAGCCCAAGCGGTGAGACCCGCCTTGATCAAAGCCTTTGGCGGAGTCAGCAGGCGCCCGCTCCGGACAAGTGGCCGGCGGAGTCACGCGTGTCGGCGTCGGCGCCGATTCTAGAGCACTTCAAGAGGCCGCAGCCAACATTCACCTGCGTCGGGCCTCCTTCGAGTGAAGCCTGCGGTCGGTCAGTGTCTATATTGGGCCCCAAGGCCATTGTACTATATATATGAGTAGGCACTAGCACATGAGTTTTTGGAGATGAGTTTTTGAGTCTTGTCTCCTTTTCAGTTTTCTCTCTAATGCGAGAGCTCATGTATGTTCATCATTGATATCAAGGGAAGCTTATCATCTTTCTCTCATTTATTACATTTTCTTCTTCTTCTTCTCTTCTTGCAAATCCGTGACATAGTCCCGGACTCTCTGATAGATCCACGGGTCCTCCACGAGAGAGTACATCTTCGAGTTCAGAACCGGGCCCCAAACGCTTGCTCCGCCCGGCGCGAGTGATTCTATCCTACTTTCTTACGTAGCCATATGCATGTCGGTAATTTCCACGCCCGGAAAGAACTCCTTTCTCGAGAACGGCCTCGCTTGGAAGCGCCATCGGCGTCGAGCTATTCGCGACATGTATGGAAGGCGCACTTATGACATAGAGGAGAGCCATCTTGATCTAGGGCTTTCGGTCGAGCCACCCACCCTCGTGTCATCTGCGTCAGTTCCTTTAGCGTGCAAACGTACTCACAACCTCGGTCCCTCATCACTACTCCGGGAGCCTTGCTCGAGGCTCTCAACCTTTATAGCAGGTACTTTCATACCCACTGAACATGCCCTGCATCCATCATTCTTGGGCCATAAGCATAACTTCCTTCACAACCATCATCTCCCGGGTGTGCGGCCTATCCACCGTCCTTTGTACTACCGGGGAATATATCCTCGCTTTCCCTCGTTTCCCCGCCTTCACGACACAACCTTACGGATCAAAACCAATGCTCGGCTAAGCAGTTTCTCAACCCGTCACCCCTTCGCCAGGGGTCAGCCAGGCACCATGCCACCTCAACTCACCCTCAATATCCTCCCATATCTTTACATTCTGTCGGCCCAGCACTTTCACATCTACCTTTGAGACTGCGGCTGACTTATCCACCTTGGCAACACGAGAAGAAATAGCCGGAATGGAACCAAAAGTGCTTTCGAGGCCCACATGGGAAGAATTTGAGCTCTAAATTTATCCTAATGGTCATACTTAGCCTCAAGCCCCGAAATTCCACATCTTTTTCACCACCTGGTAGCTCTCCTCATGTGGCTCATGTCCAGCAAAGCCATTGGAAACAAGAGCAGTCAGAAATGAGAGCTTTTACATCTCATTATGGCACCACGGATGATGTCGGCTTCATCTCAAGCAGCTCAATGAACTTCAACAAGAGCCCGCAGTGCACGAGGATTTTGCGGATCGACTTCACATTACGCTTCGTAAGCTTTCGAGGTACCCACCGCAGAGCGGATTTTGGTGCGGTTTCTCCAGGACTTCCTCGGTATTGACTCATGGCCCGAATACCTGCGTCCCAAGACTTTGGAGGCGAGCTATCGATATGTCAATCACTGGTCAATGTTTCCTCGTGGCTCTTCAAAACTCCCGTTCAATCCACATCGCTAGTTCCACAAGCAGTGATGACTCAACACGCTAATCCGCTGATCAAATCACAGTGCCATATTTACTTGATACCAAGGCCATTTGGCAAATGGTGCAACTCCACCAATACGGCGCCTCATTGCCATGATGCAACATGTGCAATCATGCCGCGGAAGAGTGCACTGCCTCTCATCCCCTGCCAGATTTCATAACAAAATGGTTTATCAAGTGCAAACCACACCTACGGCAATCGCACTGCTCCCGGCGGCCACCGCCCGGGTGCAACCCACGCAACTCTATCGGCCGCGGGAGCAGCCGCGGGGATCCAGCCAGCGTCCTCCTTTTTGATCCTTCTAAAGCTTCAGTGTTATCACTTTACATCCAAGAATAAGTCCTTACCACCCGCAGCGTGTCCTCAACTTCCACAAGTTGATGCAACTTCACGGCACCAATGTCCGGACCACATCGGTCGCCTCACGGCTTACCAACTCTGGATTGCTAATGGCAAACAAGGCGAGAACCCGGTTCTTAGAAGCCACCAAAGCCTGCGGCAATCCGCTATCAGCGACTCCGATGCAAATCAACCTCGAATTTGGATCAACAAGCACAGAGGAAATTTTTGAGGGCACTTATCCTCCCGTCCATTCCAGAATTGGGTTGTAGTTTAGTTTCCGCGCCCGGACCAAGGCATCCGTCCTTGACCATTATTAGAATGGCAACACCGCCTTTCTTGTAGACATTCGGCCAGACGAAAAAAAGGTACACACTTTACGCGACTTGGAAGCTCATGCCACATGTCATGCCCAAAGTTAAGCAGCATTTTTAGCGAACCTCATGCAAGGCTGCTTTGAAGGCCGCACATTGGCAAGCGTTCATGCCACCACGAGCTCAACAAAGACAAGATACCCTTCCACATCTCAACCTCCGCTCTCCGGGCGTATCCAATATTCTTTGCTGCCGAGGTTGACTTACCAGGATTCTTTGCTTCCACGCCGCACTCAGCACCCGGTGGAACCCGGCCGGATCCTTTTCCCTTAATGCCTCTAGAACTCCAAGAGGAGCTAGCCAAGATCAAAATTCCTTTAAGCAGCAGCAGCCATTTTGAAACTTCTGTCACGCTCTCAAGGACGATTTACCACTCCCAAGCTGTTTTAGTTGGGGGCACGTAGCTACCTCTACACCCGG
The DNA here is from genome assembly GCA_021234155.1 of Isoetes taiwanensis. Classification (NCBI taxonomy): domain Eukaryota; kingdom Viridiplantae; phylum Streptophyta; class Lycopodiopsida; order Isoetales; family Isoetaceae; genus Isoetes; species Isoetes taiwanensis. Next base: position 813,742 of record JAJEKV010000073.1, read on the forward strand.
TCCATGCCACGGTGGGTAATGAAGCAAGTCAACCGTATTCCGAATAGATATAGGTAAGCGGTCAATCTCATCTGCGGATAAACTCCGCGAAGCAATGGGCATCCGCACGCTCTTTGGACTTTACATATGACATCAAATTGGCTAATGGCCATATCGCAGCGACCTTACTCCAGCGTCACACTGACCTTCACATCAACATTGGTGATCTCAAAGCTTCCCCATGGAATTTGGAGTTTGGAAGTGGCGAAGATCCGGTGACTGACTGCAGAAATCTTTGGTGGCCGGACCTTTTCTCGCCGGGCAAAAGAGTATCCATTCTTGGGCCGCGGACGGTTAGTCATCAGCGATGGTCATCTCAATGCCATGGACTTGCAAAGCGAGGCGGGGATCATTTACGTTGACAATCACGGAACCCTCTCTCTCCGGACCACAGTCTGAAGAAGCTCGAGAATATTTATCAAGTTCGAGGCTCCACTGCTTGGTGCCTGTCATCCACCCGAATATCTTTGATCCTTGGGGGCTGAAATGACTCTTGATCCCGGACCGGTAGGCGCTTTGCTTGACCCTTACGGCTCCTTGCAATGGCATCAAGCGTGTTGATCACTTTTGAATCTTTTGCACCTCCACCGCAACTCCACTGTTGATAGCACATCATGAAGCAACCTGGCGTTGGCCAGAGCAACCCCTCTTTTCACCACGCAAAGTGCCACCCGCGCTGTCCGGTTATGCTCAACCTCCGCACACATTGTCGGGATCTTTGAAGTCCATACCCCATATTAGGACTCGGAGTCGAAATTGTGGGCCGTCGGCAACAATCAACTTTGGCAATAGCATTCTTTGCCAATCTTAGGCTCCTTATAAATGCTTAGTAGTCAAGAAATTTCAAAAATTCAAACACATTTTACTTTGGAGTTGCAAAGATCTTTGGGGAATCAACAAAAAGCTTGAGAGACTCACCATTCCCTGCAAATCGATGCGACCCGATTAGCCAACTTAGCGGCGATCTCTGCGGCTCAACCCACAATTCACTGAGTGATGCGGCGTCGAGTGTGCAGAAGCTCGCTTCGCTGCGGGGTTTGATCTATGAGGTCAAACGATGCGGTTGAGCCCATGCGTCGTGCCCGCTAAACACAATGGTAAGCTCGGCGTGTGTGGACTGCTCGGAACTCAATCGGGGCCACGGTGTGATGTTTTCCACTTCCCTTCCTGGACGAGGTTACTGGAAGGGGTGAAATTTGGACATGAATGTACTCCTTTATGGATGGTTTTTAAATTTCTGATAGGATCTCAATCAAAGAGAATGCGATCCAGCTCAGAACTACCTTCACCACCCGTGGTACTGCCACCACAAGGTGGTTTTCGCTTGGACTATCAAACTCTCCATCAGCAGCGTTTCAGCGCCTTCTCTACCAGTTTTCATGATTTCCTTGAAGGAAAATCACTTCTTGCAAATTTTTCAAAGATGACTTCTCTGCCCTCTGATTCATGGCTAACCATTTGCGGATGGTTGGGTTCAATACTTTGCGAAATATGATTCAAGCTAGTATAAATAGAAGATACTTTTAAAATCACTTTATAAATTTAGATGAAAGGGTATGCATGGGTTGTAACCGAGAACCGAGCAAATAAGACGAAACCTCACGGGTAAGATCAATTATTACTCCACCTTCATACACGGACTAGCAGCCATTACTTGAGATCCATTCATAAACTCACGAATTGTAGAATACACAGGCTTGGAATTCGAGCGGATCTTTGCTTTCTTGTTGAAGCTTTGCTTACTCGGGCGCGTTCTTGTTCCTCCTGATAGGACAAGCCCTTTCCGCGATTCATGTCGATGTCACCGGCGTTTGCTATTGGAAATTTGTTCTTTCTCAAGAATATGATCGCATGACAAACCAAATCGCCGCCCGGTAGAAAACTCAGCGAATTACTGGCGGCGCCCAACTATTACGCCCGCGGGCGTGAGACTTTGGGTCTCTCATTTTACGTAATCCAGCGCTTGAGTCATTACCTTTGAAGCGGTCGAATCAAGTTCTTTGTGGACCACCAGCACTCTCCTCTATTTGATCCAACAAGTCCGCCCGCGGGCGCATTGCTGCGTTGGGTCCTTCTTCTCAAAGATTTTGCTCCTTTGAAATGGATTTCATAAGGCCGACGAATCTCGTAATAGATTCAGGATTATCTTTCCGCATCCTACGGATGATCCCTCAAGCTGGAATCTCGAGGCGCCTTTCACGATCTTTCGGCTCTCTTTTTAGTCCACGGCAACACCACATTGGTTCCATATGATTTTTCAGCGGTACCTCCTCACGAGGTGCTCTTCCACGAGCGAAGGCGCTCTCTCACGCTTAGCGGCAATCCGAAATGCGCCATCGGGTACCTCTCAAAATTAAAACTGACTACACCATGGTTGCGGGACATCTCTACAAAAGAATGAGACACCATCCTTAGGCAATGTGTTCTACCTCATGAGAGTTCGGATATTGTTTTGAGAGAAGCTCATCAAAGGGCTGGTGGTGAGGTCATTTCATGGTGACACCGCGGCCCACGAAAAATCCTTCTAAGCCGCGGGGTATTATTGGCCCAGCTCTTCAAGATGCTCTCTCCTCCTCCGCTACACCATCGATTTCCCACCACATTTCCCCAAACATCACAAACCCGGTGCCCGGCCAGGCTCCACCACCACAACACACAAAGCTGGTTGTTGTACTCGATTATCGGCGGAAAGGATGCTCAAGGCTGCTTTGCTCTCAAGTTACAAGAATCCCAAGGCGCTCTTATGGCGAGGTTCAGCAGGCACTAGAGGCCTCTGATCACGGTACACCGGGACCTTCAGGCGCAGCTGCTTGGGGGTTGCAGCTGGAATGACTAGAACAAGCATGAAGCTTCACGGGCTCACATCTGGTCTCAAAAAGTGCACAAAACTCCAGAAGTCGGCCAACTTCATGAGATCCAAGCAGGCTGGCTCAATGAGAAATTCAAATTTATTGGAGCACAACAAGTCCAAAAGCATGCACGAGGTACCAGGGCTGAATATTGCTAAGCTCAATGCCTTTGTACTCCGGCGTAGCGAAAATTTCAGCACTCCAAGTTCAAAACAGCACACTACATTGCAGGGCGCTCAAGTTGCCTCGCCAGCGGCTCGGCTTTCTCACCACCAGAACCTCTCGGCTCACGCACTCTCTTCAAGATAAACTTCTGAAGGTGCGAAGCGAGAAGATCTTGGATGGCCAGCGAGGTGCGGGTGCCGTCTCAATATAGGGAAATCCTCTCAGTCAGCACTTCACCGAAAGCGGGTCGTGACCCGATCCGCTTCTTTGCTTTCGGCTTGAGGACAGGATCCAGCGATCTCCCGAACAACGAGCTGCGGCAAGCTATTGATCTATAGCGGTAGGGCTCAAGCAAAACTTAGCGCCCATAGCCATTTTAGCGAATGCTGTTGACTTCCCGATTTCCCTCCTGCTATCCGCGATTATGTGGTTGCTGCGCCGCCACCTCTTCCTTTCGAGGCCAAAACGTGCGGCGAGATGAACTTTGTGGATATTCCACGAAGCGATCTGAGATTTTCTTGGTTGGCAGGCGCTTTCTCCGACGAAACTGAGGTTATCTTTGTGCCCTTGTGGTCTTTGATCTCATACAACATGCCCGATCCGGACTTTATCACCTTGAGTGGTTGGCCATGGCTTACATATTTCATGATTTCTATGGGTGATACAGGAACACTGGAAATAGGCCCGCGCCCGGCACCGGGGTGACCTTTGTGCAATAGGTGCTTGAGGGCGCTTAATCCATATCTTGCGGATCTGCTTTCGGACCCAAACTCTTCATGAGGTACACATGCACGGGCTTGCCAATCATTTATCTCTCTGGCGGCGAAAGTGGCTGCTCATCGAAGTATCTAGGACATCCAGGGATCTTCCCTATGCACAAATTTATATCGCGACACCTCGTAGAGTTTACAATCGGTTACAAGCTACGTTGGATAGCAAGGCGGTCCCCGCGGGGATAGGATAGCCCTCGTAACTCTCGGCTCTCTGCTTCTCTTTGGGATCGTTGGTGCTCGAGGGCTCTTGTCCGGATCTTGTCGGTCCAGTCGGGAGGCAGCCCGGCAACCCGCCCACGGGCATAGTTCCCTTCTCACTATGCTTCCACAGGCGTGCCTCCGCCCCGGAGTTCGACTTGATTGGCGCCTTCCTTTTTGGACCAAGGTCATGGATGGTCATGCGGGATGGACTACCTCAATCTCGGCGGTCTCAGGGGGTGGGATCCGCGTTTTTGTTCCTTTCCCGTGGGAAGAAAGGTGCCGCTCACGGACACCTGCGAATTGGTCTACATTGCTAATGGCGTGGTTGGCAATGGGCGCGGCCGGATGCGGCTTCATGGTGCCGGCACCTTCTTTGCGAGAATACCACCACCTCACACGATCCTTGAGTTCATCTTCAAAGCGAGGTTTTGTGCTGCCCTCAAATGCATTTTGCTAAGCTCATGCATCGGCAATCCCATTTTCCCGCTTCTGTCAGAATGCGGTGTCGGTGCTGGCCTCGGACTGTCTCCTCATGGAATGTCGTTACATTTCCTTTGAGGCATGCGCCTTGAAGGCATGGTATGCTCCGGCTTTTCTTATTGATCACGAGATCACGCGCTTGGCCCAAAAACACTCCTCCTGCTCTTCAAACGCGGGGATCTCATTGCTTGATACCATAATGGTGCGTCTCCTCCCGTGAGAGATCACTGAGCAAAACGCTTCGCCCTCGAGAAACACTTCCTCCTTTTTCTTCACTCACGAGTGTCACCGTTTGGTGGGGAGTGTTAGTCTGTGCCTCACAGTACGGAACTGTTCATGCATACGAGACCAGGTCAAGCTCAAGGATCTCCCGGTCGGCCCGCGAATTGACCATGAGCTTCAGCCCGAAGCCCAGCGGCGGACCACTGATCAAAGCGCTGGCGTCAACAAGAGGCGGCAGCTCGGACAAGTGGCGGCCCGTCACGCGCAGCGTCGGCGTCGAAGCGTGATTCTAGAGCACTTCAAGAGCCGCCCGACATTCACCTGTCGGGCCTCCTTCGGTCGGCCTTAGAGATCGGTCGGAGTGTCTATGTGTGGGCCCAAGGCCATTGTACTATATATATATGAGTAGAGCTAGCACATGAGTTTTGGAGATGAGTTTGAGTCTCTTGTCTCCTTTGGTTTTCTCTCTCTGTGCGAGGAAGCTCATGTATGTTCATCATTATTATCGAAGGGAAGCTTATCATCTTTCTCTCATTTGTTACTGTTTTTCTTCTTCTTCTTCTCTTCTTGCAAATCCCAGCGTGACATAGTCCCACAGACTCTCTGGTAGATCCGCAGGTCCTCCACGGAGGCTGTCTTCGAGAGTTCAGGAGAACCCGGACCCCCAAACATCATATTTCTTGCATAAAAGTCCTAGTCACGTCACCACCATCTATATGCATGTCACCCAAAATTTGCCAACATCACCCAATGAAAAGACCAAAAGATGGACATCTTTTCATTTTTAGCCTAGTCAAAACAGCCTTTGCTTACTTGACATGCCATGTCACCACTTGGAGTGCCTAGGTGGCATGCTTGAGCCTAGGTGGCATGCGACACCTTTGCATGTGTGTGGAACCTAGGTGTTGGCATGTTGGAGCCTACGGTGGCATGTGGAGCCACATTGACATGTTTTAAGGAGCCTAGGTGAAAGTATTTGGAGGCTTAGGTGGCATGTTTGGAGCCACCTTGGCGTGTTAAGAGCCGCGTGGCGTGTTGGAGTCACGTGTCACCTGAAGGCTCCATGCCCAGGTGAAACTCAAACATACCACTAGGCAACATGCCACCTGGGATTCAAGCAATAACAGCTGGCAACATGCCATGTGGGCTCCAGCATACTAAACAGTGCCAAGGTGGCTCAAGCACTGCTCTGCACCTAGGCCCTCTTTATACCACTAGACTCCAGAAACATGCCAGGTGGCTCCAAACATATCAAAGGTGGCTCAAAATGTGCCACCGCGAGGCTCCAACATGCCACCTAGGCTCCAACAAGCCAAGGTGAAACAGACATGCCACATGGGCTCTCACTCAACATGCCACCTGGGATCAGAGCATGCCAAGGGTGGCTCAAACATGCCACTAGGCTCAAACATGCCACCTTGAGACTCCAACATGCCACCTAGGCTCCAACATGCCAAGGTAGGCTCAAACACTACTACCTAGAGCCTGGCACATGCCAAGGTAAGCTCAAGCATGCCATGTGAGCTCCAACATGCCACACAGGCTCCAACATGCCAAGGTGGCTCAAGCATGCCATCTAGGCACCAACTTGCCATCTAGGCTCCAAACATGCCAAGGTAGCTCCAAACATACCACATGTGCTCCAACATGCCACCTAAGCTCCAACATACCAAGGTGGCTCAAACTATCTGCGATGGCTCAAACATGACATCTAGGCTCCAACATCCCAAGGTGAGCTCCAAACATGGCAAGGTGACTCCAAACATGCCACCTAGGATCCAACATGCCACCTGGGCTCCAACATGCCAAGGTAACTCCAAAATACACTAGAGCTCCAACATGCCACCTTGGCTCAAACATGCCAAGATGGCTCCAAACATGCCACCCAGCGGGCTCCAACATGGGTTCCCAACATGCCAAGATGGCTCAGGCTTATGCCACATGTGCTCCCACACCCAAAGTAGCTAAAACTTATGCGCCCATGGCTAAAAACATGCCTAACTCCTCTATCAACATGCCTAACATGCTAAAACATGCCACTTGCATTTGAACCATGCCAAGGTGAAGGCACCTCCAAGGCATATAACAAGCGGACTCCAACATGCCACCTGAAACCAGCCGCCAAGGTGGGCTCAAACTATCACCAGTGGAAGCCAACATGCTAAGGTAGCTCCAAACATGCCACCTAGGCTCTAACATGCAGCTAGGCTCAAACATGCCAAGGTGGCTGCCGTCCAACATGCCCGCAGCGGGCTCCAGCATGCCACGACCAACATGCCAAGGTGAAACGGCTTATACCACCTAGAGCACACACTTCTTTGGTGACATGGCATGCCAAGTAAAAAGCTGTGACCCAGAGATTTTGACAAGTGAAAATGAAAAAGATGTCCATCTTTGGTCTTTTCATTGTTAGGCGATGTTGGCAAATTTTAAGGTGATGGCTAGGTGGTAGTGATATGGACATGATGACTAGGACTTTATGCAAGAAATATGATAAGCTTTGAAATTTTGGTAAGAGGGAGTTTGGCAAGGGATAGAATGGAGATCTTGAAGAACCATGGCTGACACCAAATCCCGAGAACCGGGCGGGATATTTGGTGGCTTCCTCACGAGAGGGAAGAGTGCAGACCCGGGGAGTGGGACCTGGAGGTTTAGAAGGCGGCCTTTCACGCCAGCGGCTCCTTTGGGAGGGCAAATGCCAATACCCCTCAGAGACTCGGTTTTCCCTATCAATCGTTGAATCACATTTGTTCCAAGTAACACGCCCAGGCATGTTCAAAAAATCCAAGATCGTCAGGAGAACTTATGTAGGTAGGCGTCTGCTTGATGCGACCATGTAGAAACCAAGTGTTTGTCGTTCGAGCTTAGCTTTATACTTGAGTTGAAGCCGTATCTTGAACCACTGCTTAATTCTTGTCGACATGAGCATGACGCCAGTGCCGGGGATTGAGAAGCAGCACCTAATTATAGGCGTATGATCTTGATGTACCAATTCTTGATCACGAGCAAAATGAAGCTGATTAGGGGAAGATTTGTGGCAAAGGGTCAATCCATTGTGCACATTTCAGCGAGAAACAATCCGACCTTCTGAATCTTTGGAAGTTTTTTGGATGCCAAACGGACAAATACCTCTTAGGAGTTTTTATGTGAATAAGAGATTGTGCGAGTCTGAGCGTAAATAACTGCGCGAGAATTTCCTATGGAAAATCATAGCATCTTCCTTTGATCCAGGCCATATTTCCAATGGGCTAATGGGATTGCTTTGCATCTACAACACATTCGGCAATGTTGTAGCCGATTGACAAAGCTGGCCCTCTTGCTATTTCTCATGACCTCTGTTTATACGAACTTTTTCCCTTGCCTTTTCGGTGGCGATGTCGGGGATAATCCACGCGCTGGAACAACTAAGATGGAGCTTGACCAAATGCCATCCTTTGCCGGACCTCTAATTAGCAGAAGTCGAACTGATTCTTACGGCTTGCTCAACGAGATGATTATTTAAACTTCCGGTGTTCCAAAAGTCTTTGGACAATTAATTAATATGATCCTTGCTTCTTAATTCGCTCAACATATTTGAATAGCAAAAACTTAAGAGCGAAGACTACGGATGTTCCAGTCTTAAAGTTGTTACATGAGCTTTTTCTTCAAGCGGCAAGCGTTTTTTATAGTGCCGTCTTGGGAAGGGTTAATGAATGCGATGGAGTACTACCCGTAAGCCATATAAGCCTCATAGAAGATATAAGCTCATATCCCTCTGTTACCCAAATTAGATAAACACATTTGATGTAAAGCGCTTCCCCAATCAGAGTGATAGCGGTTTTGCAATCTATCTAGCTACGAAGAAATGTGCGGTAGAAAGAAAGCGAGATGGACCTCGAACTTCCCCTTATGATGCACACTCCATTTTATATTGCGTATGAGAACCAAGGATTAAAAAAAGAAAAAAATTGAAACACAATTACATTTCACGATAAGCGTTACATCTCTTCAGCGGCCGAGAGATGGGCCAAGTTGAATGGCACGGATTCGATCCGAGGGTCCTCTCATCCTATTAAGTGCGTGTTTTCCTTTTCCCTTGCCTTCATTTTGGACTTAAGCCTTTCGATTTGCTCCTCTCTTAAATTAGAGCTATGGCCTTTCAGTTTCTTTCTCGATTACGATGCGGCTGTAGCGCTCCATTTTGCCTTCATTTTGCTTTCACCGATTCACGATCCGGTATAGCACTCAATTTTGCTAGCCGTTTGGTTCCGATCCCGACTACTTAAAGCGTTCTGCATGCATTTTTTTCCCATGTAAAGGCGTGAGGCCCGCGTCATACACTTCCTTGGTGCGGCTACGGCTATGGAGGAATCATCATTCTTCTCTGACTCGCGAGATCAATACCTTGCATTCTTCGGTCAGTTCTGAGACTAAGTCTCTCATTTTCTAGATTACAGCACCCCGAAAGAGCGAGTATTTTTACTTGAAGTTACTTGTAACCTTTGTAATTTTTTTTCTTTTTGTTTTTAACTTTGCATTGCATTCAGCAGAATTTTTTCTTAAAATCAGAAGCTGATCCCACTACGTTTCCGAGGTTTTGAGGTAGAGTTTTATATGCTTAACGGCATAGCGATGCGTTCTTGAAACAAGACAATAGGTTATGGCTCATATCAAGCCTTCTTCTCTTGCTACAAGTTTTTTTAGCGAGTTGTTATGGTGTCGTCTGCACCCTCTTACGGTTGAGTTCATTTCTCACGTAAGAAGATGATCTTTGCTGCTATTCATGTATCATCGGCTTGTTCTCAAGCATGCTCTGATTCTTGAGAAGAATATATGCCACTGAATATGATTTAAGCGACAAATGGATTGTAAAATCATTGTAGATGAATACCTTGAAGGTGTATGATCCTCATTGCATGTAGAGGAATAAGCTTGTAAAGGATATGGTGAGATAGTGCTGATGCAAAAGTTTACAGTAAATTTGGTGCTAATGCTTGATTACGAGAATGGAGCTAATCCAAGAGAGCTCTATATGAAATCCTTGTAAAAAATTCTCCTTAATTTGGTTGTAAAGCGAACTCACGCCTTTGAGTTACTATAAAAATGTAAATGCTGTGGAAATGTAAATCTGTGTTTCAAGGCAAATTTGAGTTAGAGTATGGAAACAATGAGCTTGCTTAGTTGGTTGTGTGGTGTCTTTTTCCTTTGTTAAAGATAATTTTTTGTAAGTGTAAATTAAAATTATCCAATAGCAAAAACATTTGTTTTGTATTTAAAAGTATGGTACATGGCGGCATTTTATTAGTTAAGAAGGCATACTAGAAATTTACCTTGATTTTTGTAAAGTCTTATAATAGTGCTTTTCACATCTCTGATTTTTTATGCGTGTTATAATAGTGCTTTTTCGTATGTCCTTATTTTAGGAAAACAATATCTAGATTTCAATAACACATGTAGTGTTTTAAGTATTAAAGTAAAAGGCTATCTTGTGATTTTAAATTATGCAAAAATAACATTTGAAACAAACGTATCTATATTTAGAAAAAGAACACTTGAAAACATCATTTTTCATTTCCTCATTTCTTTTCTTTGTAGTCCTTTATTTCTAGTGTTTATGAACGTTTTAGGGTGTAGTAAAGTTAAAACCTACGTGCTATTTTAAAGATAAACAACGCATGGTTCCACAAAAACATTAGCCCTAAAAGACACATTGGAAACATCATCTTTCTTTTTTCTATGTGTCTTAATAATGCTTTTACATGTCTTTATTTTAGAAAAACAATAGTTAGTAGCATTAAAAACAATAGCTAGATTTAAGTAGCAATTGGTACTTGGTTAAATGACATGTAATTTTTTAAAAAAATCATCTTACTTTGGCGTTGTAATTTAGTTTACTGCGTGTAGTAATATCTAAACAGCAGCGTGTTATTTTGATGAACAACAATATATATGGCTGTGAAAAACTACGATCAAAAGAAAAACCACATGTTGACAAAATTTTGCGAAAAACAATATGAGTAGAAAAAAGGAAGGACGTTGACCAAGAAAAAGGGGTGCCAAAAACCCGCGATGGAAATTTTTACGCCAAAACCGCATCTCTTTGTCGCAAATCAGGATAAGCGAGGCCGCGTGGACTTTTAAGAACTGTTGGTGTTGATTTTTTGGCATAAAACAACGCAAATTGCAGTAAAACAGCGAGTGGACCCAAAAGGCGGGGGTCGATTAATGCGTTCATGGAGCAATGGGGCGTAGCAAGGTCATCTCAGAAGTAATGTCGAAGCTTGGTACATGTCGGTCATGCTTAGATTGAAGGTGATGTGTAGTTAAGATTAATCCTAAATGCGGCCTATGCTAGTATGGGTTGCATGCATTGTGCGATGATGGGACCACTACGGTGATCTCTGGGGCGTGGTGTAATGTGTCTCATTCCTTAGGCATGGCGGTTTTGCTTGGATTAGTTGTAAGGTAGATTAAAAAGTCTACTTCCGTCTGCGAGTAGATAACCCTCGAGAGATAAGAGGCCATTGAGGCATGCATTGATAGAAAGCACCTCTGATGATACCTACCACCGGGAAGAGCGCCACCCTTCGCGCCCGAGGGCCAGCCTAAAGGGATGTAGGCATGAGTGTCATCCTAGGCATTATAGGAAACATTTGTCTGCAGGGGCGGTGGAAGTCACTCTTCCTGGCAAGGGAAGTTAGTCATGCATCCATTTAAATGGATGGTTACCTTATAACCATAATTCTGTGTAATTAAAAATGGTACTAATGTAGTGTCGACTGCTGTGAGGCCAATAGGCTCGGCAAGGAGGTGGGAGCCTCACGGACTTGCAGCACAATTTTGTTGGAATGTGTTGCGAGGAATGAAAGTACCTCGAGGATAATTGTATATGAAATTGTTGAGTTTGATAAACTTAAATCTTTGTATTAAGTGAGGCTAATAAAGTACCTTACTTTAATGGAGTTATGAATTGATAAGTTATTTGGGATAATGTAATATACCATTAATAATGCTTGAAAAATATTACCTTATATGGCGTCCCTACTGCGTGTCACAGTTACACTCCGCAGAGTAATACAAGCGGAAGTTCTTCCCCACCTGACTCCATCTTTGTCACGGGGCCCTCCACATATCCAGCGCATTAAGCGAGTCTACGATTAGGGGAGAGTGAAGGTGTCATTTCCACCGTCTCCCCTCGGGGCCTACCTAGGCACAACGGAAAGCGTAAACATACATGTCGATGCTTACATACATCAACATCTGTGACCATCTCGAAGGATGGTCCCCTCACTCTCTGCATAGACAAAGATCAGCACATCACATAGGGATCCTACCCAGGCCCGGACTCAAAGGATGGCCAGCGGCTTGGGTCTCAGTGCGTTCGCAGGCGAGATTCATGGCAATGGATTTGGTGGCATAAGAACATGGCATAGGGTTGTCCCTCCATCGCCCCTCACATTGTGCACACTGCGAGTGGTGAAAGTGTCGGGACTGTGTAGCCACATGGGATGCATAGCCAAAGGGGCTGTCTTTGGAGTCTCATCCTCCCGGGATTAGATGGGGCGGTAGGGATCACTCCTCGAGAGATCTACATGCTAACTCAAGGTGACTAGGGGCCCTTGCAGGTATTATTTGAACCCAACTTTGGAAAGTGTACACCACTTCAGGTGTGAGCCCATGCCTTACCACGCGCACTTTCCGGTGTGCAAGCCATTAGACCTGTAGTCACAATGGTCTCGGTAGGCTTTACACACCGGGGCCGTTCAAGAGTGAGGACATGAACCTCCTTCTTAGCAGTCTGGCCTTCACCTAGCCGGGTGTGGCTCTTGTACAGTAGAATCTACGATTGTGCTGAGGCTACTCTAAGGAAGCATCAACTTCCTGAAGTTTTAGGGCCTCTACCCCCTTCCCAATCTGAGGAGTTCCGCGAGAAATACATCATCCAAATATATCCTGAGAAAAGAGAACTAAAGAACTAGATCGATCATAGAGTTAGTTCTTTGGTTGTACAAGATCTAAGATCTAGATATTAACTACTATGGGCAATTTAATAGTCTAAACCTCACGGTTAGGCTAGAAGGCGGTTTAAGCTATTAAATTGACCATCCCCAAATCCTTGAGTGGCTCCTCGACTGAGAGTTCAACCATCTGGCTGGCATTTGTCCAATTGGGGAAGCTGATGTGCAGTGGCTGGCGTCTGGGAGAGGCGGTTTGGCTCTGAGGCAGAATAAAAGCGAAGCTCTAAAAACCTAAGGGCGAAAAAACTAGCAAGCTAGGGTTTTCCTACCCTAAATAGACATGGGGTTTTATAGGGTTTCCAATTACCCAATTTGGGGATAGTAGGAGGGCCCACTTGCCTTTAGTGGCTAGGTGGCGAAATATGCCAACATGGAAGGTGTGCCCTCATTAATGTGCACATGTGTGCACATTATGTATATGAACACTCTAGTAAGTTGCCCCTAGGGCTACTTACACAATTTATCCGGATTGGTACACGTGTCAGGAACATAGGTATGCGGCGTGGCGTGGCGGTCTGATATAGATCTTTGGGGCCATTATCTCTTTGTCTTTGGAGCGTCACATTCCTCCCCACCTTGAAATGATATGTGGCGGCATGGGTAGGTCTCCACCTTGGGGAGGATCTTCCCTACGCATAACTTTTTGCAATCAAGTACTACAATATAAATCTTTATACATTTATCCGCGATTACTCCTAAGGTAATTATTTTAAGAACATTATTAAAAATTATTATATTATGAAATACTTATGTTCTGCTTTACCATTAACAAGTTATTCACTATGTTAAGTTAGACAAAATTTATTTCATATCTATAATTCTTTGTCAGAATTATAACACAGGCTCCTTGCAACACGAATTTCAACAAGAGCTTGTGTTGCAGAGTCTTCTAAACCTTCTCAGGCTATCCTTGCCTCCCAGGACTCTCTTTGGCTGCTTAGTGCGACACACTACGTTAGTACCGTTTTAATTGTTTAATAAATTTTGGTTATATATTTGACCACCCCACCTATCTACATGGAATGCATGGCTAATCTCCAGTAGGAAGAGGATGAATCTTCCATAATGGTAGGAAGGCAACATATGCCTATATGCGCTCATGCCTGCACCTCTGGTGCCGGCGTGGAGGATATCGCTACCGGCGTGGGGGCGTGAAAGGATGATTCACTCCTATCAAAGCATATATGGGGCTAAGGTGCTTTCCCTATCAATGCATTCCTTAATGACCTCTTTTCTCGAGGCGTCTCCTTGGTAGGTGAAGTAGACTTTCTAATCTACGCTTCAGCTGGCCGGAAGCAGCGGTCATGCCTACATTGACATTACACTTGCTTCGGTCGTGATGATTCATATCATGATAACGGCTTATGCGACCCATACCAAGCGCGAGTTGCATCGTGCAGTTAATCTATCTGAAATTAACTGTAAAATTGACGCTTCTGGCCCAGAACGTTCGCCGGAGATAAACCTGCGAAGTCCCACGCCATAAAAGCTGTGCCAGTGCGCCCCAAATCCTTCTTAAGTACCCGCGGTAAGTCTTCAGCGGCCGATGTTTTCCCACTTGACCAGAAGTATTGGAGGGAACTCAGGCCTCCTTGTCTTCTTAGAAAAACTTTATCAGAATCATTTGGAACTATTTCCGGTACATTTCCTCCAGATCATTTCCAACAGCGTTGGAGTGTCCAAGACGATGCGGATTTGGAGTATGCTTCTTCAATAAACTCGCGTGGAAGACCTTATATGTCTTTAGGTGTCTTTGGCAAATCAACTTGTAGGATTGATTACCTACTCTCTTGATTATTACGAAGGTCCGGCCCACCTTGGAGCAAAACTTCTTGCAATTCCCAATCCTGAGCCGCTGCTTTACACTTGATCTTGAGCGAGCATCATCTCAGCACGAACTCTCTTCTTGGATTACCGTGCTTATGGCGATATGGACGTCGACAGCAATACGTAACTGA